>JAKRYI020000066.1:0-317354 GCA_022379115.2 Bauhinia variegata
ACAAAGGAAAAGAGATTTGTCCAAGAATCACCAACTTAACCAAGTTCGTCCATTTTCGTCTTTCTAATTCCGACGACTCCAAAGCTGAACGAACCCAAATGTCAAGCATAGATTGATGTAATATGACACATTAAACCAATTGGAGAAGTTTGGGACCAAGAAAAGAGATTTGGTCCAAGAATCATCCAACTTAACCAAGTTCGTCCATTTTGGTCTTTCTTAGTTCCGACGAGCTCCAAAGCTGAACGAACCCAAATGTCAAGCATAGATTGATGTAATATGACACATTAAACCATTGGAGAAGTTTGGGACCAAGGAAAGAGATTTTGTCCAAGAATCATCCAACTGACCAAGTTCGTCCATTTTGGTCTTTCTTCATTCCGACTAGCTCCAAAGTTGAACGAACCCAAATGTCAAGCATAGATTGATGTAATATGACACATTAAACCATTGGAGAAGTTTGGGACCAAGAAAAGAGATTTGGTCCAAGAATCATCCAACTTGACCAACTTCGTCCATTTTGGTCTTTCTTATTCCGACTAGCTCCAAAGCTGAACGACCCAAATGTCAAGCATAGATTGATGTAATATGACACATTAAACCAATTGGAGAAGTTTGGGACCAAGGAAAAGAGATTTGGTCCAAGAATCATCCAACTTGACCAAGTTCGTCCATTTTGGTCTTTCTTAGTTCCGACTAGCTCCAAAGCTGAACGAACCCAAATGTCAAGCATAGATTGATGTAATATGACACATTAAACCAATTGGAGAAGTTTGGGACCAAGGAAAAGAGATTTGGTCCAAGAATCATCCAACTTGAACCAAGTTCGTCCATTTTGGTCTTTCTTAGTTCCGACTAGCTCAAAGCTGAACGAACCAAATGTCAAGCATAGATTGATGTAATATGACACATTAAACCAATTGGAGAAGTTTGGGACCAAGGAAAAGAGATTTGGTCCAAGAATCATCCAACTTGACCAAGTTCGTCCATTTTGGTCTTTCTTATTTCCGACGAGCTCCAAAGCTGAACGAACCCAAATGTCAAGCATAGATTGATGTAATATGACACATTAAACCAATTGGAGAAGTTTGGGACCAAGGAAAAGAGATTTGGTCCAAGAATCATCCAACTTGACAACCATTCGTCCATTTTGGTCTTTCTAGTTTCCGAGAGCTCCAAAGTTGACGAACCCAAATGTCAAGCATAGATTGATGTAATATGACACATTAAACCAATTGGAGAAGTTTGGACCAAGGAAAGAGATTTGGTCCAAGAATCATCCAACTTGACCAAAGTTCGTCCATTTTGGTCTTTCTTAGTTCCGACGAGCTCCAAAGCTGAACGAACCCAAATGTCAAGCATAGATTGATGTAATATGACACATTAAACCAATTGGAGAAGTTTGGGACCAAGGAAAAGAGATTTGGTCCAAGAATCATCCAACTTGACCAAGTTCGTCCATTTTGGTCTTTCTTAGTTCCGACGAGCTCCAAAGCTGAACGAACCCAAATGTCAAGCATAGATTGATGTAATATGACACATTAAACCAATTGGAGAAGTTTGGGACCAAGGAAAAGAGATTTGGTCCAAGAATCATCCAACTTGACCAAGTTCGTCCATTTTGGTCTTTCTTAGTTCCGAGAGCTCCAAAGCTGAACGAACCCAAATGTCAAGCATAGATTGATGTAATATGACACATTAAACCAATTGAGAAGTTTGGGACCAAGGAAAAGAGATTTGGTCCAAGAATCATCCAACTTGACCAAGTTCGTCCATTTTGGTCTTTCTTAGTTCCGAGAGCTCCAAAGCTGAACGAACCCAAATGTCAAGCATAGATTGATGTAATATGACACATTAAACCAATTGGAGAAGTTTGGGACCAAGGAAAAGAGATTTGGTCCAAGAATCATCCAACTTGACCAAGTTCGTCCATTTTGGTCTTTCTTAGTTCCGACGAGCTCCAAAGCTGAACGAACCCAAATGTCAAGCATAGATTGATGTAATATGACACATTAAACCAATTGGAGAAGTTTGGGACCAAGGAAAAGAGATTTGGTCCAAGAATCATCCAACTTGACCAAGTTCGTCCATTTTGGTCTTTCTTAGTTCCGAATAGCTCCAAAGCTGAACGAACCCAAATGTCAAGCATAGATTGATGTAATATGACACATTAAACCAATTGGAGAAGTTTGGGACCAAGGAAAAGAGATTTGGTCCAAGAATCATCCAACTTGACCAAGTTCGTCCATTTTGGTCTTTCTTAGTTCCGACGAGCTCCAAAGCTGAACGAACCCAAATGTCAAGCATAGATTGATGTAATATGACACATTAAACCAATTGGAGAAGTTTGGGACCAAGGAAAAGAGATTTGGTCCAAGAATCATCCAACTTGACCAAGTTCGTCCATTTTGGTCTTTCTTAGTTCCGACATCCAAAGCTGAACGAACCCAAATGTCAAGCATAGATTGATGTAATATGACACATTAAACCAATTGGAGAAGTTTGGGACCAAGAAAAGAGATTTGGTCCAAGAATCATCCAACTTGACCAAGTTCGTCCATTTTGGTCTTTCTTAGTTCCGAGAGCTCCAAAGCTGAACGAACCCAAATGTCAAGCATAGATTGATGTAATATGACACATTAAACCAATTGGAGAAGTTTGGGACCAAGGAAAAGAGATTTGGTCCAAGAATCATCCAACTTGACCAAGTTCGTCCATTTTGGTCTTTCTTAGTTCCGACGAGCTCCAAAGCTGAACGAACCCAAATGTCAAGCATAGATTGATGTAATATGACACATTAAACCAATTGGAGAAGTTTGGGACCAAGAAAAGAGATTTGGTCCAAGAATCATCCAACTTGACCAAGTTCGTCCATTTTGGTCTTTCTTAGTCCGATAGCTCCAAAGCTGAACGAACCCAAATGTCAAGCATAGATTGATGTAATATGACACATTAAACCAATTGGAGAAGTTTGGGACCAAGGAAAAGAGATTTGGTCCAAGAATCATCCAACTTGACCAAGTTCGTCCATTTTGGTCTTTCTTAGTTTCGAGCTCCAAAGCTGAACGAACCCAAATGTCAAGCATAGATTGATGTAATATGACACATTAAACCAATTGGAGAAGTTTGGGACCAAGGAAAAGAGATTTGGTCCAAGAATCATCCAACTTGACCAAGTTCGTCCATTTTGGTCTTTCTTAGTTCCGACGAGCTCCAAAGCTGAACGAACCCAAATGTCAAGCATAGATTGATGTAATATGACACATTAAACCAATTGGAGAAGTTTGGGACCAAGGAAAAGAGATTTGGTCCAAGAATCATCCAACTTGACCAAGTTCGTCCATTTTGGTCTTTCTTAGTTCCGACTAGCTCCAAAGCTGAACGAACCCAAATGTCAAGCATAGATTGATGTAATATGACACATTAAACCAATTGGAGAAGTTTGGGACCAAGGAAAAGAGATTTGGTCCAAGAATCATCCAACTTGACCAAGTTCGTCCATTTTGGTCTTTCTTAGTTCCGACGAGCTCCAAAGCTGAACGAACCCAAATGTCAAGCATAGATTGATGTAATATGACACATTAAACCAATTGGAGAAGTTTGGGACCAAGGAAAAGAGATTTGGTCCAAGAATCATCCAACTTGACCAAGTTCGTCCATTTTGGTCTTTCTTAGTTCCGACGAGCTCCAAAGCTGAACGAACCCAAATGTCAAGCATAGATTGATGTAATATGACACATTAAACCAATTGGAGAAGTTTGGGACCAAGGAAAAGAGATTTGGTCCAAGAATCATCCAACTTGACCAAGTTCGTCCATTTTGGTCTTTCTTAGTTCCGACGAGCTCCAAAGCTGAACGAACCCAAATGTCAAGCATAGATTGATGTAATATGACACATTAAACCAATTGGAGAAGTTTGGGACCAAGGAAAAGAGATTTGGTCCAAGAATCATCCAACTTGACCAAGTTCGTCCATTTTGGTCTTTCTTAGTTCCGACGAGCTCCAAAGCTGAACGAACCCAAATGTCAAGCATAGATTGATGTAATATGACACATTAAACCAATTGGAGAAGTTTGGGACCAAGGAAAAGAGATTTGGTCCAAGAATCATCCAACTTGACCAAGTTCGTCCATTTTGGTCTTTCTTAGTTCCGACTAGCTCCAAAGCTGAACGAACCCAAATGTCAAGCATAGATTGATGTAATATGACACATTAAACCAATTGGAGAAGTTTGGGACCAAGGAAAAGAGATTTGGTCCAAGAATCATCCAACTTGACCAAGTTCGTCCATTTTGGTCTTTCTTAGTTCCGACTAGCTCCAAAGCTGAACGAACCCAAATGTCAAGCATAGATTGATGTAATATGACACATTAAACCAATTGGAGAAGTTTGGGACCAAGGAAAAGAGATTTGGTCCAAGAATCATCCAACTTGACCAAGTTCGTCCATTTTGGTCTTTCTTAGTTCCGACGAGCTCCAAAGCTGAACGAACCCAAATGTCAAGCATAGATTGATGTAATATGACACATTAAACCAATTGGAGAAGTTTGGGACCAAGGAAAAGAGATTTGGTCCAAGAATCATCCAACTTGACCAAGTTCGTCCATTTTGGTCTTTCTTAGTTCCGAGAGCTCCAAAGCTGAACGAACCCAAATGTCAAGCATAGATTGATGTAATATGACACATTAAACCAATTGGAGAAGTTTGGGACCAAGAAAAGAGATTTGGTCCAAGAATCATCCAACTTGACCAAGTTCGTCCATTTTGGTCTTTCTTAGTTCCGACGAGCTCCAAAGCTGAACGAACCCAAATGTCAAGCATAGATTGATGTAATATGACACATTAAACCAATTGGAGAAGTTTGGGACCAAGGAAAAGAGATTTGGTCCAAGAATCATCCAACTTGACCAAGTTCGTCCATTTTGGTCTTTCTTAGTTCCGACGAGCTCCAAAGCTGAACGAACCCAAATGTCAAGCATAGATTGATGTAATATGACACATTAAACCAATTGGAGAAGTTTGGGACCAAGGAAAAGAGATTTGGTCCAAGAATCATCCAACTTGACCAAGTTCGTCCATTTTGGTCTTTCTTAGTTCCGACGAGCTCCAAAGCTGAACGAACCCAAATGTCAAGCATAGATTGATGTAATATGACACATTAAACCAATTGGAGAAGTTTGGGACCAAGGAAAAGAGATTTGGTCCAAGAATCATCCAACTTGACCAAGTTCGTCCATTTTGGTCTTTCTTAGTTCCGAGAGCTCCAAAGCTGAACGAACCCAAATGTCAAGCATAGATTGATGTAATATGACACATTAAACCAATTGGAGAAGTTTGGGACCAAGGAAAAGAGATTTGGTCCAAGAATCATCCAACTTGACCAAGTTCGTCCATTTTGGTCTTTCTTAGTTCCGACGAGCTCCAAAGCTGAACGAACCCAAATGTCAAGCATAGATTGATGTAATATGACACATTAAACCAATTGGAGAAGTTTGGGACCAAGGAAAAGAGATTTGGTCCAAGAATCATCCAACTTGACCAAGTTCGTCCATTTTGGTCTTTCTTAGTTCCGAGAGCTCCAAAGCTGAACGAACCCAAATGTCAAGCATAGATTGATGTAATATGACACATTAAACCAATTGGAGAAGTTTGGGACCAAGAAAAGAGATTTGGTCCAAGAATCATCCAACTTGACCAAGTTCGTCCATTTTGGTCTTTCTTAGTTCCGACGAGCTCCAAAGCTGAACGAACCCAAATGTCAAGCATAGATTGATGTAATATGACACATTAAACCAATTGGAGAAGTTTGGGACCAAGGAAAAGAGATTTGGTCCAAGAATCATCCAACTTGACCAAGTTCGTCCATTTTGGTCTTTCTTAGTTCCGACGAGCTCCAAAGCTGAACGAACCCAAATGTCAAGCATAGATTGATGTAATATGACACATTAAACCAATTGGAGAAGTTTGGGACCAAGGAAAAGAGATTTGGTCCAAGAATCATCCAACTTGACCAAGTTCGTCCATTTTGGTCTTTCTTAGTTCCGAGTAGCTCCAAAGCTGAACGAACCCAAATGTCAAGCATAGATTGATGTAATATGACACATTAAACCAATTGGAGAAGTTTGGGACCAAGGAAAAGAGATTTGGTCCAAGAATCATCCAACTTGACCAAGTTCGTCCATTTTGGTCTTTCTTAGTTCCGACGAGCTCCAAAGCTGAACGAACCCAAATGTCAAGCATAGATTGATGTAATATGACACATTAAACCAATTGGAGAAGTTTGGGACCAAGGAAAAGAGATTTGGTCCAAGAATCATCCAACTTGACCAAGTTCGTCCATTTTGGTCTTTCTTAGTTCCGAGTAGCTCCAAAGCTGAACGAACCCAAATGTCAAGCATAGATTGATGTAATATGACACATTAAACCAATTGGAGAAGTTTGGGACCAAGGAAAGAGATTTGGTCCAAGAATCATCCAACTTGACCAAGTTCGTCCATTTTGGTCTTTCTTAGTTCCGACGAGCTCCAAAGCTGAACGAACCCAAATGTCAAGCATAGATTGATGTAATATGACACATTAAACCAATTGGAGAAGTTTGGGACCAAGGAAAAGAGATTTGGTCCAAGAATCATCCAACTTGACCAAGTTCGTCCATTTTGGTCTTTCTTAGTTCCGACGAGCTCCAAAGCTGAACGAACCCAAATGTCAAGCATAGATTGATGTAATATGACACATTAAACCAATTGGAGAAGTTTGGGACCAAGGAAAAGAGATTTGGTCCAAGAATCATCCAACTTGACCAAGTTCGTCCATTTTGGTCTTTCTTAGTTCCGACGAGCTCCAAAGCTGAACGAACCCAAATGTCAAGCATAGATTGATGTAATATGACACATTAAACCAATTGGAGAAGTTTGGGACCAAGGAAAAGAGATTTGGTCCAAGAATCATCCAACTTGACCAAGTTCGTCCATTTTGGTCTTTCTTAGTTCCGACGAGCTCCAAAGCTGAACGAACCCAAATGTCAAGCATAGATTGATGTAATATGACACATTAAACCAATTGGAGAAGTTTGGGACCAAGGAAAAGAGATTTGGTCCAAGAATCATCCAACTTGACCAAGTTCGTCCATTTTGGTCTTTCTTATTCCGACGAGCTCCAAAGCTGAACGAACCCAAATGTCAAGCATAGATTGATGTAATATGACACATTAAACCAATTGGAGAAGTTTGGGACCAAGGAAAAGAGATTTGGTCCAAGAATCATCCAACTTGACCAAGTTCGTCCATTTTGGTCTTTCTTAGTTCCGAGTAGCTCCAAAGCTGAACGAACCCAAATGTCAAGCATAGATTGATGTAATATGACACATTAAACCAATTGGAGAAGTTTGGGACCAAGGAAAAGAGATTTGGTCCAAGAATCATCCAACTTGACCAAGTTCGTCCATTTTGGTCTTTCTTAGTTCCGACGAGCTCCAAAGCTGAACGAACCCAAATGTCAAGCATAGATTGATGTAATATGACACATTAAACCAATTGGAGAAGTTTGGGACCAAGGAAAAGAGATTTGGTCCAAGAATCATCCAACTTGACCAAGTTCGTCCATTTTGGTCTTTCTTAGTTCCGACGAGCTCCAAAGCTGAACGAACCCAAATGTCAAGCATAGATTGATGTAATATGACACATTAAACCAATTGGAGAAGTTTGGGACCAAGGAAAAGAGATTTGGTCCAAGAATCATCCAACTTGACCAAGTTCGTCCATTTTGGTCTTTCTTAGTTCCGAGAGCTCCAAAGCTGAACGAACCCAAATGTCAAGCATAGATTGATGTAATATGACACATTAAACCAATTGGAGAAGTTTGGGACCAAGGAAAAGAGATTTGGTCCAAGAATCATCCAACTTGACCAAGTTCGTCCATTTTGGTCTTTCTTAGTTCCGACGAGCTCCAAAGCTGAACGAACCCAAATGTCAAGCATAGATTGATGTAATATGACACATTAAACCAATTGGAGAAGTTTGGGACCAAGGAAAAGAGATTTGGTCCAAGAATCATCCAACTTGACCAAGTTCGTCCATTTTGGTCTTTCTTAGTTCCGAGAGCTCCAAAGCTGAACGAACCCAAATGTCAAGCATAGATTGATGTAATATGACACATTAAACCAATTGGAGAAGTTTGGGACCAAGGAAAGAGATTTGGTCCAAGAATCATCCAACTTGACCAAGTTCGTCCATTTTGGTCTTTCTTAGTTCCGACGAGCTCCAAAGCTGAACGAACCCAAATGTCAAGCATAGATTGATGTAATATGACACATTAAACCAATTGGAGAAGTTTGGGACCAAGGAAAAGAGATTTGGTCCAAGAATCATCCAACTTGACCAAGTTCGTCCATTTTGGTCTTTCTTAGTTCCGACGCTCCAAAGCTGAACGAACCCAAATGTCAAGCATAGATTGATGTAATATGACACATTAAACCAATTGGAGAAGTTTGGGACCAAGGAAAGAGATTTGGTCCAAGAATCATCCAACTTGACCAAGTTCGTCCATTTTGGTCTTTCTTAGTTCCGACGAGCTCCAAAGCTGAACGAACCCAAATGTCAAGCATAGATTGATGTAATATGACACATTAAACCAATTGGAGAAGTTTGGGACCAAGGAAAAGAGATTTGGTCCAAGAATCATCCAACTTGACCAAGTTCGTCCATTTTGGTCTTTCTTAGTTCCGAGAGCTCCAAAGCTGAACGAACCCAAATGTCAAGCATAGATTGATGTAATATGACACATTAAACCAATTGGAGAAGTTTGGGACCAAGGAAAAGAGATTTGGTCCAAGAATCATCCAACTTGACCAAGTTCGTCCATTTTGGTCTTTCTTAGTTCCGACGAGCTCCAAAGCTGAACGAACCCAAATGTCAAGCATAGATTGATGTAATATGACACATTAAACCAATTGGAGAAGTTTGGGACCAAGGAAAGAGATTTGGTCCAAGAATCATCCAACTTGACCAAGTTCGTCCATTTTGGTCTTTCTTAGTTCCGACGAGCTCCAAAGCTGAACGAACCCAAATGTCAAGCATAGATTGATGTAATATGACACATTAAACCAATTGGAGAAGTTTGGGACCAAGGAAAAGAGATTTGGTCCAAGAATCATCCAACTTGACCAAGTTCGTCCATTTTGGTCTTTCTTAGTTCCGAGAGCTCCAAAGCTGAACGAACCCAAATGTCAAGCATAGATTGATGTAATATGACACATTAAACCAATTGGAGAAGTTTGGGACCAAGGAAAAGAGATTTGGTCCAAGAATCATCCAACTTGACCAAGTTCGTCCATTTTGGTCTTTCTTAGTTCCGACGAGCTCCAAAGCTGAACGAACCCAAATGTCAAGCATAGATTGATGTAATATGACACATTAAACCAATTGGAGAAGTTTGGGACCAAGGAAAAGAGATTTGGTCCAAGAATCATCCAACTTGACCAAGTTCGTCCATTTTGGTCTTTCTTAGTTTCGACGAGCTCCAAAGCTGAACGAACCCAAATGTCAAGCATAGATTGATGTAATATGACACATTAAACCAATTGGAGAAGTTTGGGACCAAAAAGAGATTTGGTCCAAGAATCATCCAACTTGACCAAGTTCGTCCATTTTGGTCTTTCTTAGTTCCGAGAGCTCCAAAGCTGAACGAACCCAAATGTCAAGCATAGATTGATGTAATATGACACATTAAACCAATTGGAGAAGTTTGGGACCAAGGAAAAGAGATTTGGTCCAAGAATCATCCAACTTGACCAAGTTCGTCCATTTTGGTCTTTCTTAGTTCCGAGAGCTCCAAAGCTGAACGAACCCAAATGTCAAGCATAGATTGATGTAATATGACACATTAAACCAATTGGAGAAGTTTGGGACCAAGGAAAAGAGATTTGGTCCAAGAATCATCCAACTTGACCAAGTTCGTCCATTTTGGTCTTTCTTAGTTCCGACGAGCTCCAAAGCTGAACGAACCCAAATGTCAAGCATAGATTGATGTAATATGACACATTAAACCAATTGGAGAAGTTTGGGACCAAGGAAAAGAGATTTGGTCCAAGAATCATCCAACTTGACCAAGTTCGTCCATTTTGGTCTTTCTTAGTTCCGACAGCTCCAAAGCTGAACGAACCCAAATGTCAAGCATAGATTGATGTAATATGACACATTAAACCAATTGGAGAAGTTTGGGACCAAGGAAAAGAGATTTGGTCCAAGAATCATCCAACTTGACCAAGTTCGTCCATTTTGGTCTTTCTTAGTTCCGACGAGCTCCAAAGCTGAACGAACCCAAATGTCAAGCATAGATTGATGTAATATGACACATTAAACCAATTGGAGAAGTTTGGGACCAAGGAAAAGAGATTTGGTCCAAGAATCATCCAACTTGACCAAGTTCGTCCATTTTGGTCTTTCTTAGTTCCGACGAGCTCCAAAGCTGAACGAACCCAAATGTCAAGCATAGATTGATGTAATATGACACATTAAACCAATTGGAGAAGTTTGGGACCAAGAAAAGAGATTTGGTCCAAGAATCATCCAACTTGACCAAGTTCGTCCATTTTGGTCTTTCTTAGTTCCGACGAGCTCCAAAGCTGAACGAACCCAAATGTCAAGCATAGATTGATGTAATATGACACATTAAACCAATTGGAGAAGTTTGGGACCAAGGAAAAGAGATTTGGTCCAAGAATCATCCAACTTGACCAAGTTCGTCCATTTTGGTCTTTCTTAGTTCCGACAGCTCCAAAGCTGAACGAACCCAAATGTCAAGCATAGATTGATGTAATATGACACATTAAACCAATTGGAGAAGTTTGGGACCAAGGAAAGAGATTTGGTCCAAGAATCATCCAACTTGACCAAGTTCGTCCATTTTGGTCTTTCTTAGTTCGACGAGCTCCAAAGCTGAACGAACCCAAATGTCAAGCATAGATTGATGTAATATGACACATTAAACCAATTGGAGAAGTTTGGGACCAAGGAAAAGAGATTTGGTCCAAGAATCATCCAACTTGACCAAGTTCGTCCATTTTGGTCTTTCTTAGTTCCGACGAGCTCCAAAGCTGAACGAACCCAAATGTCAAGCATAGATTGATGTAATATGACACATTAAACCAATTGGAGAAGTTTGGGACCAAGGAAAAGAGATTTGGTCCAAGAATCATCCAACTTGACCAAGTTCGTCCATTTTGGTCTTTCTTAGTTCCGACTAGCTCCAAAGCTGAACGAACCCAAATGTCAAGCATAGATTGATGTAATATGACACATTAAACCAATTGGAGAAGTTTGGGACCAAGGAAAAGAGATTTGGTCCAAGAATCATCCAACTTGACCAAGTTCGTCCATTTTGGTCTTTCTTAGTTCCGAGTAGCTCCAAAGCTGAACGAACCCAAATGTCAAGCATAGATTGATGTAATATGACACATTAAACCAATTGGAGAAGTTTGGGACCAAGGAAAAGAGATTTGGTCCAAGAATCATCCAACTTGACCAAGTTCGTCCATTTTGGTCTTTCTTAGTTCCGACGAGCTCCAAAGCTGAACGAACCCAAATGTCAAGCATAGATTGATGTAATATGACACATTAAACCAATTGGAGAAGTTTGGGACCAAGGAAAAGAGATTTGGTCCAAGAATCATCCAACTTGACCAAGTTCGTCCATTTTGGTCTTTCTTAGTTCCGAGTAATCCAAAGCTGAACGAACCCAAATGTCAAGCATAGATTGATGTAATATGACACATTAAACCAATTGGAGAAGTTTGGGACCAAGGAAAAGAGATTTGGTCCAAGAATCATCCAACTTGACCAAGTTCGTCCATTTTGGTCTTTCTTAGTTCCGACGAGCTCCAAAGCTGAACGAACCCAAATGTCAAGCATAGATTGATGTAATATGACACATTAAACCAATTGGAGAAGTTTGGGACCAAGGAAAAGAGATTTGGTCCAAGAATCATCCAACTTGACCAAGTTCGTCCATTTTGGTCTTTCTTAGTTCCGACGAGCTCCAAAGCTGAACGAACCCAAATGTCAAGCATAGATTGATGTAATATGACACATTAAACCAATTGGAGAAGTTTGGGACCAAGGAAAAGAGATTTGGTCCAAGAATCATCCAACTTGACCAAGTTCGTCCATTTTGGTCTTTCTTAGTTCCGACGAGCTCCAAAGCTGAACGAACCCAAATGTCAAGCATAGATTGATGTAATATGACACATTAAACCAATTGGAGAAGTTTGGGACCAAGGAAAAGAGATTTGGTCCAAGAATCATCCAACTTGACCAAGTTCGTCCATTTTGGTCTTTCTTAGTTCCGAGAGCTCCAAAGCTGAACGAACCCAAATGTCAAGCATAGATTGATGTAATATGACACATTAAACCAATTGGAGAAGTTTGGGACCAAGGAAAAGAGATTTGGTCCAAGAATCATCCAACTTGACCAAGTTCGTCCATTTTGGTCTTTCTTAGTTCCGACGAGCTCCAAAGCTGAACGAACCCAAATGTCAAGCATAGATTGATGTAATATGACACATTAAACCAATTGGAGAAGTTTGGGACCAAGGAAAAGAGATTTGGTCCAAGAATCATCCAACTTGACCAAGTTCGTCCATTTTGGTCTTTCTTAGTTCCGACGAGCTCCAAAGCTGAACGAACCCAAATGTCAAGCATAGATTGATGTAATATGACACATTAAACCAATTGGAGAAGTTTGGGACCAAGGAAAAGAGATTTGGTCCAAGAATCATCCAACTTGACCAAGTTCGTCCATTTTGGTCTTTCTTAGTTCCGAGTAGCTCCAAAGCTGAACGAACCCAAATGTCAAGCATAGATTGATGTAATATGACACATTAAACCAATTGGAGAAGTTTGGGACCAAGGAAAAGAGATTTGGTCCAAGAATCATCCAACTTGACCAAGTTCGTCCATTTTGGTCTTTCTTAGTTCCGACGAGCTCCAAAGCTGAACGAACCCAAATGTCAAGCATAGATTGATGTAATATGACACATTAAACCAATTGGAGAAGTTTGGGACCAAGGAAAAGAGATTTGGTCCAAGAATCATCCAACTTGACCAAGTTCGTCCATTTTGGTCTTTCTTAGTTCCGACGAGCTCCAAAGCTGAACGAACCCAAATGTCAAGCATAGATTGATGTAATATGACACATTAAACCAATTGGAGAAGTTTGGGACCAAGGAAAAGAGATTTGGTCCAAGAATCATCCAACTTGACCAAGTTCGTCCATTTTGGTCTTTCTTAGTTCCGACGAGCTCCAAAGCTGAACGAACCCAAATGTCAAGCATAGATTGATGTAATATGACACATTAAACCAATTGGAGAAGTTTGGGACCAAGGAAAAGAGATTTGGTCCAAGAATCATCCAACTTGACCAAGTTCGTCCATTTTGGTCTTTCTTAGTTCCGAGTAGCTCCAAAGCTGAACGAACCCAAATGTCAAGCATAGATTGATGTAATATGACACATTAAACCAATTGGAGAAGTTTGGGACCAAGGAAAAGAGATTTGGTCCAAGAATCATCCAACTTGACCAAGTTCGTCCATTTTGGTCTTTCTTAGTTCCGACGAGCTCCAAAGCTGAACGAACCCAAATGTCAAGCATAGATTGATGTAATATGACACATTAAACCAATTGGAGAAGTTTGGGACCAAGGAAAAGAGATTTGGTCCAAGAATCATCCAACTTGACCAAGTTCGTCCATTTTGGTCTTTCTTAGTTCCGACGAGCTCCAAAGCTGAACGAACCCAAATGTCAAGCATAGATTGATGTAATATGACACATTAAACCAATTGGAGAAGTTTGGGACCAAGGAAAAGAGATTTGGTCCAAGAATCATCCAACTTGACCAAGTTCGTCCATTTTGGTCTTTCTTAGTTCCGACGAGCTCCAAAGCTGAACGAACCCAAATGTCAAGCATAGATTGATGTAATATGACACATTAAACCAATTGGAGAAGTTTGGGACCAAGGAAAAGAGATTTGGTCCAAGAATCATCCAACTTGACCAAGTTCGTCCATTTTGGTCTTTCTTAGTTCCGACTAGCTCCAAAGCTGAACGAACCCAAATGTCAAGCATAGATTGATGTAATATGACACATTAAACCAATTGGAGAAGTTTGGGACCAAGGAAAAGAGATTTGGTCCAAGAATCATCCAACTTGACCAAGTTCGTCCATTTTGGTCTTTCTTAGTTCCGACGAGCTCCAAAGCTGAACGAACCCAAATGTCAAGCATAGATTGATGTAATATGACACATTAAACCAATTGGAGAAGTTTGGGACCAAGGAAAAGAGATTTGGTCCAAGAATCATCCAACTTGACCAAGTTCGTCCATTTTGGTCTTTCTTAGTTCCGACGAGCTCCAAAGCTGAACGAACCCAAATGTCAAGCATAGATTGATGTAATATGACACATTAAACCAATTGGAGAAGTTTGGGACCAAGGAAAAGAGATTTGGTCCAAGAATCATCCAACTTGACCAAGTTCGTCCATTTTGGTCTTTCTTAGTTCCGAGTAGCTCCAAAGCTGAACGAACCCAAATGTCAAGCATAGATTGATGTAATATGACACATTAAACCAATTGGAGAAGTTTGGGACCAAGGAAAAGAGATTTGGTCCAAGAATCATCCAACTTGACCAAGTTCGTCCATTTTGGTCTTTCTTAGTTCCGACGAGCTCCAAAGCTGAACGAACCCAAATGTCAAGCATAGATTGATGTAATATGACACATTAAACCAATTGGAGAAGTTTGGGACCAAGGAAAAGAGATTTGGTCCAAGAATCATCCAACTTGACCAAGTTCGTCCATTTTGGTCTTTCTTAGTTCCGAGAGCTCCAAAGCTGAACGAACCCAAATGTCAAGCATAGATTGATGTAATATGACACATTAAACCAATTGGAGAAGTTTGGGACCAAGGAAAAGAGATTTGGTCCAAGAATCATCCAACTTGACCAAGTTCGTCCATTTTGGTCTTTCTTAGTTCCGACGAGCTCCAAAGCTGAACGAACCCAAATGTCAAGCATAGATTGATGTAATATGACACATTAAACCAATTGGAGAAGTTTGGGACCAAGGAAAAGAGATTTGGTCCAAGAATCATCCAACTTGACCAAGTTCGTCCATTTTGGTCTTTCTTAGTTCCGACTAGCTCCAAAGCTGAACGAACCCAAATGTCAAGCATAGATTGATGTAATATGACACATTAAACCAATTGGAGAAGTTTGGGACCAAGGAAAAGAGATTTGGTCCAAGAATCATCCAACTTGACCAAGTTCGTCCATTTTGGTCTTTCTTAGTTCCGACGAGCTCCAAAGCTGAACGAACCCAAATGTCAAGCATAGATTGATGTAATATGACACATTAAACCAATTGGAGAAGTTTGGGACCAAGGAAAAGAGATTTGGTCCAAGAATCATCCAACTTGACCAAGTTCGTCCATTTTGGTCTTTCTTAGTTCCGACGAGCTCCAAAGCTGAACGAACCCAAATGTCAAGCATAGATTGATGTAATATGACACATTAAACCAATTGGAGAAGTTTGGGACCAAGGAAAAGAGATTTGGTCCAAGAATCATCCAACTTGACCAAGTTCGTCCATTTTGGTCTTTCTTAGTTCCGAGAGCTCCAAAGCTGAACGAACCCAAATGTCAAGCATAGATTGATGTAATATGACACATTAAACCAATTGGAGAAGTTTGGGACCAAGGAAAAGAGATTTGGTCCAAGAATCATCCAACTTGACCAAGTTCGTCCATTTTGGTCTTTCTTAGTTCCGAGAGCTCCAAAGCTGAACGAACCCAAATGTCAAGCATAGATTGATGTAATATGACACATTAAACCAATTGGAGAAGTTTGGGACCAAGGAAAAGAGATTTGGTCCAAGAATCATCCAACTTGACCAAGTTCGTCCATTTTGGTCTTTCTTAGTTCCGACGAGCTCCAAAGCTGAACGAACCCAAATGTCAAGCATAGATTGATGTAATATGACACATTAAACCAATTGGAGAAGTTTGGGACCAAGGAAAAGAGATTTGGTCCAAGAATCATCCAACTTGACCAAGTTCGTCCATTTTGGTCTTTCTTAGTTCCGACTAGCTCCAAAGCTGAACGAACCCAAATGTCAAGCATAGATTGATGTAATATGACACATTAAACCAATTGGAGAAGTTTGGGACCAAGGAAAAGAGATTTGGTCCAAGAATCATCCAACTTGACCAAGTTCGTCCATTTTGGTCTTTCTTAGTTCCGACGAGCTCCAAAGCTGAACGAACCCAAATGTCAAGCATAGATTGATGTAATATGACACATTAAACCAATTGGAGAAGTTTGGGACCAAGGAAAAGAGATTTGGTCCAAGAATCATCCAACTTGACCAAGTTCGTCCATTTTGGTCTTTCTTAGTTCCGACGAGCTCCAAAGCTGAACGAACCCAAATGTCAAGCATAGATTGATGTAATATGACACATTAAACCAATTGGAGAAGTTTGGGACCAAGGAAAAGAGATTTGGTCCAAGAATCATCCAACTTGACCAAGTTCGTCCATTTTGGTCTTTCTTAGTTCCGAGTAGCTCCAAAGCTGAACGAACCCAAATGTCAAGCATAGATTGATGTAATATGACACATTAAACCAATTGGAGAAGTTTGGGACCAAGGAAAAGAGATTTGGTCCAAGAATCATCCAACTTGACCAAGTTCGTCCATTTTGGTCTTTCTTAGTTCCGACGAGCTCCAAAGCTGAACGAACCCAAATGTCAAGCATAGATTGATGTAATATGACACATTAAACCAATTGGAGAAGTTTGGGACCAAGGAAAAGAGATTTGGTCCAAGAATCATCCAACTTGACCAAGTTCGTCCATTTTGGTCTTTCTTAGTTCCGACGAGCTCCAAAGCTGAACGAACCCAAATGTCAAGCATAGATTGATGTAATATGACACATTAAACCAATTGGAGAAGTTTGGGACCAAGGAAAAGAGATTTGGTCCAAGAATCATCCAACTTGACCAAGTTCGTCCATTTTGGTCTTTCTTAGTTCCGACGAGCTCCAAAGCTGAACGAACCCAAATGTCAAGCATAGATTGATGTAATATGACACATTAAACCAATTGGAGAAGTTTGGGACCAAGGAAAAGAGATTTGGTCCAAGAATCATCCAACTTGACCAAGTTCGTCCATTTTGGTCTTTCTTAGTTCCGACGAGCTCCAAAGCTGAACGAACCCAAATGTCAAGCATAGATTGATGTAATATGACACATTAAACCAATTGGAGAAGTTTGGGACCAAGGAAAAGAGATTTGGTCCAAGAATCATCCAACTTGACCAAGTTCGTCCATTTTGGTCTTTCTTAGTTCCGACGAGCTCCAAAGCTGAACGAACCCAAATGTCAAGCATAGATTGATGTAATATGACACATTAAACCAATTGGAGAAGTTTGGGACCAAGGAAAAGAGATTTGGTCCAAGAATCATCCAACTTGACCAAGTTCGTCCATTTTGGTCTTTCTTAGTTCCGACGAGCTCCAAAGCTGAACGAACCCAAATGTCAAGCATAGATTGATGTAATATGACACATTAAACCAATTGGAGAAGTTTGGGACCAAGGAAAAGAGATTTGGTCCAAGAATCATCCAACTTGACCAAGTTCGTCCATTTTGGTCTTTCTTAGTTCCGACAGCTCCAAAGCTGAACGAACCCAAATGTCAAGCATAGATTGATGTAATATGACACATTAAACCAATTGGAGAAGTTTGGGACCAAGGAAAAGAGATTTGGTCCAAGAATCATCCAACTTGACCAAGTTCGTCCATTTTGGTCTTTCTTAGTTCCGAGTAGCTCCAAAGCTGAACGAACCCAAATGTCAAGCATAGATTGATGTAATATGACACATTAAACCAATTGGAGAAGTTTGGGACCAAGGAAAAGAGATTTGGTCCAAGAATCATCCAACTTGACCAAGTTCGTCCATTTTGGTCTTTCTTAGTTCCGACGAGCTCCAAAGCTGAACGAACCCAAATGTCAAGCATAGATTGATGTAATATGACACATTAAACCAATTGGAGAAGTTTGGGACCAAGGAAAAGAGATTTGGTCCAAGAATCATCCAACTTGACCAAGTTCGTCCATTTTGGTCTTTCTTAGTTCCGACGAGCTCCAAAGCTGAACGAACCCAAATGTCAAGCATAGATTGATGTAATATGACACATTAAACCAATTGGAGAAGTTTGGGACCAAGGAAAAGAGATTTGGTCCAAGAATCATCCAACTTGACCAAGTTCGTCCATTTTGGTCTTTCTTAGTTCCGAGAGCTCCAAAGCTGAACGAACCCAAATGTCAAGCATAGATTGATGTAATATGACACATTAAACCAATTGGAGAAGTTTGGGACCAAGGAAAAGAGATTTGGTCCAAGAATCATCCAACTTGACCAAGTTCGTCCATTTTGGTCTTTCTTAGTTCCGACGAGCTCCAAAGCTGAACGAACCCAAATGTCAAGCATAGATTGATGTAATATGACACATTAAACCAATTGGAGAAGTTTGGGACCAAGGAAAAGAGATTTGGTCCAAGAATCATCCAACTTGACCAAGTTCGTCCATTTTGGTCTTTCTTAGTTCCGACGAGCTCCAAAGCTGAACGAACCCAAATGTCAAGCATAGATTGATGTAATATGACACATTAAACCAATTGGAGAAGTTTGGGACCAAGGAAAAGAGATTTGGTCCAAGAATCATCCAACTTGACCAAGTTCGTCCATTTTGGTCTTTCTTAGTTCCGACGAGCTCCAAAGCTGAACGAACCCAAATGTCAAGCATAGATTGATGTAATATGACACATTAAACCAATTGGAGAAGTTTGGGACCAAGGAAAAGAGATTTGGTCCAAGAATCATCCAACTTGACCAAGTTCGTCCATTTTGGTCTTTCTTAGTTCCGACGAGCTCCAAAGCTGAACGAACCCAAATGTCAAGCATAGATTGATGTAATATGACACATTAAACCAATTGGAGAAGTTTGGGACCAAGGAAAAGAGATTTGGTCCAAGAATCATCCAACTTGACCAAGTTCGTCCATTTTGGTCTTTCTTAGTTCCGACGAGCTCCAAAGCTGAACGAACCCAAATGTCAAGCATAGATTGATGTAATATGACACATTAAACCAATTGGAGAAGTTTGGGACCAAGGAAAAGAGATTTGGTCCAAGAATCATCCAACTTGACCAAGTTCGTCCATTTTGGTCTTTCTTAGTTCCGAGAGCTCCAAAGCTGAACGAACCCAAATGTCAAGCATAGATTGATGTAATATGACACATTAAACCAATTGGAGAAGTTTGGGACCAAGGAAAAGAGATTTGGTCCAAGAATCATCCAACTTGACCAAGTTCGTCCATTTTGGTCTTTCTTAGTTCCGACGAGCTCCAAAGCTGAACGAACCCAAATGTCAAGCATAGATTGATGTAATATGACACATTAAACCAATTGGAGAAGTTTGGGACCAAGGAAAAGAGATTTGGTCCAAGAATCATCCAACTTGACCAAGTTCGTCCATTTTGGTCTTTCTTAGTTCCGACGAGCTCCAAAGCTGAACGAACCCAAATGTCAAGCATAGATTGATGTAATATGACACATTAAACCAATTGGAGAAGTTTGGGACCAAGGAAAAGAGATTTGGTCCAAGAATCATCCAACTTGACCAAGTTCGTCCATTTTGGTCTTTCTTAGTTCCGACGAGCTCCAAAGCTGAACGAACCCAAATGTCAAGCATAGATTGATGTAATATGACACATTAAACCAATTGGAGAAGTTTGGGACCAAGGAAAAGAGATTTGGTCCAAGAATCATCCAACTTGACCAAGTTCGTCCATTTTGGTCTTTCTTAGTTCCGACGAGCTCCAAAGCTGAACGAACCCAAATGTCAAGCATAGATTGATGTAATATGACACATTAAACCAATTGGAGAAGTTTGGGACCAAGGAAAAGAGATTTGGTCCAAGAATCATCCAACTTGACCAAGTTCGTCCATTTTGGTCTTTCTTAGTTCCGACGAGCTCCAAAGCTGAACGAACCCAAATGTCAAGCATAGATTGATGTAATATGACACATTAAACCAATTGGAGAAGTTTGGGACCAAGGAAAAGAGATTTGGTCCAAGAATCATCCAACTTGACCAAGTTCGTCCATTTTGGTCTTTCTTAGTTCCGACGAGCTCCAAAGCTGAACGAACCCAAATGTCAAGCATAGATTGATGTAATATGACACATTAAACCAATTGGAGAAGTTTGGGACCAAGGAAAAGAGATTTGGTCCAAGAATCATCCAACTTGACCAAGTTCGTCCATTTTGGTCTTTCTTAGTTCCGAGAGCTCCAAAGCTGAACGAACCCAAATGTCAAGCATAGATTGATGTAATATGACACATTAAACCAATTGGAGAAGTTTGGGACCAAGAAAAGAGATTTGGTCCAAGAATCATCCAACTTGACCAAGTTCGTCCATTTTGGTCTTTCTTAGTTCCGACGAGCTCCAAAGCTGAACGAACCCAAATGTCAAGCATAGATTGATGTAATATGACACATTAAACCAATTGGAGAAGTTTGGGACCAAGGAAAAGAGATTTGGTCCAAGAATCATCCAACTTGACCAAGTTCGTCCATTTTGGTCTTTCTTAGTTCCGACGAGCTCCAAAGCTGAACGAACCCAAATGTCAAGCATAGATTGATGTAATATGACACATTAAACCAATTGGAGAAGTTTGGGACCAAGGAAAAGAGATTTGGTCCAAGAATCATCCAACTTGACCAAGTTCGTCCATTTTGGTCTTTCTTAGTTCCGACGAGCTCCAAAGCTGAACGAACCCAAATGTCAAGCATAGATTGATGTAATATGACACATTAAACCAATTGGAGAAGTTTGGGACCAAGGAAAAGAGATTTGGTCCAAGAATCATCCAACTTGACCAAGTTCGTCCATTTTGGTCTTTCTTAGTTCCGACAGCTCCAAAGCTGAACGAACCCAAATGTCAAGCATAGATTGATGTAATATGACACATTAAACCAATTGGAGAAGTTTGGGACCAAGGAAAAGAGATTTGGTCCAAGAATCATCCAACTTGACCAAGTTCGTCCATTTTGGTCTTTCTTAGTTCCGACGAGCTCCAAAGCTGAACGAACCCAAATGTCAAGCATAGATTGATGTAATATGACACATTAAACCAATTGGAGAAGTTTGGGACCAAGGAAAAGAGATTTGGTCCAAGAATCATCCAACTTGACCAAGTTCGTCCATTTTGGTCTTTCTTAGTTCCGACGAGCTCCAAAGCTGAACGAACCCAAATGTCAAGCATAGATTGATGTAATATGACACATTAAACCAATTGGAGAAGTTTGGGACCAAGGAAAAGAGATTTGGTCCAAGAATCATCCAACTTGACCAAGTTCGTCCATTTTGGTCTTTCTTAGTTCCGACGAGCTCCAAAGCTGAACGAACCCAAATGTCAAGCATAGATTGATGTAATATGACACATTAAACCAATTGGAGAAGTTTGGGACCAAGGAAAAGAGATTTGGTCCAAGAATCATCCAACTTGACCAAGTTCGTCCATTTTGGTCTTTCTTAGTTCCGACGAGCTCCAAAGCTGAACGAACCCAAATGTCAAGCATAGATTGATGTAATATGACACATTAAACCAATTGGAGAAGTTTGGGACCAAGGAAAAGAGATTTGGTCCAAGAATCATCCAACTTGACCAAGTTCGTCCATTTTGGTCTTTCTTAGTTCCGAGAGCTCCAAAGCTGAACGAACCCAAATGTCAAGCATAGATTGATGTAATATGACACATTAAACCAATTGGAGAAGTTTGGGACCAAGGAAAAGAGATTTGGTCCAAGAATCATCCAACTTGACCAAGTTCGTCCATTTTGGTCTTTCTTAGTTCCGACGAGCTCCAAAGCTGAACGAACCCAAATGTCAAGCATAGATTGATGTAATATGACACATTAAACCAATTGGAGAAGTTTGGGACCAAGGAAAAGAGATTTGGTCCAAGAATCATCCAACTTGACCAAGTTCGTCCATTTTGGTCTTTCTTAGTTCCGACGAGCTCCAAAGCTGAACGAACCCAAATGTCAAGCATAGATTGATGTAATATGACACATTAAACCAATTGGAGAAGTTTGGGACCAAGGAAAAGAGATTTGGTCCAAGAATCATCCAACTTGACCAAGTTCGTCCATTTTGGTCTTTCTTAGTTCCGAGTAGCTCCAAAGCTGAACGAACCCAAATGTCAAGCATAGATTGATGTAATATGACACATTAAACCAATTGGAGAAGTTTGGGACCAAGGAAAAGAGATTTGGTCCAAGAATCATCCAACTTGACCAAGTTCGTCCATTTTGGTCTTTCTTAGTTCCGACGAGCTCCAAAGCTGAACGAACCCAAATGTCAAGCATAGATTGATGTAATATGACACATTAAACCAATTGGAGAAGTTTGGGACCAAGGAAAAGAGATTTGGTCCAAGAATCATCCAACTTGACCAAGTTCGTCCATTTTGGTCTTTCTTAGTTCCGACGAGCTCCAAAGCTGAACGAACCCAAATGTCAAGCATAGATTGATGTAATATGACACATTAAACCAATTGGAGAAGTTTGGGACCAAGGAAAAGAGATTTGGTCCAAGAATCATCCAACTTGACCAAGTTCGTCCATTTTGGTCTTTCTTAGTTCCGACGAGCTCCAAAGCTGAACGAACCCAAATGTCAAGCATAGATTGATGTAATATGACACATTAAACCAATTGGAGAAGTTTGGGACCAAGGAAAAGAGATTTGGTCCAAGAATCATCCAACTTGACCAAGTTCGTCCATTTTGGTCTTTCTTAGTTCCGACGAGCTCCAAAGCTGAACGAACCCAAATGTCAAGCATAGATTGATGTAATATGACACATTAAACCAATTGGAGAAGTTTGGGACCAAGGAAAAGAGATTTGGTCCAAGAATCATCCAACTTGACCAAGTTCGTCCATTTTGGTCTTTCTTAGTTCCGATAGCTCCAAAGCTGAACGAACCCAAATGTCAAGCATAGATTGATGTAATATGACACATTAAACCAATTGGAGAAGTTTGGGACCAAGGAAAAGAGATTTGGTCCAAGAATCATCCAACTTGACCAAGTTCGTCCATTTTGGTCTTTCTTAGTTCCGACGAGCTCCAAAGCTGAACGAACCCAAATGTCAAGCATAGATTGATGTAATATGACACATTAAACCAATTGGAGAAGTTTGGGACCAAGGAAAAGAGATTTGGTCCAAGAATCATCCAACTTGACCAAGTTCGTCCATTTTGGTCTTTCTTAGTTCCGACGAGCTCCAAAGCTGAACGAACCCAAATGTCAAGCATAGATTGATGTAATATGACACATTAAACCAATTGGAGAAGTTTGGGACCAAGGAAAAGAGATTTGGTCCAAGAATCATCCAACTTGACCAAGTTCGTCCATTTTGGTCTTTCTTAGTTCCGAGTAGCTCCAAAGCTGAACGAACCCAAATGTCAAGCATAGATTGATGTAATATGACACATTAAACCAATTGGAGAAGTTTGGGACCAAGGAAAAGAGATTTGGTCCAAGAATCATCCAACTTGACCAAGTTCGTCCATTTTGGTCTTTCTTAGTTCCGACGAGCTCCAAAGCTGAACGAACCCAAATGTCAAGCATAGATTGATGTAATATGACACATTAAACCAATTGGAGAAGTTTGGGACCAAGGAAAAGAGATTTGGTCCAAGAATCATCCAACTTGACCAAGTTCGTCCATTTTGGTCTTTCTTAGTTCCGACGAGCTCCAAAGCTGAACGAACCCAAATGTCAAGCATAGATTGATGTAATATGACACATTAAACCAATTGGAGAAGTTTGGGACCAAGGAAAAGAGATTTGGTCCAAGAATCATCCAACTTGACCAAGTTCGTCCATTTTGGTCTTTCTTAGTTCCGACGAGCTCCAAAGCTGAACGAACCCAAATGTCAAGCATAGATTGATGTAATATGACACATTAAACCAATTGGAGAAGTTTGGGACCAAGGAAAAGAGATTTGGTCCAAGAATCATCCAACTTGACCAAGTTCGTCCATTTTGGTCTTTCTTAGTTCCGAGAGCTCCAAAGCTGAACGAACCCAAATGTCAAGCATAGATTGATGTAATATGACACATTAAACCAATTGGAGAAGTTTGGGACCAAGGAAAAGAGATTTGGTCCAAGAATCATCCAACTTGACCAAGTTCGTCCATTTTGGTCTTTCTTAGTTCCGACGAGCTCCAAAGCTGAACGAACCCAAATGTCAAGCATAGATTGATGTAATATGACACATTAAACCAATTGGAGAAGTTTGGGACCAAGGAAAAGAGATTTGGTCCAAGAATCATCCAACTTGACCAAGTTCGTCCATTTTGGTCTTTCTTAGTTCCGACGAGCTCCAAAGCTGAACGAACCCAAATGTCAAGCATAGATTGATGTAATATGACACATTAAACCAATTGGAGAAGTTTGGGACCAAGGAAAAGAGATTTGGTCCAAGAATCATCCAACTTGACCAAGTTCGTCCATTTTGGTCTTTCTTAGTTCCGACGAGCTCCAAAGCTGAACGAACCCAAATGTCAAGCATAGATTGATGTAATATGACACATTAAACCAATTGGAGAAGTTTGGGACCAAGGAAAAGAGATTTGGTCCAAGAATCATCCAACTTGACCAAGTTCGTCCATTTTGGTCTTTCTTAGTTCCGAGAGCTCCAAAGCTGAACGAACCCAAATGTCAAGCATAGATTGATGTAATATGACACATTAAACCAATTGGAGAAGTTTGGGACCAAGGAAAAGAGATTTGGTCCAAGAATCATCCAACTTGACCAAGTTCGTCCATTTTGGTCTTTCTTAGTTCCGACGAGCTCCAAAGCTGAACGAACCCAAATGTCAAGCATAGATTGATGTAATATGACACATTAAACCAATTGGAGAAGTTTGGGACCAAGGAAAAGAGATTTGGTCCAAGAATCATCCAACTTGACCAAGTTCGTCCATTTTGGTCTTTCTTAGTTCCGACGAGCTCCAAAGCTGAACGAACCCAAATGTCAAGCATAGATTGATGTAATATGACACATTAAACCAATTGGAGAAGTTTGGGACCAAGGAAAAGAGATTTGGTCCAAGAATCATCCAACTTGACCAAGTTCGTCCATTTTGGTCTTTCTTAGTTCCGACGAGCTCCAAAGCTGAACGAACCCAAATGTCAAGCATAGATTGATGTAATATGACACATTAAACCAATTGGAGAAGTTTGGGACCAAGGAAAAGAGATTTGGTCCAAGAATCATCCAACTTGACCAAGTTCGTCCATTTTGGTCTTTCTTAGTTCCGACGAGCTCCAAAGCTGAACGAACCCAAATGTCAAGCATAGATTGATGTAATATGACACATTAAACCAATTGGAGAAGTTTGGGACCAAGGAAAAGAGATTTGGTCCAAGAATCATCCAACTTGACCAAGTTCGTCCATTTTGGTCTTTCTTAGTTCCGAGTAGATCCAAAGCTGAACGAACCCAAATGTCAAGCATAGATTGATGTAATATGACACATTAAACCAATTGGAGAAGTTTGGGACCAAGGAAAAGAGATTTGGTCCAAGAATCATCCAACTTGACCAAGTTCGTCCATTTTGGTCTTTCTTAGTTCCGACGAGCTCCAAAGCTGAACGAACCCAAATGTCAAGCATAGATTGATGTAATATGACACATTAAACCAATTGGAGAAGTTTGGGACCAAGGAAAAGAGATTTGGTCCAAGAATCATCCAACTTGACCAAGTTCGTCCATTTTGGTCTTTCTTAGTTCCGACGAGCTCCAAAGCTGAACGAACCCAAATGTCAAGCATAGATTGATGTAATATGACACATTAAACCAATTGGAGAAGTTTGGGACCAAGGAAAAGAGATTTGGTCCAAGAATCATCCAACTTGACCAAGTTCGTCCATTTTGGTCTTTCTTAGTTCCGACGAGCTCCAAAGCTGAACGAACCCAAATGTCAAGCATAGATTGATGTAATATGACACATTAAACCAATTGGAGAAGTTTGGGACCAAGGAAAAGAGATTTGGTCCAAGAATCATCCAACTTGACCAAGTTCGTCCATTTTGGTCTTTCTTAGTTCCGACGAGCTCCAAAGCTGAACGAACCCAAATGTCAAGCATAGATTGATGTAATATGACACATTAAACCAATTGGAGAAGTTTGGGACCAAGGAAAAGAGATTTGGTCCAAGAATCATCCAACTTGACCAAGTTCGTCCATTTTGGTCTTTCTTAGTTCCGAGTAGCTCCAAAGCTGAACGAACCCAAATGTCAAGCATAGATTGATGTAATATGACACATTAAACCAATTGGAGAAGTTTGGGACCAAGGAAAAGAGATTTGGTCCAAGAATCATCCAACTTGACCAAGTTCGTCCATTTTGGTCTTTCTTAGTTCCGACGAGCTCCAAAGCTGAACGAACCCAAATGTCAAGCATAGATTGATGTAATATGACACATTAAACCAATTGGAGAAGTTTGGGACCAAGGAAAAGAGATTTGGTCCAAGAATCATCCAACTTGACCAACTTCGTCCATTTTGGTCTTTCTTAGTTCCGACGAGCTCCAAAGCTGAACGAACCCAAATGTCAAGCATAGATTGATGTAATATGACACATTAAACCAATTGGAGAAGTTTGGGACCAAGGAAAAGAGATTTGGTCCAAGAATCATCCAACTTGACCAAGTTCGTCCATTTTGGTCTTTCTTAGTTCCGAGTAGCTCCAAAGCTGAACGAACCCAAATGTCAAGCATAGATTGATGTAATATGACACATTAAACCAATTGGAGAAGTTTGGGACCAAGGAAAAGAGATTTGGTCCAAGAATCATCCAACTTGACCAAGTTCGTCCATTTTGGTCTTTCTTAGTTCCGACGAGCTCCAAAGCTGAACGAACCCAAATGTCAAGCATAGATTGATGTAATATGACACATTAAACCAATTGGAGAAGTTTGGGACCAAGGAAAAGAGATTTGGTCCAAGAATCATCCAACTTGACCAAGTTCGTCCATTTTGGTCTTTCTTAGTTCCGACGAGCTCCAAAGCTGAACGAACCCAAATGTCAAGCATAGATTGATGTAATATGACACATTAAACCAATTGGAGAAGTTTGGGACCAAGGAAAAGAGATTTGGTCCAAGAATCATCCAACTTGACCAAGTTCGTCCATTTTGGTCTTTCTTAGTTCCGACGAGCTCCAAAGCTGAACGAACCCAAATGTCAAGCATAGATTGATGTAATATGACACATTAAACCAATTGGAGAAGTTTGGGACCAAGGAAAAGAGATTTGGTCCAAGAATCATCCAACTTGACCAAGTTCGTCCATTTTGGTCTTTCTTAGTTCCGAGTAGCTCCAAAGCTGAACGAACCCAAATGTCAAGCATAGATTGATGTAATATGACACATTAAACCAATTGGAGAAGTTTGGGACCAAGGAAAAGAGATTTGGTCCAAGAATCATCCAACTTGACCAAGTTCGTCCATTTTGGTCTTTCTTAGTTCCGACGAGCTCCAAAGCTGAACGAACCCAAATGTCAAGCATAGATTGATGTAATATGACACATTAAACCAATTGGAGAAGTTTGGGACCAAGGAAAAGAGATTTGGTCCAAGAATCATCCAACTTGACCAAGTTCGTCCATTTTGGTCTTTCTTAGTTCCGACGAGCTCCAAAGCTGAACGAACCCAAATGTCAAGCATAGATTGATGTAATATGACACATTAAACCAATTGGAGAAGTTTGGGACCAAGGAAAAGAGATTTGGTCCAAGAATCATCCAACTTGACCAAGTTCGTCCATTTTGGTCTTTCTTAGTTCCGAGTAGATCCAAAGCTGAACGAACCCAAATGTCAAGCATAGATTGATGTAATATGACACATTAAACCAATTGGAGAAGTTTGGGACCAAGGAAAAGAGATTTGGTCCAAGAATCATCCAACTTGACCAAGTTCGTCCATTTTGGTCTTTCTTAGTTCCGACGAGCTCCAAAGCTGAACGAACCCAAATGTCAAGCATAGATTGATGTAATATGACACATTAAACCAATTGGAGAAGTTTGGGACCAAGGAAAAGAGATTTGGTCCAAGAATCATCCAACTTGACCAAGTTCGTCCATTTTGGTCTTTCTTAGTTCCGAGTAGCTCCAAAGCTGAACGAACCCAAATGTCAAGCATAGATTGATGTAATATGACACATTAAACCAATTGGAGAAGTTTGGGACCAAGGAAAAGAGATTTGGTCCAAGAATCATCCAACTTGACCAAGTTCGTCCATTTTGGTCTTTCTTAGTTCCGACGAGCTCCAAAGCTGAACGAACCCAAATGTCAAGCATAGATTGATGTAATATGACACATTAAACCAATTGGAGAAGTTTGGGACCAAGGAAAAGAGATTTGGTCCAAGAATCATCCAACTTGACCAAGTTCGTCCATTTTGGTCTTTCTTAGTTCCGACGAGCTCCAAAGCTGAACGAACCCAAATGTCAAGCATAGATTGATGTAATATGACACATTAAACCAATTGGAGAAGTTTGGGACCAAGGAAAAGAGATTTGGTCCAAGAATCATCCAACTTGACCAAGTTCGTCCATTTTGGTCTTTCTTAGTTCCGAGTAGATCCAAAGCTGAACGAACCCAAATGTCAAGCATAGATTGATGTAATATGACACATTAAACCAATTGGAGAAGTTTGGGACCAAGGAAAAGAGATTTGGTCCAAGAATCATCCAACTTGACCAAGTTCGTCCATTTTGGTCTTTCTTAGTTCCGACGAGCTCCAAAGCTGAACGAACCCAAATGTCAAGCATAGATTGATGTAATATGACACATTAAACCAATTGGAGAAGTTTGGGACCAAGGAAAGAGATTTGGTCCAAGAATCATCCAACTTGACCAAGTTCGTCCATTTTGGTCTTTCTTAGTTCCGAGAGCTCCAAAGCTGAACGAACCCAAATGTCAAGCATAGATTGATGTAATATGACACATTAAACCAATTGGAGAAGTTTGGGACCAAGGAAAAGAGATTTGGTCCAAGAATCATCCAACTTGACCAAGTTCGTCCATTTTGGTCTTTCTTAGTTCCGACGAGCTCCAAAGCTGAACGAACCCAAATGTCAAGCATAGATTGATGTAATATGACACATTAAACCAATTGGAGAAGTTTGGGACCAAGGAAAAGAGATTTGGTCCAAGAATCATCCAACTTGACCAAGTTCGTCCATTTTGGTCTTTCTTAGTTCCGACGAGCTCCAAAGCTGAACGAACCCAAATGTCAAGCATAGATTGATGTAATATGACACATTAAACCAATTGGAGAAGTTTGGGACCAAGGAAAAGAGATTTGGTCCAAGAATCATCCAACTTGACCAAGTTCGTCCATTTTGGTCTTTCTTAGTTCCGACGAGCTCCAAAGCTGAACGAACCCAAATGTCAAGCATAGATTGATGTAATATGACACATTAAACCAATTGGAGAAGTTTGGGACCAAGGAAAAGAGATTTGGTCCAAGAATCATCCAACTTGACCAAGTTCGTCCATTTTGGTCTTTCTTAGTTCCGAGTAGCTCCAAAGCTGAACGAACCCAAATGTCAAGCATAGATTGATGTAATATGACACATTAAACCAATTGGAGAAGTTTGGGACCAAGGAAAAGAGATTTGGTCCAAGAATCATCCAACTTGACCAAGTTCGTCCATTTTGGTCTTTCTTAGTTCCGACGAGCTCCAAAGCTGAACGAACCCAAATGTCAAGCATAGATTGATGTAATATGACACATTAAACCAATTGGAGAAGTTTGGGACCAAGGAAAAGAGATTTGGTCCAAGAATCATCCAACTTGACCAAGTTCGTCCATTTTGGTCTTTCTTAGTTCCGAGTAGATCCAAAGCTGAACGAACCCAAATGTCAAGCATAGATTGATGTAATATGACACATTAAACCAATTGGAGAAGTTTGGGACCAAGGAAAAGAGATTTGGTCCAAGAATCATCCAACTTGACCAAGTTCGTCCATTTTGGTCTTTCTTAGTTCCGACGAGCTCCAAAGCTGAACGAACCCAAATGTCAAGCATAGATTGATGTAATATGACACATTAAACCAATTGGAGAAGTTTGGGACCAAGGAAAAGAGATTTGGTCCAAGAATCATCCAACTTGACCAAGTTCGTCCATTTTGGTCTTTCTTAGTTCCGAGTAGATCCAAAGCTGAACGAACCCAAATGTCAAGCATAGATTGATGTAATATGACACATTAAACCAATTGGAGAAGTTTGGGACCAAGGAAAAGAGATTTGGTCCAAGAATCATCCAACTTGACCAAGTTCGTCCATTTTGGTCTTTCTTAGTTCCGACGAGCTCCAAAGCTGAACGAACCCAAATGTCAAGCATAGATTGATGTAATATGACACATTAAACCAATTGGAGAAGTTTGGGACCAAGGAAAAGAGATTTGGTCCAAGAATCATCCAACTTGACCAAGTTCGTCCATTTTGGTCTTTCTTAGTTCCGAGTAGATCCAAAGCTGAACGAACCCAAATGTCAAGCATAGATTGATGTAATATGACACATTAAACCAATTGGAGAAGTTTGGGACCAAGGAAAAGAGATTTGGTCCAAGAATCATCCAACTTGACCAAGTTCGTCCATTTTGGTCTTTCTTAGTTCCGACGAGCTCCAAAGCTGAACGAACCCAAATGTCAAGCATAGATTGATGTAATATGACACATTAAACCAATTGGAGAAGTTTGGGACCAAGGAAAAGAGATTTGGTCCAAGAATCATCCAACTTGACCAAGTTCGTCCATTTTGGTCTTTCTTAGTTCCGAGTAGCTCCAAAGCTGAACGAACCCAAATGTCAAGCATAGATTGATGTAATATGACACATTAAACCAATTGGAGAAGTTTGGGACCAAGGAAAAGAGATTTGGTCCAAGAATCATCCAACTTGACCAAGTTCGTCCATTTTGGTCTTTCTTAGTTCCGACGAGCTCCAAAGCTGAACGAACCCAAATGTCAAGCATAGATTGATGTAATATGACACATTAAACCAATTGGAGAAGTTTGGGACCAAGGAAGGGAGATTTGGTCCAAGAATCATCCAACTTGACCAAGTTCGTCCATTTTGGTCTTTCTTAGTTCCGAGTAGATCCAAAGCTGAACGAACCCAAATGTCAAGCATAGATTGATGTAATATGACACATTAAACCAATTGGAGAAGTTTGGGACCAAGGAAAAGAGATTTGGTCCAAGAATCATCCAACTTGACCAAGTTCGTCCATTTTGGTCTTTCTTAGTTCCGACGAGCTCCAAAGCTAAACGAACCCAAATGTCAAGCATAGATTGATGTAATATGACACATTAAACCAATTGGAGAAGTTTGGGACCAAGGAAAAGAGATTTGGTCCAAGAATCATCCAACTTGACCAAGTTCGTCCATTTTGGTCTTTCTTAGTTCCGAGTAGATCTAAAGCTGAACGAACCCAAATGTCAAGCATAGATTGATGTAATATGACACATTAAACCAATTGGAGAAGTTTGGGACCAAGGAAAAGAGATTTGGTCCAAGAATCATCCAACTTGACCAACTTCGTCCATTTTGGTCTTTCTTAGTTCCGACGAGCTCCAAAGCTGAACGAACCCAAATGTCAAGCATAGATTGATGTAATATGACACATTAAACCAATTGGAGAAGTTTGGGACTGTAACATCCCCTAATTGGATTACCTAATTGATTGCCTAATTGAACCATATGTATGATTTTATGTGCATCATCCATATGCATATGCATGTTCAAAGCACTTCCTAATTGAATCTTTTGAATTGAATAGCTTATATGCATGTTTAAGGTATTCACTAATTGAACCTCTTGAATTGAATGGCTCATATGCATGTGATTATATTAGTTATGTTTACAACTTCATGTGAACAAGCATGTGTGCATGTTTATGGCTAGTAGGAATTGAATACCTTACATGAACATGTGTAATTAGAATTATGTTATTTCATTCATAAGGATCAACTTGAATAAGATTTTTATAAGTGGTGGCACATCCATAAATAACCAAAAGTGGGAAACAACTAGTTGGAATAGAATGAGGGAACTAGACTAAGCTAGTTGGATTGAAAGGATCTAGTCTCAATGGAGCCAAGAAGGCAGCAGCCTTTTGCCCTCTCATCCACGCCACTTGCCATGCATCAAACCCCCAAACCTTTGTCTTGAACTTGGTCAAAGTGTCAACCAATGAAATAGTGACATTAGGCATGACTTGTGTGGATATTCCATGATACTTATGCATATAATAAATGAAGGAAAATGGGAGAGAATTCTAGACCAAGTGAGAGGCGGCAAGCAGGGCTGCAAGGGGAAAGAAAAGAAATAAAAAGGAGGAGAAGAGAGCTAGGCGTGCAAGAGAAAAGAAGGAGAAGAAAGAAGAAAAACAAGAGAGGAAAGCAAGCTTGTGTGAACCCTAGTGTTCTTGACTTATCAACCACTTGAAGCAACCATCTAACTAGCCTCAAAAGAGAAAGGAAAGCTTCCATAGAGACCCTAGAAGAGAAACCCTAGGGCTGACAAGGAAGAAATTGAAGACAAAAGGTAGTTAGTTTAATTCAAGCATGGGTAGTTGGTTTAATTCAAGCATAGGTTATGTGTGCTTGTATGCTGAAATTCTGCACTCTTGCTATTGCTAATTCTTATCACTTATGTACTATGATTTAATGTCATTTTTGTGTGTGTGAATGGATGCTGGATTGCTGTTCTTATGATGGTTTAGTGCTGTATATGTTTTGCCCTAAAAGAGAAGCATACAAACTCACAAAGTGGTATGAGAAGAGTATGAAGAAAGTTGTATAACCATGGGGTATGGGGTATGCCAAAATGGTACCAAAAGTGGCATCTATGGACTGAATGATGTATGAATACCTCATAGGGGTAAGTAGTGCCCAAAAGATAGCACTAAACAGCCCTCACCCTATGAGCAAGTAATGGTGAAAGAAAAGAGCACCAAATCCATGTATGCTGTCCATAAAGACCCCTATACTTGGTTATACCTCTTTCTTTGTAATTTCTTCTAATTACCTTCCATTATTTCATCCTTAACCCTTGTTTGAATGAGCTAACTACTGAGAAATCATTGGTTTCTCATATTATTAGTGTTGATGATTTTAATACAGGTGACAAGCCAAAAGAGGTAACTCAAGATTGAATATGGATGCTGGCTGTTTTCTGTTGTGATTAGGGGTGATCCTTATGTAATGAATTTTGAGGAATTGGTGATGTAAATTTGAACTATATTTAGAGTTCTTTAAAGTAGATACTTGTCTCTTGTATGTTACATTCTCATGTGAATTCCAAAGATGACAGATTTGACTAGTATACATTGTGGTGAAAATCTGCTCTTCTGGCCAGCTTGAAACCATGAATTTTTAGCATCTTCAAACCACGAGATAATTACATGAAATTAATTCTACAAGCTCATGAAACACTCTACTTCACGCATACCAACTTTCAGAATTTTTGTCTTAGCCAATTAATACAGAAAATTCTTCAAAGTTACACCTCAGAATTTTACCAGTAAACAGGACAGTTTCCATACTTTGCTTAATTGACCTAGCAAACAAACGAAATTTTGTACAAAAATTTTTCCACACATTCTGGACACATCAAAATTGATTTCTGGAGCTTTTCATAATTTTTAGACATTTATACACCATGTTTCCATATTTTCTAAAAACGGGGCAGTAAGCAGTCAAAGCCTGGAATCAGTCCACTTGAACCAAAAGTTTTTATTTTCAATTTCCTTAGTGAATTGATATCAATGGAAAGTGTTTTCAAAAATTTGAGAGTTAAAATGGGATGTTACATTTTTGGTATCAGAGCACAAGGTTTAGGGACCATTACTTGAGGAAAAAAAAAAAAAAAAAACAAAAACTTGAAAGAGTTGTTGTGTATGCTTGGTTATTCTTTCCTTGATGCTTGTAATGCAACTTGGGATGTTATGGTATGTATTGTTGTGTATATGTTTATGTGATTTCCTCTGATTAAGAGATTTGTGATGTTGATTATGAGTTGTTTACTGAATCCTTGAGATGGATGAATTTATAGGCTAGGGTATTTAGGAAATGACATGGACATAGGCGGATTTAGTGAGATGAAATTTTCCTTGTGGCATAAGTAGTGAATTGGATTCCTTTTGTGCCCAGGGATAAGATGCCTGTTTCTAAAAAGAGTACATCCTCTGATCCTGTAAGAGAACTTGCCAGAGTAGTTGAGGGATTGGCTTCAAATCAAGCTGCCACTGCTCAATTACTTCAGCAGCTCTTGCAAGGAAATCATCAAACTAATGTGGGTGAAAGTGTCAATCAGCAAGGGAATCAACTTAACAGGTTGATGACCCAATTTAGAAAGGCAAATCCCCCATCCTTCCTTGGTGGAGCTGACCCGGATAGAGCTGAAAGGTGGTTAACTCAAATTCAGAAAATATTGAGCATCTTTGAATGCACCAGTGAACAGAAGGTGATAATGGCTACATACATGCTCGAAGGGGAAGCAGAATACTGGTGGAGAGGAACTAAGATGCTATTGGAGAGCAAGGGAGAAGTGATAGATTGGGAAAGATTTGAAGAAGCTTATATGGAAAAGTATTTTCCGGAGAACATTAGAATTCAGAAAGAGACCGAATTTCTCACCTTGCAACAGGGAGATATGACCGTGGCACAATACATAGCTAACTTTGAGGAGTTAGCTAAATTCTCCAAGTATGCCAAAGAAAATATGAATGAGGAATGGAAATGCATTCACTTGCAAAGGGGATTGAAGCCGGAACTTAAGGACAGGGTGGCTGTCCTAGAGATGAGGGAATATCCCAAGTTAGTTAATATGCTTGGGATAGTTGAGGAAAACTATAATGCCTGTCGAATGGAGATGAGAAAGAGAGCTGAAAAGAGGAGCCAACCTCCCTTTGACAGGAGCAAAGCTGAAGGAAAAAGGCCAAAGCTTCCCAAGGCTCCACAACCTTCCATCACTTCCAAGGGTAACCAACCCTTGGTGGAGCCGGGAAATTGTCCAACATGTGGCAAGAACCATGGGAGCAGACCTTGTAGAGCTGGGACAGGATTATGCTATACTTGTGACAAGCCGGGTCATATAGCTAAGTACTGCCCCTACAAGAAAAATAATGAAAAGACTTCAAAGCCCCAGCGCCAAGGGAGGGTATTTGCTCTCACCCGAAAGGAAGCATCTAAATGCCCTAATCTGATTACAGGTATGATTACCCTGAATGATTCTACTGTAAATGCAATGTTTGATTCTGGTGCATCTCATTCTTTTGTTTCTTATGCATGTGCAAGACGTCTGGGTATGAATATGTTTGAGTTACCATATGACCTATGTGTTTCCACCCCGACTGGTAATTATGTGAATGCCACCAAAGTTTGTTTAAATTGTAAAATCCAGCTTGGGAATACCTTTAGTACCTTAAATTTGGTATGTTTGCCTTTGGAAGGGATTGATGTAATTATTGGCATGGATTGGTTGTCCACCAATCATGCAATTCTAAATTGTTCCGATAAGACCATATCCTTACCCTTGAACCTACCTTCTTCCAAGTCAAATGAAGAGATCTCCCATTTGAATGCTATGCATCTTGAGGTGCGTGAATGTAAGGGATATATGATCCTCTTTTCCATTCAAGTGGGAATTGAAGAAGATTTGGAAAGGATTCCAGTGGTTAAGGAATTTCCTAAAGTTTTTCCTAAGGATTTCAAAGGGCTGCCCCCAGATAGAGAAGTAGAGTTTGCCATAGATTTAGTACCTGGAGCTACACCAGTATCTAAGACTCCTTATAGGATGCCTCCAGTAGAATTAATGGAACTAAATAAACAAATAGAGGAACTACTGGATAAGGGATTTATAAGACCAAGTGTTTCTCCTTGGGGAGCTCCAGTTTTATTTGTTAAGAAAAAGGATGGTAGCCTTAGGTTATGTATAGACTATAGGCAATTAAATAAGATGACCATTAAGAATAAGTATCCCTTGCCAAGAGTAGATGATCTTTTAGATCAATTAGAGGGAGCCTCAATATTTTCTAAGATTGATCTTAGGTCAGGATATCATCAATTAAAGGTTAGGGATATTGATGTACCTAAAACTGCTTTTAGGACTAGATATGGACACTATGAATTCCTTGTTATGCCTTTTGGATTGACTAATGCTCCCGCTGTATTTATGGATTATATGAATAGAATTTTTCGGCCATTTCTGGATAAATTTGTTGTAGTATTTATAGATGATATATTAGTATATTCTAAATCTCCTCAAGAGCATGAACAACATTTACGTATTATACTCCAAATTCTTAAGGAAAAAGAATTATATGCTAAGCTTAGTAAGTGTGAGTTTTGGTTAACTGAAGTTACCTTTTTAGGTCATGTAGTGTCTAAAGAAGGTATATCAGTAGATCCCCATAAGGTTGAAGCCGTTTTAAGTTGGAAAAGGCCTACAACCATCACGGAAATTCGGAGTTTTCTAGGTTTGGCAGGTTATTACAGGAAGTTTATTCAAGGATTTTCACAAATTGCCCTACCCCTAACAAGATTAACTAGGAAAGATCATCCTTTTGAATGGACTGAAGCTTGTGAAAAGAGCTTCCAAGAATTAAAGAATAAATTGACTTCTGCTCCAATACTAGTCATACCAAACCCTCACCAACCATTTACTGTATATAGTGATGCTTCAAAGAAGGGGCTAGGATGTGTGCTTATGCAGCAAGGAAAAGTAGTAGCCTACGCCTCAAGACAACTTAGACCACACGAGGAAAATTATCCCACACATGATTTAGAATTAGCAGCTGTGGTCTTTGCCCTTAAGATTTGGAGACATTACTTATATGGGGCAAAATTTGAGGTATATACAGATCATAAGAGTTTGAAGTACTTGTTTGATCAAAAAGAATTAAACATGAGGCAAAGAAGATGGATTGAACTCCTTAAAGATTTTGACGTAACTTTGAAGTATCAACCAGGGAAAGCAAATGTAGTGGCGGATGCCCTTAGTAGGAAATCCTCCCATATTGCCTATCTGATGCTTAAGGAGCACAAGTTATTAGAGGAAATAAGGGATTTAAACCTAGCTACTACGACATTTAACCCTGGATGCTTAATGATGAGTGAGATTAGGGTACATCAAAACTTGGAAGAAAAATTAGTAGAAGTTCAACAATCTGACCCTTATGCTCAAAGGATTAAAGACCAATTAAAAGTAGGCAATTTTAAGGAATTTACATTGAGTAATGAAGGGATATTGAAATTTAGAGATAGGACATATGTTCCCCCAAATGAGGACCTAAGGAAACAAATTCTTGAAGAAGCACATAAGAGTAAATATACAATTCATCCAGGAATTGTTAAGATGTATAAAGAATTAAAGAAGGATTTTTGGTGGCCAAAAATGAAAAAGGACATAACGGAATTTGTAAATATATGTCTAGTGTGTCAACAAGTAAAAGCAGAACACCAAAAGCCAGCGGGGCTGTTACAACCCTTGGAAGTACCTTTATGGAAATGGGACAGTATATCTATGGATTTTATACAAGGGTTGCCTCGAACTCCCCCTGGATATGATAGTATTTGGGTGGTAGTAGACAGATTAACTAAATCTGCACACTTTTTGGCTGTAAAGACTAATTGGACAGTAGAAAGATTAGCAAAAGAATATATTAAAGAGATTGTAAGACTACATGGGATCCCAAATAGCATAGTCTCTGATAGAGATCCTAGATTTACATCTAGATTTTGGAAATCTCTACAGAACGCATTGGGAACCAAATTAAATTTTAGTACAGCCTATCACCCGCAAACAGATGGACAAACTGAAAGAACAATTCAGATTTTAGAAGATATGCTTAGGGCCTGTGTATTAGATTTTAAAGGAAACTGGAATGATTACCTTCCCTTAGCAGAATTTGCTTACAATAATAGTTATCATTCTAGTATTCAAATGGCACCTTTTGAGGCTCTGTATGGAAGGAAATGTAGGTCCCCAATTTGTTGGACAGAATTAAAAGAAAGAAGCATTTTGGGACCGCATATTGTAGATGAGACTACAGAGCAAATTAAATTAATTAGAAGTAGATTGCAAACAGCCCAAAGCAGACAAAAGAGCTATGCGGATAAACGCAGAAAACCACTAGAATTTGAGGAAGGGGATCATGTATTTCTTAAAGTTACACCCACCACAGGAGTGGGAAGATCTCTAAAGACCAAGAAACTACATCCCAGATACATTGGCCCCTTTCAAATTCTTAATAGAATTGGTCCTGTAGCTTACCAAGTAGCACTTCCTCCAAACCTATCCAATCTCCATAATGTTTTCCATGTTTCTCAACTTAAAAAGTATTACCCAGACCCTTCACATGTAATAAGTCATGAAAGAATAGTTTTGCAAGACAACTTGCATTATACAGTAGAACCTGAAGGGATTCTGGACAGAAAATCTAAAAAGCTGAGGAACAAGGAAATCCAATTAGTTAAAGTGCTATGGAAAGGTGCCACGGAAGAGGAAGCTACATGGGAAGTAGAAGATCAAATGAAAATGGATTATCCTTACCTCTTTGCTTAAGGTAAGCTAAATTTTGAGGACAAAATTTCTTTTAAGGGGGGGAGAATTGTAACATCCCCTAATTGGATTACCTAATTGATTGCCTAATTGAACCATATGTATGATTTTATGTGCATCATCCATATGCATATGCATGTTCAAAGCACTTCCTAATTGAATCTTTTGAATTGAATAGCTTATATGCATGTTTAAGGTATTCACTAATTGAACCTCTTGAATTGAATGGCTCATATGCATGTGATTATATTAGTTATGTTTACAACTTCATGTGAACAAGCATGTGTGCATGTTTATGGCAAGTAGGAATTGAATACCTTACATGAACATGTGTAATTAGAATTATGTTATTTCATTCATAAGGATCAACTTGAATAAGATTTTTATAAGTGGTGGCACATCCATAAATAACCAAAAGTGGGAAACAACTAGTTGGAATAGAATGAGGGAACTAGACTAAGCTAGTTGGATTGAAAGGATCTAGTCTCAATGGAGCCAAGAAGGCAGCAGCCTTTTGCCCTCTCATCCACGCCACTTGCCATGCATCAAACCCCCAAACCTTTGTCTTGAACTTGGTCAAAGTGTCAACCAATGAAATAGTGACATTAGGCATGACTTGTGTGGATATTCCATGATACTTATGCATATAATAAATGAAGGAAAATGGGAGAGAATTCTAGACCAAGTGAGAGGCGGCAAGCAGGGCTGCAAGGGGAAAGAAAAGAAATAAAAAGAGGAGAAGAGAGCTAGGCGTGCAAGAGAAAAGAAGGAGAAGAAAGAAGAAAAACAAGAGAGGAAAGCAAGCTTGTGTGAACCCTAGTGTTCTTGACTTATCAACCACTTGAAGCAACCATCTAACTAGCCTCAAAAGAGAAAGGAAAGCTTCCATAGAGACCCTAGAAGAGAAACCCTAGGGCTGACAAGGAAGAAATTGAAGACAAAAGGTAGTTAGTTTAATTCAAGCATGGGTAGTTGGTTTAATTCAAGCATAGGTTATGTGTGCTTGTATGCTGAAATTCTGCACTCTTGCTATTGCTAATTCTTATCACTTATGTACTATGATTTAATGTCATTTTTGTGTGTGTGAATGGATGCTGGATTGCTGTTCTTATGATGGTTTAGTGCTGTATATGTTTTGCCCTAAAAGAGAAGCATACAAACTCACAAAGTGGTATGAGAAGAGTATGAAGAAAGTTGTATAACCATGGGGTATGGGGTATGCCAAAATGGTACCAAAAGTGGCATCTATGGACTGAATGATGTATGAATACCTCATAGGGGTAAGTAGTGCCCAAAAGATAGCACTAAACAGCCCTCACCCTATGAGCAAGTAATGGTGAAAGAAAAGAGCACCAAATCCATGTATGCTGTCCATAAAGACCCCTATACTTGGTTATACCTCTTTCTTTGTAATTTCTTCTAATTACCTTCCATTATTTCATCCTTAACCCTTGTTTGAATGAGCTAACTACTGAGAAATCATTGGTTTCTCATATTATTAGTGTTGATGATTTTAATACAGGTGACAAGCCAAAAGAGGTAACTCAAGATTGAATATGGATGCTGGCTGTTTTCTGTTGTGATTAGGGGTGATCCTTATGTAATGAATTTTGAGGAATTGGTGATGTAAATTTGAACTATATTTAGAGTTCTTTAAAGTAGATACTTGTCTCTTGTATGTTACATTCTCATGTGAATTCCAAAGATGACAGATTTGACTAGTATACATTGTGGTGAAAATCTGCTCTTCTGGCCAGCTTGAAACCATGAATTTTTAGCATCTTCAAACCACGAGATAATTACATGAAATTAATTCTACAAGCTCATGAAACACTCTACTTCACGCATACCAACTTTCAGAATTTTTGTCTTAGCCAATTAATACAGAAAATTCTTCAAAGTTACACCTCAGAATTTTACCAGTAAACAGGACAGTTTCCATACTTTGCTTAATTGACCTAGCAAACAAACGAAATTTTGTACAAAAATTTTTCCACACATTCTGGACACATCAAAATTGATTTCTGGAGCTTTTCATAATTTTTAGACATTTATACACCATGTTTCCATATTTTCTAAAAACGGGGCAGTAAGCAGTCAAAGCCTGGAATCAGTCCACTTGAACCAAAAGTTTTTATTTTCAATTTCCTTAGTGAATTGATATCAATGGAAAGTGTTTTCAAAAATTTGAGAGTTAAAATGGGATGTTACATTTTTGGTATCAGAGCACAAGGTTTAGGGACCATTACTTGAGGAAAAAAAAAAAAAAAAAACAAAAACTTGAAAGAGTTGTTGTGTATGCTTGGTTATTCTTTCCTTGATGCTTGTAATGCAACTTGGGATGTTATGGTATGTATTGTTGTGTATATGTTTATGTGATTTCCTCTGATTAAGAGATTTGTGATGTTGATTATGAGTTGTTTACTGAATCCTTGAGATGGATGAATTTATAGGCTAGGGTATTTAGGAAATGACATGGACATAGGCGGATTTAGTGAGATGAAATTTTCCTTGTGGCATAAGTAGTGAATTGGATTCCTTTTGTGCCCAGGGATAAGATGCCTGTTTCTAAAAAGAGTACATCCTCTGATCCTGTAAGAGAACTTGCCAGAGTAGTTGAGGGATTGGCTTCAAATCAAGCTGCCACTGCTCAATTACTTCAGCAGCTCTTGCAAGGAAATCATCAAACTAATGTGGGTGAAAGTGTCAATCAGCAAGGGAATCAACTTAACAGGTTGATGACCCAATTTAGAAAGGCAAATCCCCCATCCTTCCTTGGTGGAGCTGACCCGGATAGAGCTGAAAGGTGGTTAACTCAAATTCAGAAAATATTGAGCATCTTTGAATGCACCAGTGAACAGAAGGTGATAATGGCTACATACATGCTCGAAGGGGAAGCAGAATACTGGTGGAGAGGAACTAAGATGCTATTGGAGAGCAAGGGAGAAGTGATAGATTGGGAAAGATTTGAAGAAGCTTATATGGAAAAGTATTTTCCGGAGAACATTAGAATTCAGAAAGAGACCGAATTTCTCACCTTGCAACAGGGAGATATGACCGTGGCACAATACATAGCTAACTTTGAGGAGTTAGCTAAATTCTCCAAGTATGCCAAAGAAAATATGAATGAGGAATGGAAATGCATTCACTTGCAAAGGGGATTGAAGCCGGAACTTAAGGACAGGGTGGCTGTCCTAGAGATGAGGGAATATCCCAAGTTAGTTAATATGCTTGGGATAGTTGAGGAAAACTATAATGCCTGTCGAATGGAGATGAGAAAGAGAGCTGAAAAGAGGAGCCAACCTCCCTTTGACAGGAGCAAAGCTGAAGGAAAAAGGCCAAAGCTTCCCAAGGCTCCACAACCTTCCATCACTTCCAAGGGTAACCAACCCTTGGTGGAGCCGGGAAATTGTCCAACATGTGGCAAGAACCATGGGAGCAGACCTTGTAGAGCTGGGACAGGATTATGCTATACTTGTGACAAGCCGGGTCATATAGCTAAGTACTGCCCCTACAAGAAAAATAATGAAAAGACTTCAAAGCCCCAGCGCCAAGGGAGGGTATTTGCTCTCACCCGAAAGGAAGCATCTAAATGCCCTAATCTGATTACAGGTATGATTACCCTGAATGATTCTACTGTAAATGCAATGTTTGATTCTGGTGCATCTCATTCTTTTGTTTCTTATGCATGTGCAAGACGTCTGGGTATGAATATGTTTGAGTTACCATATGACCTATGTGTTTCCACCCCGACTGGTAATTATGTGAATGCCACCAAAGTTTGTTTAAATTGTAAAATCCAGCTTGGGAATACCTTTAGTACCTTAAATTTGGTATGTTTGCCTTTGGAAGGGATTGATGTAATTATTGGCATGGATTGGTTGTCCACCAATCATGCAATTCTAAATTGTTCCGATAAGACCATATCCTTACCCTTGAACCTACCTTCTTCCAAGTCAAATGAAGAGATCTCCCATTTGAATGCTATGCATCTTGAGGTGCGTGAATGTAAGGGATATATGATCCTCTTTTCCATTCAAGTGGGAATTGAAGAAGATTTGGAAAGGATTCCAGTGGTTAAGGAATTTCCTAAAGTTTTTCCTAAGGATTTCAAAGGGCTGCCCCCAGATAGAGAAGTAGAGTTTGCCATAGATTTAGTACCTGGAGCTACACCAGTATCTAAGACTCCTTATAGGATGCCTCCAGTAGAATTAATGGAACTAAATAAACAAATAGAGGAACTACTGGATAAGGGATTTATAAGACCAAGTGTTTCTCCTTGGGGAGCTCCAGTTTTATTTGTTAAGAAAAAGGATGGTAGCCTTAGGTTATGTATAGACTATAGGCAATTAAATAAGATGACCATTAAGAATAAGTATCCCTTGCCAAGAGTAGATGATCTTTTAGATCAATTAGAGGGAGCCTCAATATTTTCTAAGATTGATCTTAGGTCAGGATATCATCAATTAAAGGTTAGGGATATTGATGTACCTAAAACTGCTTTTAGGACTAGATATGGACACTATGAATTCCTTGTTATGCCTTTTGGATTGACTAATGCTCCCGCTGTATTTATGGATTATATGAATAGAATTTTTCGGCCATTTCTGGATAAATTTGTTGTAGTATTTATAGATGATATATTAGTATATTCTAAATCTCCTCAAGAGCATGAACAACATTTACGTATTATACTCCAAATTCTTAAGGAAAAAGAATTATATGCTAAGCTTAGTAAGTGTGAGTTTTGGTTAACTGAAGTTACCTTTTTAGGTCATGTAGTGTCTAAAGAAGGTATATCAGTAGATCCCCATAAGGTTGAAGCCGTTTTAAGTTGGAAAAGGCCTACAACCATCACGGAAATTCGGAGTTTTCTAGGTTTGGCAGGTTATTACAGGAAGTTTATTCAAGGATTTTCACAAATTGCCCTACCCCTAACAAGATTAACTAGGAAAGATCATCCTTTTGAATGGACTGAAGCTTGTGAAAAGAGCTTCCAAGAATTAAAGAATAAATTGACTTCTGCTCCAATACTAGTCATACCAAACCCTCACCAACCATTTACTGTATATAGTGATGCTTCAAAGAAGGGGCTAGGATGTGTGCTTATGCAGCAAGGAAAAGTAGTAGCCTACGCCTCAAGACAACTTAGACCACACGAGGAAAATTATCCCACACATGATTTAGAATTAGCAGCTGTGGTCTTTGCCCTTAAGATTTGGAGACATTACTTATATGGGGCAAAATTTGAGGTATATACAGATCATAAGAGTTTGAAGTACTTGTTTGATCAAAAAGAATTAAACATGAGGCAAAGAAGATGGATTGAACTCCTTAAAGATTTTGACGTAACTTTGAAGTATCAACCAGGAAAGCAAATGTAGTGGCGGATGCCCTTAGTAGGAAATCCTCCCATATTGCCTATCTGATGCTTAAGGAGCACAAGTTATTAGAGGAAATAAGGGATTTAAACCTAGCTACTACGACATTTAACCCTGGATGCTTAATGATGAGTGAGATTAGGGTACATCAAAACTTGGAAGAAAAATTAGTAGAAGTTCAACAATCTGACCCTTATGCTCAAAGGATTAAAGACCAATTAAAAGTAGGCAATTTTAAGGAATTTACATTGAGTAATGAAGGGATATTGAAATTTAGAGATAGGACATATGTTCCCCCAAATGAGGACCTAAGGAAACAAATTCTTGAAGAAGCACATAAGAGTAAATATACAATTCATCCAGGAATTGTTAAGATGTATAAAGAATTAAAGAAGGATTTTTGGTGGCCAAAAATGAAAAAGGACATAACGGAATTTGTAAATATATGTCTAGTGTGTCAACAAGTAAAAGCAGAACACCAAAAGCCAGCGGGGCTGTTACAACCCTTGGAAGTACCTTTATGGAAATGGGACAGTATATCTATGGATTTTATACAAGGGTTGCCTCGAACTCCCCCTGGATATGATAGTATTTGGGTGGTAGTAGACAGATTAACTAAATCTGCACACTTTTTGGCTGTAAAGACTAATTGGACAGTAGAAAGATTAGCAAAAGAATATATTAAAGAGATTGTAAGACTACATGGGATCCCAAATAGCATAGTCTCTGATAGAGATCCTAGATTTACATCTAGATTTTGGAAATCTCTACAGAACGCATTGGGAACCAAATTAAATTTTAGTACAGCCTATCACCCGCAAACAGATGGACAAACTGAAAGAACAATTCAGATTTTAGAAGATATGCTTAGGGCCTGTGTATTAGATTTTAAAGGAAACTGGAATGATTACCTTCCCTTAGCAGAATTTGCTTACAATAATAGTTATCATTCTAGTATTCAAATGGCACCTTTTGAGGCTCTGTATGGAAGGAAATGTAGGTCCCCAATTTGTTGGACAGAATTAAAAGAAAGAAGCATTTTGGGACCGCATATTGTAGATGAGACTACAGAGCAAATTAAATTAATTAGAAGTAGATTGCAAACAGCCCAAAGCAGACAAAAGAGCTATGCGGATAAACGCAGAAAACCACTAGAATTTGAGGAAGGGGATCATGTATTTCTTAAAGTTACACCCACCACAGGAGTGGGAAGATCTCTAAAGACCAAGAAACTACATCCCAGATACATTGGCCCCTTTCAAATTCTTAATAGAATTGGTCCTGTAGCTTACCAAGTAGCACTTCCTCCAAACCTATCCAATCTCCATAATGTTTTCCATGTTTCTCAACTTAAAAAGTATTACCCAGACCCTTCACATGTAATAAGTCATGAAAGAATAGTTTTGCAAGACAACTTGCATTATACAGTAGAACCTGAAGGGATTCTGGACAGAAAATCTAAAAAGCTGAGGAACAAGGAAATCCAATTAGTTAAAGTGCTATGGAAAGGTGCCACGGAAGAGGAAGCTACATGGGAAGTAGAAGATCAAATGAAAATGGATTATCCTTACCTCTTTGCTTAAGGTAAGCTAAATTTTGAGGACAAAATTTCTTTTAAGGGGGGGAGAATTGTAACATCCCCTAATTGGATTACCTAATTGATTGCCTAATTGAACCATATGTATGATTTTATGTGCATCATCCATATGCATATGCATGTTCAAAGCACTTCCTAATTGAATCTTTTGAATTGAATAGCTTATATGCATGTTTAAGGTATTCACTAATTGAACCTCTTGAATTGAATGGCTCATATGCATGTGATTATATTAGTTATGTTTACAACTTCATGTGAACAAGCATGTGTGCATGTTTATGGCAAGTAGGAATTGAATACCTTACATGAACATGTGTAATTAGAATTATGTTATTTCATTCATAAGGATCAACTTGAATAAGATTTTTATAAGTGGTGGCACATCCATAAATAACCAAAAGTGGGAAACAACTAGTTGGAATAGAATGAGGGAACTAGACTAAGCTAGTTGGATTGAAAGGATCTAGTCTCAATGGAGCCAAGAAGGCAGCAGCCTTTTGCCCTCTCATCCACGCCACTTGCCATGCATCAAACCCCCAAACCTTTGTCTTGAACTTGGTCAAAGTGTCAACCAATGAAATAGTGACATTAGGCATGACTTGTGTGGATATTCCATGATACTTATGCATATAATAAATGAAGGAAAATGGGAGAGAATTCTAGACCAAGTGAGAGGCGGCAAGCAGGGCTGCAAGGGGGAAAGAAAAGAAATAAAAAGGAGGAGAAGAGAGCTAGGCGTGCAAGAGAAAAGAAGGAGAAGAAAGAAGAAAAACAAGAGAGGAAAGCAAGCTTGTGTGAACCCTAGTGTTCTTGACTTATCAACCACTTGAAGCAACCATCTAACTAGCCTCAAAAGAGAAAGGAAAGCTTCCATAGAGACCCTAGAAGAGAAACCCTAGGGCTGACAAGGAAGAAATTGAAGACAAAAGGTAGTTAGTTTAATTCAAGCATGGGTAGTTGGTTTAATTCAAGCATAGGTTATGTGTGCTTGTATGCTGAAATTCTGCACTCTTGCTATTGCTAATTCTTATCACTTATGTACTATGATTTAATGTCATTTTTGTGTGTGTGAATGGATGCTGGATTGCTGTTCTTATGATGGTTTAGTGCTGTATATGTTTTGCCCTAAAAGAGAAGCATACAAACTCACAAAGTGGTATGAGAAGAGTATGAAGAAAGTTGTATAACCATGGGGTATGGGGTATGCCAAAATGGTACCAAAAGTGGCATCTATGGACTGAATGATGTATGAATACCTCATAGGGGTAAGTAGTGCCCAAAAGATAGCACTAAACAGCCCTCACCCTATGAGCAAGTAATGGTGAAAGAAAAGAGCACCAAATCCATGTATGCTGTCCATAAAGACCCCTATACTTGGTTATACCTCTTTCTTTGTAATTTCTTCTAATTACCTTCCATTATTTCATCCTTAACCCTTGTTTGAATGAGCTAACTACTGAGAAATCATTGGTTTCTCATATTATTAGTGTTGATGATTTTAATACAGGTGACAAGCCAAAAGAGGTAACTCAAGATTGAATATGGATGCTGGCTGTTTTCTGTTGTGATTAGGGGTGATCCTTATGTAATGAATTTTGAGGAATTGGTGATGTAAATTTGAACTATATTTAGAGTTCTTTAAAGTAGATACTTGTCTCTTGTATGTTACATTCTCATGTGAATTCCAAAGATGACAGATTTGACTAGTATACATTGTGGTGAAAATCTGCTCTTCTGGCCAGCTTGAAACCATGAATTTTTAGCATCTTCAAACCACGAGATAATTACATGAAATTAATTCTACAAGCTCATGAAACACTCTACTTCACGCATACCAACTTTCAGAATTTTTGTCTTAGCCAATTAATACAGAAAATTCTTCAAAGTTACACCTCAGAATTTTACCAGTAAACAGGACAGTTTCCATACTTTGCTTAATTGACCTAGCAAACAAACGAAATTTTGTACAAAAATTTTTCCACACATTCTGGACACATCAAAATTGATTTCTGGAGCTTTTCATAATTTTTAGACATTTATACACCATGTTTCCATATTTTCTAAAAACGGGGCAGTAAGCAGTCAAAGCCTGGAATCAGTCCACTTGAACCAAAAGTTTTTATTTTCAATTTCCTTAGTGAATTGATATCAATGGAAAGTGTTTTCAAAATTTGAGAGTTAAAATGGGATGTTACAGGGACCAAGGAAAAGAGATTTGGTCCAAGAATCATCCAACTTGACTAACTTCGTCCTTTTTGGTCTTTCTTAGTTCCGACGAGCTCCAAAGCTGAACGAACCCAAATGTCAAGCATAGATTGATGTAATATGACACATTAAACCAATTGGAGAAGTTTGGGACCAAGGAAGGGAGATTTGGTCCAAGAATCATCCAACTTGACCAAGTTCGTCCATTTTGGTCTTTCTTAGTTCCGAGTAGATCCAAAGCTGAACGAACCCAAATGTCAAGCATAGATTGATGTAATATGACACATTAAACCAATTGGAGAAGTTTGGGACCAAGGAAAAGAGATTTGGTCCAAGAATCATCCAACTTGACCAACTTCGTCCATTTTGGTCTTTCTTAGTTCCGACGAGCTCCAAAGCTGAACGAACCCAAATGTCAAGCATAGATTGATGTAATATGACACATTAAACCAATTGGAGAAGTTTGGGACCAAGGAAGGGAGATTTGGTCCAAGAATCATCCAACTTGACCAAGTTCGTCCATTTTGGTCTTTCTTAGTTCCGAGTAGATCCAAAGCTGAACGAACCCAAATGTCAAGCATAGATTGATGTAATATGACACATTAAACCAATTGGAGAAGTTTGGGACCAAGGAAAAGAGATTTGGTCCAAGAATCATCCAACTTGACCAAGTTCGTCCATTTTGGTCTTTCTTAGTTCCGACGAGCTCCAAAGCTGAACGAACCCAAATGTCAAGCATAGATTGATGTAATATGACACATTAAACCAATTGGAGAAGTTTGGGACCAAGGAAAAGAGATTTGGTCCAAGAATCATCCAACTTGACCAAGTTCGTCCATTTTGGTCTTTCTTAGTTCCGAGTAGATCCAAAGTTGAACGAACCCAAATGTCAAGCATAGATTGATGTAATATGACACATTAAACCAATTGGAGAAGTTTTGGACCAAGGAAAAGAGATTTGGTCCAAGAATCATCCAACTTGACCAAGTTCGTCCATTTTGGTCTTTCTTAGTTCCGACGAGCTCCAAAGCTGAACGAACCAAATGTCAAGCATAGATTGATGTAATATGACACATTAAACCAATTGGAGAAGTTTGGGACCAAGGAAAGGAGATTTGGTCCAAGAATCATCCAACTTGACCAAGTTCGTCCATTTTGGTCTTTCTTAGTTCCGACGAGCTCCAAAGCTGAACGAACCCAAATGTCAAGCATAGATTGATGTAATATGACACATTAAACCAATTGGAGAAGTTTGGGACCAAGGAAAAGAGATTTGGTCCAAGAATCATCCAACTTGACCAAGTTCGTCCATTTTGGTCTTTCTTAGTTCCGACGAGCTCCAAAGCTGAACGAACCCAAATGTCAAGCATAGATTGATGTAATATGACACATTAAACCAATTGGAGAAGTTTGGGACCAAGGAAAAGAGATTTGGTCCAAGAATCATCCAACTTGACCAACTTCGTCCATTTTGGTCTTTCTTAGTTCCGACGAGCTCCAAAGCTGAACGAACCCAAATGTCAAGCATAGATTGATGTAATATGACACATTAAACCAATTGGAGAAGTTTGGGACCAAGGAAAAGAGATTTGGTCCAAGAATCATCCAACTTGACCAAGTTCGTCCATTTTTGTCTTTCTTAGTTCCGACGAGCTCCAAAGCTGAACGAACCCAAATGTCAAGCATAGATTGATGTAATATGACACATTAAACCAATTGGAGAAGTTTGGGACCAAGGAAAAGAGATTTGGTCCAAGAATCATCCAACTTGACCAAGTTCGTCCATTTTGGTCTTTCTTAGTTCCGAGAAGCTCCAAAGCTGAACGAACCCAAATGTCAAGCATAGATTGATGTAATATGACACATTAAACCAATTGGAGAAGTTTGGGACCAAGGAAAAGAGATTTGGTCCAAGAATCATCCAACTTGACCAAGTTCGTCCATTTTGGTCTTTCTTAGTTCCGACGAGCTCCAAAGCTGAACGAACCCAAATGTCAAGCATAGATTGATGTAATATGACACATTAAACCAATTGGAGAAGTTTGGGACCAAGGAAAAGAGATTTGGTCCAAGAATCATCCAACTTGACCAAGTTCGTCCATTTTGGTCTTTCTTAGTTCCGACGAGCTCCAAAGCTGAACGAACCCAAATGTCAAGCATAGATTGATGTAATATGACACATTAAACCAATTGGAGAAGTTTGGGACCAAGGAAAAGAGATTTGGTCCAAGAATCATCCAACTTGACCAAGTTCGTCCATTTTGGTCTTTCTTAGTTCCGACGAGCTCCAAAGCTGAACGAACCCAAATGTCAAGCATAGATTGATGTAATATGACACATTAAACCAATTGGAGAAGTTTGGGACCAAGGAAAAGAGATTTGGTCCAAGAATCATCCAACTTGACCAAGTTCGTCCATTTTGGTCTTTCTTAGTTCCGACGAGCTCCAAAGCTGAACGAACCCAAATGTCAAGCATAGATTGATGTAATATGACACATTAAACCAATTGGAGAAGTTTGGGACCAAGGAAAAGAGATTTGGTCCAAGAATCATCCAACTTGACCAAGTTCGTCCATTTTGGTCTTTCTTAGTTCCGACGAGCTCCAAAGCTGAACGAACCCAAATGTCAAGCATAGATTGATGTAATATGACACATTAAACCAATTGGAGAAGTTTGGGACCAAGGAAAAGAGATTTGGTCCAAGAATCATCCAACTTGACCAAGTTCGTCCATTTTGGTCTTTCTTAGTTCCGACGAGCTCCAAAGCTGAACGAACCCAAATGTCAAGCATAGATTGATGTAATATGACACATTAAACCAATTGGAGAAGTTTGGGACCAAGGAAAAGAGATTTGGTCCAAGAATCATCCAACTTGACCAAGTTCGTCCATTTTGGTCTTTCTTAGTTCCGAGAGCTCCAAAGCTGAACGAACCCAAATGTCAAGCATAGATTGATGTAATATGACACATTAAACCAATTGGAGAAGTTTGGGACCAAGGAAAAGAGATTTGGTCCAAGAATCATCCAACTTGACCAAGTTCGTCCATTTTGGTCTTTCTTAGTTCCGACGAGCTCCAAAGCTGAACGAACCCAAATGTCAAGCATAGATTGATGTAATATGACACATTAAACCAATTGGAGAAGTTTGGGACCAAGGAAAAGAGATTTGGTCCAAGAATCATCCAACTTGACCAAGTTCGTCCATTTTGGTCTTTCTTAGTTCCGAGAGCTCCAAAGCTGAACGAACCCAAATGTCAAGCATAGATTGATGTAATATGACACATTAAACCAATTGGAGAAGTTTGGGACCAAGGAAAAGAGATTTGGTCCAAGAATCATCCAACTTGACCAAGTTCGTCCATTTTGGTCTTTCTTAGTTCCGAGAGCTCCAAAGCTGAACGAACCCAAATGTCAAGCATAGATTGATGTAATATGACACATTAAACCAATTGGAGAAGTTTGGGACCAAGGAAAAGAGATTTGGTCCAAGAATCATCCAACTTGACCAAGTTCGTCCATTTTGGTCTTTCTTAGTTCCGACGAGCTCCAAAGCTGAACGAACCCAAATGTCAAGCATAGATTGATGTAATATGACACATTAAACCAATTGGAGAAGTTTGGGACCAAGGAAAGAGATTTGGTCCAAGAATCATCCAACTTGACCAAGTTCGTCCATTTTGGTCTTTCTTAGTTCCGACGAGCTCCAAAGCTGAACGAACCCAAATGTCAAGCATAGATTGATGTAATATGACACATTAAACCAATTGGAGAAGTTTGGGACCAAGGAAAAGAGATTTGGTCCAAGAATCATCCAACTTGACCAAGTTCGTCCATTTTGGTCTTTCTTAGTTCCGAGAGCTCCAAAGCTGAACGAACCCAAATGTCAAGCATAGATTGATGTAATATGACACATTAAACCAATTGGAGAAGTTTGGGACCAAGGAAAAGAGATTTGGTCCAAGAATCATCCAACTTGACCAAGTTCGTCCATTTTGGTCTTTCTTAGTTCCGAAAGCTCCAAAGCTGAACGAACCCAAATGTCAAGCATAGATTGATGTAATATGACACATTAAACCAATTGGAGAAGTTTGGGACCAAGGAAAAGAGATTTGGTCCAAGAATCATCCAACTTGACCAAGTTCGTCCATTTTGGTCTTTCTTAGTTCCGACGAGCTCCAAAGCTGAACGAACCCAAATGTCAAGCATAGATTGATGTAATATGACACATTAAACCAATTGGAGAAGTTTGGGACCAAGGAAAAGAGATTTGGTCCAAGAATCATCCAACTTGACCAAGTTCGTCCATTTTGGTCTTTCTTAGTTCCGACGAGCTCCAAAGCTGAACGAACCCAAATGTCAAGCATAGATTGATGTAATATGACACATTAAACCAATTGGAGAAGTTTGGGACCAAGGAAAAGAGATTTGGTCCAAGAATCATCCAACTTGACCAAGTTCGTCCATTTTGGTCTTTCTTAGTTCCGAGAGATCCAAAGCTGAACGAACCCAAATGTCAAGCATAGATTGATGTAATATGACACATTAAACCAATTGGAGAAGTTTGGGACCAAGGAAAAGAGATTTGGTCCAAGAATCATCCAACTTGACCAAGTTCGTCCATTTTGGTCTTTCTTAGTTCCGACGAGCTCCAAAGCTGAACGAACCCAAATGTCAAGCATAGATTGATGTAATATGACACATTAAACCAATTGGAGAAGTTTGGGACCAAGGAAAAGAGATTTGGTCCAAGAATCATCCAACTTGACCAAGTTCGTCCATTTTGGTCTTTCTTAGTTCCGAGAGCTCCAAAGCTGAACGAACCCAAATGTCAAGCATAGATTGATGTAATATGACACATTAAACCAATTGGAGAAGTTTGGGACCAAGGAAAAGAGATTTGGTCCAAGAATCATCCAACTTGACCAAGTTCGTCCATTTTGGTCTTTCTTAGTTCCGACGAGCTCCAAAGCTGAACGAACCCAAATGTCAAGCATAGATTGATGTAATATGACACATTAAACCAATTGGAGAAGTTTGGGACCAAGGAAAAGAGATTTGGTCCAAGAATCATCCAACTTGACCAAGTTCGTCCATTTTGGTCTTTCTTAGTTCCGACGAGCTCCAAAGCTGAACGAACCCAAATGTCAAGCATAGATTGATGTAATATGACACATTAAACCAATTGGAGAAGTTTGGGACCAAGGAAAAGAGATTTGGTCCAAGAATCATCCAACTTGACCAAGTTCGTCCATTTTGGTCTTTCTTAGTTCCGACGAGCTCCAAAGCTGAACGAACCCAAATGTCAAGCATAGATTGATGTAATATGACACATTAAACCAATTGGAGAAGTTTGGGACCAAGGAAAAGAGATTTGGTCCAAGAATCATCCAACTTGACCAAGTTCGTCCATTTTGGTCTTTCTTAGTTCCGAGAGCTCCAAAGCTGAACGAACCCAAATGTCAAGCATAGATTGATGTAATATGACACATTAAACCAATTGGAGAAGTTTGGGACCAAGGAAAAGAGATTTGGTCCAAGAATCATCCAACTTGACCAAGTTCGTCCATTTTGGTCTTTCTTAGTTCCGACGAGCTCCAAAGCTGAACGAACCCAAATGTCAAGCATAGATTGATGTAATATGACACATTAAACCAATTGGAGAAGTTTGGGACCAAGGAAAAGAGATTTGGTCCAAGAATCATCCAACTTGACCAAGTTCGTCCATTTTGGTCTTTCTTAGTTCCGACGAGCTCCAAAGCTGAACGAACCCAAATGTCAAGCATAGATTGATGTAATATGACACATTAAACCAATTGGAGAAGTTTGGGACCAAGGAAAAGAGATTTGGTCCAAGAATCATCCAACTTGACCAAGTTCGTCCATTTTGGTCTTTCTTAGTTCCGACGAGCTCCAAAGCTGAACGAACCCAAATGTCAAGCATAGATTGATGTAATATGACACATTAAACCAATTGGAGAAGTTTGGGACCAAGGAAAAGAGATTTGGTCCAAGAATCATCCAACTTGACCAAGTTCGTCCATTTTGGTCTTTCTTAGTTCCGACGAGCTCCAAAGCTGAACGAACCCAAATGTCAAGCATAGATTGATGTAATATGACACATTAAACCAATTGGAGAAGTTTGGGACCAAGGAAAAGAGATTTGGTCCAAGAATCATCCAACTTGACCAAGTTCGTCCATTTTGGTCTTTCTTAGTTCCGACGAGCTCCAAAGCTGAACGAACCCAAATGTCAAGCATAGATTGATGTAATATGACACATTAAACCAATTGGAGAAGTTTGGGACCAAGGAAAAGAGATTTGGTCCAAGAATCATCCAACTTGACCAAGTTCGTCCATTTTGGTCTTTCTTAGTTCCGAGAGCTCCAAAGCTGAACGAACCCAAATGTCAAGCATAGATTGATGTAATATGACACATTAAACCAATTGGAGAAGTTTGGGACCAAGGAAAAGAGATTTGGTCCAAGAATCATCCAACTTGACCAAGTTCGTCCATTTTGGTCTTTCTTAGTTCCGACGAGCTCCAAAGCTGAACGAACCCAAATGTCAAGCATAGATTGATGTAATATGACACATTAAACCAATTGGAGAAGTTTGGGACCAAGGAAAAGAGATTTGGTCCAAGAATCATCCAACTTGACCAAGTTCGTCCATTTTGGTCTTTCTTAGTTCCGACGAGCTCCAAAGCTGAACGAACCCAAATGTCAAGCATAGATTGATGTAATATGACACATTAAACCAATTGGAGAAGTTTGGGACCAAGGAAAAGAGATTTGGTCCAAGAATCATCCAACTTGACCAAGTTCGTCCATTTTGGTCTTTCTTAGTTCCGACGAGCTCCAAAGCTGAACGAACCCAAATGTCAAGCATAGATTGATGTAATATGACACATTAAACCAATTGGAGAAGTTTGGGACCAAGGAAAAGAGATTTGGTCCAAGAATCATCCAACTTGACCAAGTTCGTCCATTTTGGTCTTTCTTAGTTCCGACGAGCTCCAAAGCTGAACGAACCCAAATGTCAAGCATAGATTGATGTAATATGACACATTAAACCAATTGGAGAAGTTTGGGACCAAGGAAAAGAGATTTGGTCCAAGAATCATCCAACTTGACCAAGTTCGTCCATTTTGGTCTTTCTTAGTTCCGAGAGCTCCAAAGCTGAACGAACCCAAATGTCAAGCATAGATTGATGTAATATGACACATTAAACCAATTGGAGAAGTTTGGGACCAAGGAAAAGAGATTTGGTCCAAGAATCATCCAACTTGACCAAGTTCGTCCATTTTGGTCTTTCTTAGTTCCGACGAGCTCCAAAGCTGAACGAACCCAAATGTCAAGCATAGATTGATGTAATATGACACATTAAACCAATTGGAGAAGTTTGGGACCAAGGAAAAGAGATTTGGTCCAAGAATCATCCAACTTGACCAAGTTCGTCCATTTTGGTCTTTCTTAGTTCCGACGAGCTCCAAAGCTGAACGAACCCAAATGTCAAGCATAGATTGATGTAATATGACACATTAAACCAATTGGAGAAGTTTGGGACCAAGGAAAAGAGATTTGGTCCAAGAATCATCCAACTTGACCAAGTTCGTCCATTTTGGTCTTTCTTAGTTCCGACGAGCTCCAAAGCTGAACGAACCCAAATGTCAAGCATAGATTGATGTAATATGACACATTAAACCAATTGGAGAAGTTTGGGACCAAGGAAAAGAGATTTGGTCCAAGAATCATCCAACTTGACCAAGTTCGTCCATTTTGGTCTTTCTTAGTTCCGACGAGCTCCAAAGCTGAACGAACCCAAATGTCAAGCATAGATTGATGTAATATGACACATTAAACCAATTGGAGAAGTTTGGGACCAAGGAAAAGAGATTTGGTCCAAGAATCATCCAACTTGACCAAGTTCGTCCATTTTGGTCTTTCTTAGTTCCGAGAGCTCCAAAGCTGAACGAACCCAAATGTCAAGCATAGATTGATGTAATATGACACATTAAACCAATTGGAGAAGTTTGGGACCAAGGAAAAGAGATTTGGTCCAAGAATCATCCAACTTGACCAAGTTCGTCCATTTTGGTCTTTCTTAGTTCCGACGAGCTCCAAAGCTGAACGAACCCAAATGTCAAGCATAGATTGATGTAATATGACACATTAAACCAATTGGAGAAGTTTGGGACCAAGGAAAAGAGATTTGGTCCAAGAATCATCCAACTTGACCAAGTTCGTCCATTTTGGTCTTTCTTAGTTCCGAGAGCTCCAAAGCTGAACGAACCCAAATGTCAAGCATAGATTGATGTAATATGACACATTAAACCAATTGGAGAAGTTTGGGACCAAGGAAAAGAGATTTGGTCCAAGAATCATCCAACTTGACCAAGTTCGTCCATTTTGGTCTTTCTTAGTTCCGACGAGCTCCAAAGCTGAACGAACCCAAATGTCAAGCATAGATTGATGTAATATGACACATTAAACCAATTGGAGAAGTTTGGGACCAAGGAAAAGAGATTTGGTCCAAGAATCATCCAACTTGACCAAGTTCGTCCATTTTGGTCTTTCTTAGTTCCGAGAGCTCCAAAGCTGAACGAACCCAAATGTCAAGCATAGATTGATGTAATATGACACATTAAACCAATTGGAGAAGTTTGGGACCAAGGAAAAGAGATTTGGTCCAAGAATCATCCAACTTGACCAAGTTCGTCCATTTTGGTCTTTCTTAGTTCCGACGAGCTCCAAAGCTGAACGAACCCAAATGTCAAGCATAGATTGATGTAATATGACACATTAAACCAATTGGAGAAGTTTGGGACCAAGGAAAAGAGATTTGGTCCAAGAATCATCCAACTTGACCAAGTTCGTCCATTTTGGTCTTTCTTAGTTCCGACGAGCTCCAAAGCTGAACGAACCCAAATGTCAAGCATAGATTGATGTAATATGACACATTAAACCAATTGGAGAAGTTTGGGACCAAGGAAAAGAGATTTGGTCCAAGAATCATCCAACTTGACCAAGTTCGTCCATTTTGGTCTTTCTTAGTTCCGACGAGCTCCAAAGCTGAACGAACCCAAATGTCAAGCATAGATTGATGTAATATGACACATTAAACCAATTGGAGAAGTTTGGGACCAAGGAAAAGAGATTTGGTCCAAGAATCATCCAACTTGACCAAGTTCGTCCATTTTGGTCTTTCTTAGTTCCGACGAGCTCCAAAGCTGAACGAACCCAAATGTCAAGCATAGATTGATGTAATATGACACATTAAACCAATTGGAGAAGTTTGGGACCAAGGAAAAGAGATTTGGTCCAAGAATCATCCAACTTGACCAAGTTCGTCCATTTTGGTCTTTCTTAGTTCCGAGAGCTCCAAAGCTGAACGAACCCAAATGTCAAGCATAGATTGATGTAATATGACACATTAAACCAATTGGAGAAGTTTGGGACCAAGGAAAAGAGATTTGGTCCAAGAATCATCCAACTTGACCAAGTTCGTCCATTTTGGTCTTTCTTAGTTCCGACGAGCTCCAAAGCTGAACGAACCCAAATGTCAAGCATAGATTGATGTAATATGACACATTAAACCAATTGGAGAAGTTTGGGACCAAGGAAAAGAGATTTGGTCCAAGAATCATCCAACTTGACCAAGTTCGTCCATTTTGGTCTTTCTTAGTTCCGAGAGCTCCAAAGCTGAACGAACCCAAATGTCAAGCATAGATTGATGTAATATGACACATTAAACCAATTGGAGAAGTTTGGGACCAAGGAAAAGAGATTTGGTCCAAGAATCATCCAACTTGACCAAGTTCGTCCATTTTGGTCTTTCTTAGTTCCGACGAGCTCCAAAGCTGAACGAACCCAAATGTCAAGCATAGATTGATGTAATATGACACATTAAACCAATTGGAGAAGTTTGGGACCAAGGAAAAGAGATTTGGTCCAAGAATCATCCAACTTGACCAAGTTCGTCCATTTTGGTCTTTCTTAGTTCCGACGAGCTCCAAAGCTGAACGAACCCAAATGTCAAGCATAGATTGATGTAATATGACACATTAAACCAATTGGAGAAGTTTGGGACCAAGGAAAAGAGATTTGGTCCAAGAATCATCCAACTTGACCAAGTTCGTCCATTTTGGTCTTTCTTAGTTCCGACGAGCTCCAAAGCTGAACGAACCCAAATGTCAAGCATAGATTGATGTAATATGACACATTAAACCAATTGGAGAAGTTTGGGACCAAGGAAAAGAGATTTGGTCCAAGAATCATCCAACTTGACCAAGTTCGTCCATTTTGGTCTTTCTTAGTTCCGAGAGCTCCAAAGCTGAACGAACCCAAATGTCAAGCATAGATTGATGTAATATGACACATTAAACCAATTGGAGAAGTTTGGGACCAAGGAAAAGAGATTTGGTCCAAGAATCATCCAACTTGACCAAGTTCGTCCATTTTGGTCTTTCTTAGTTCCGACGAGCTCCAAAGCTGAACGAACCCAAATGTCAAGCATAGATTGATGTAATATGACACATTAAACCAATTGGAGAAGTTTGGGACCAAGGAAAAGAGATTTGGTCCAAGAATCATCCAACTTGACCAAGTTCGTCCATTTTGGTCTTTCTTAGTTCCGAGAGCTCCAAAGCTGAACGAACCCAAATGTCAAGCATAGATTGATGTAATATGACACATTAAACCAATTGGAGAAGTTTGGGACCAAGGAAAAGAGATTTGGTCCAAGAATCATCCAACTTGACCAAGTTCGTCCATTTTGGTCTTTCTTAGTTCCGACGAGCTCCAAAGCTGAACGAACCCAAATGTCAAGCATAGATTGATGTAATATGACACATTAAACCAATTGGAGAAGTTTGGGACCAAGGAAAAGAGATTTGGTCCAAGAATCATCCAACTTGACCAAGTTCGTCCATTTTGGTCTTTCTTAGTTCCGAGAGCTCCAAAGCTGAACGAACCCAAATGTCAAGCATAGATTGATGTAATATGACACATTAAACCAATTGGAGAAGTTTGGGACCAAGGAAAAGAGATTTGGTCCAAGAATCATCCAACTTGACCAAGTTCGTCCATTTTGGTCTTTCTTAGTTCCGACGAGCTCCAAAGCTGAACGAACCCAAATGTCAAGCATAGATTGATGTAATATGACACATTAAACCAATTGGAGAAGTTTGGGACCAAGGAAAAGAGATTTGGTCCAAGAATCATCCAACTTGACCAAGTTCGTCCATTTTGGTCTTTCTTAGTTCCGACGAGCTCCAAAGCTGAACGAACCCAAATGTCAAGCATAGATTGATGTAATATGACACATTAAACCAATTGGAGAAGTTTGGGACCAAGGAAAAGAGATTTGGTCCAAGAATCATCCAACTTGACCAAGTTCGTCCATTTTGGTCTTTCTTAGTTCCGAGAGCTCCAAAGCTGAACGAACCCAAATGTCAAGCATAGATTGATGTAATATGACACATTAAACCAATTGGAGAAGTTTGGGACCAAGGAAAAGAGATTTGGTCCAAGAATCATCCAACTTGACCAAGTTCGTCCATTTTGGTCTTTCTTAGTTCCGACGAGCTCCAAAGCTGAACGAACCCAAATGTCAAGCATAGATTGATGTAATATGACACATTAAACCAATTGGAGAAGTTTGGGACCAAGGAAAAGAGATTTGGTCCAAGAATCATCCAACTTGACCAAGTTCGTCCATTTTGGTCTTTCTTAGTTCCGACGAGCTCCAAAGCTGAACGAACCCAAATGTCAAGCATAGATTGATGTAATATGACACATTAAACCAATTGGAGAAGTTTGGGACCAAGGAAAAGAGATTTGGTCCAAGAATCATCCAACTTGACCAAGTTCGTCCATTTTGGTCTTTCTTAGTTCCGACGAGCTCCAAAGCTGAACGAACCCAAATGTCAAGCATAGATTGATGTAATATGACACATTAAACCAATTGGAGAAGTTTGGGACCAAGGAAAAGAGATTTGGTCCAAGAATCATCCAACTTGACCAAGTTCGTCCATTTTGGTCTTTCTTAGTTCCGACGAGCTCCAAAGCTGAACGAACCCAAATGTCAAGCATAGATTGATGTAATATGACACATTAAACCAATTGGAGAAGTTTGGGACCAAGGAAAAGAGATTTGGTCCAAGAATCATCCAACTTGACCAAGTTCGTCCATTTTGGTCTTTCTTAGTTCCGACGAGCTCCAAAGCTGAACGAACCCAAATGTCAAGCATAGATTGATGTAATATGACACATTAAACCAATTGGAGAAGTTTGGGACCAAGGAAAAGAGATTTGGTCCAAGAATCATCCAACTTGACCAAGTTCGTCCATTTTGGTCTTTCTTAGTTCCGAGTAGCTCCAAAGCTGAACGAACCCAAATGTCAAGCATAGATTGATGTAATATGACACATTAAACCAATTGGAGAAGTTTGGGACCAAGGAAAAGAGATTTGGTCCAAGAATCATCCAACTTGACCAAGTTCGTCCATTTTGGTCTTTCTTAGTTCCGACGAGCTCCAAAGCTGAACGAACCCAAATGTCAAGCATAGATTGATGTAATATGACACATTAAACCAATTGGAGAAGTTTGGGACCAAGGAAAAGAGATTTGGTCCAAGAATCATCCAACTTGACCAAGTTCGTCCATTTTGGTCTTTCTTAGTTCCGATAGCTCCAAAGCTGAACGAACCCAAATGTCAAGCATAGATTGATGTAATATGACACATTAAACCAATTGGAGAAGTTTGGGACCAAGGAAAAGAGATTTGGTCCAAGAATCATCCAACTTGACCAAGTTCGTCCATTTTGGTCTTTCTTAGTTCCGAGAGCTCCAAAGCTGAACGAACCCAAATGTCAAGCATAGATTGATGTAATATGACACATTAAACCAATTGGAGAAGTTTGGGACCAAGGAAAAGAGATTTGGTCCAAGAATCATCCAACTTGACCAAGTTCGTCCATTTTGGTCTTTCTTAGTTCCGATAGCTCCAAAGCTGAACGAACCCAAATGTCAAGCATAGATTGATGTAATATGACACATTAAACCAATTGGAGAAGTTTGGGACCAAGGAAAAGAGATTTGGTCCAAGAATCATCCAACTTGACCAAGTTCGTCCATTTTGGTCTTTCTTAGTTCCGACGAGCTCCAAAGCTGAACGAACCCAAATGTCAAGCATAGATTGATGTAATATGACACATTAAACCAATTGGAGAAGTTTGGGACCAAGGAAAAGAGATTTGGTCCAAGAATCATCCAACTTGACCAAGTTCGTCCATTTTGGTCTTTCTTAGTTCCGAGAGCTCCAAAGCTGAACGAACCCAAATGTCAAGCATAGATTGATGTAATATGACACATTAAACCAATTGGAGAAGTTTGGGACCAAGGAAAAGAGATTTGGTCCAAGAATCATCCAACTTGACCAAGTTCGTCCATTTTGGTCTTTCTTAGTTCCGACGAGCTCCAAAGCTGAACGAACCCAAATGTCAAGCATAGATTGATGTAATATGACACATTAAACCAATTGGAGAAGTTTGGGACCAAGGAAAAGAGATTTGGTCCAAGAATCATCCAACTTGACCAAGTTCGTCCATTTTGGTCTTTCTTAGTTCCGACGAGCTCCAAAGCTGAACGAACCCAAATGTCAAGCATAGATTGATGTAATATGACACATTAAACCAATTGGAGAAGTTTGGGACCAAGGAAAAGAGATTTGGTCCAAGAATCATCCAACTTGACCAAGTTCGTCCATTTTGGTCTTTCTTAGTTCCGAGTAGCTCCAAAGCTGAACGAACCCAAATGTCAAGCATAGATTGATGTAATATGACACATTAAACCAATTGGAGAAGTTTGGGACCAAGGAAAAGAGATTTGGTCCAAGAATCATCCAACTTGACCAAGTTCGTCCATTTTGGTCTTTCTTAGTTCCGAGTAGCTCCAAAGCTGAACGAACCCAAATGTCAAGCATAGATTGATGTAATATGACACATTAAACCAATTGGAGAAGTTTGGGACCAAGGAAAAGAGATTTGGTCCAAGAATCATCCAACTTGACCAAGTTCGTCCATTTTGGTCTTTCTTAGTTCCGACGAGCTCCAAAGCTGAACGAACCCAAATGTCAAGCATAGATTGATGTAATATGACACATTAAACCAATTGGAGAAGTTTGGGACCAAGGAAAAGAGATTTGGTCCAAGAATCATCCAACTTGACCAAGTTCGTCCATTTTGGTCTTTCTTAGTTCCGACGAGCTCCAAAGCTGAACGAACCCAAATGTCAAGCATAGATTGATGTAATATGACACATTAAACCAATTGGAGAAGTTTGGGACCAAGGAAAAGAGATTTGGTCCAAGAATCATCCAACTTGACCAAGTTCGTCCATTTTGGTCTTTCTTAGTTCCGAGAGCTCCAAAGCTGAACGAACCCAAATGTCAAGCATAGATTGATGTAATATGACACATTAAACCAATTGGAGAAGTTTGGGACCAAGGAAAAGAGATTTGGTCCAAGAATCATCCAACTTGACCAAGTTCGTCCATTTTGGTCTTTCTTAGTTCCGACGAGCTCCAAAGCTGAACGAACCCAAATGTCAAGCATAGATTGATGTAATATGACACATTAAACCAATTGGAGAAGTTTGGGACCAAGGAAAAGAGATTTGGTCCAAGAATCATCCAACTTGACCAAGTTCGTCCATTTTGGTCTTTCTTAGTTCCGACGAGCTCCAAAGCTGAACGAACCCAAATGTCAAGCATAGATTGATGTAATATGACACATTAAACCAATTGGAGAAGTTTGGGACCAAGGAAAAGAGATTTGGTCCAAGAATCATCCAACTTGACCAAGTTCGTCCATTTTGGTCTTTCTTAGTTCCGACGAGCTCCAAAGCTGAACGAACCCAAATGTCAAGCATAGATTGATGTAATATGACACATTAAACCAATTGGAGAAGTTTGGGACCAAGGAAAAGAGATTTGGTCCAAGAATCATCCAACTTGACCAAGTTCGTCCATTTTGGTCTTTCTTAGTTCCGACGAGCTCCAAAGCTGAACGAACCCAAATGTCAAGCATAGATTGATGTAATATGACACATTAAACCAATTGGAGAAGTTTGGGACCAAGGAAAAGAGATTTGGTCCAAGAATCATCCAACTTGACCAAGTTCGTCCATTTTGGTCTTTCTTAGTTCCGACGAGCTCCAAAGCTGAACGAACCCAAATGTCAAGCATAGATTGATGTAATATGACACATTAAACCAATTGGAGAAGTTTGGGACCAAGGAAAAGAGATTTGGTCCAAGAATCATCCAACTTGACCAAGTTCGTCCATTTTGGTCTTTCTTAGTTCCGACGAGCTCCAAAGCTGAACGAACCCAAATGTCAAGCATAGATTGATGTAATATGACACATTAAACCAATTGGAGAAGTTTGGGACCAAGGAAAAGAGATTTGGTCCAAGAATCATCCAACTTGACCAAGTTCGTCCATTTTGGTCTTTCTTAGTTCCGACGAGCTCCAAAGCTGAACGAACCCAAATGTCAAGCATAGATTGATGTAATATGACACATTAAACCAATTGGAGAAGTTTGGGACCAAGGAAAAGAGATTTGGTCCAAGAATCATCCAACTTGACCAAGTTCGTCCATTTTGGTCTTTCTTAGTTCCGAGTAGCTCCAAAGCTGAACGAACCCAAATGTCAAGCATAGATTGATGTAATATGACACATTAAACCAATTGGAGAAGTTTGGGACCAAGGAAAAGAGATTTGGTCCAAGAATCATCCAACTTGACCAAGTTCGTCCATTTTGGTCTTTCTTAGTTCCGACGAGCTCCAAAGCTGAACGAACCCAAATGTCAAGCATAGATTGATGTAATATGACACATTAAACCAATTGGAGAAGTTTGGGACCAAGGAAAAGAGATTTGGTCCAAGAATCATCCAACTTGACCAAGTTCGTCCATTTTGGTCTTTCTTAGTTCCGACGAGCTCCAAAGCTGAACGAACCCAAATGTCAAGCATAGATTGATGTAATATGACACATTAAACCAATTGGAGAAGTTTGGGACCAAGGAAAAGAGATTTGGTCCAAGAATCATCCAACTTGACCAAGTTCGTCCATTTTGGTCTTTCTTAGTTCCGACGAGCTCCAAAGCTGAACGAACCCAAATGTCAAGCATAGATTGATGTAATATGACACATTAAACCAATTGGAGAAGTTTGGGACCAAGGAAAAGAGATTTGGTCCAAGAATCATCCAACTTGACCAAGTTCGTCCATTTTGGTCTTTCTTAGTTCCGACGAGCTCCAAAGCTGAACGAACCCAAATGTCAAGCATAGATTGATGTAATATGACACATTAAACCAATTGGAGAAGTTTGGGACCAAGGAAAAGAGATTTGGTCCAAGAATCATCCAACTTGACCAAGTTCGTCCATTTTGGTCTTTCTTAGTCCGATAGCTCCAAAGCTGAACGAACCCAAATGTCAAGCATAGATTGATGTAATATGACACATTAAACCAATTGGAGAAGTTTGGGACCAAGGAAAAGAGATTTGGTCCAAGAATCATCCAACTTGACCAAGTTCGTCCATTTTGGTCTTTCTTAGTTCCGACGAGCTCCAAAGCTGAACGAACCCAAATGTCAAGCATAGATTGATGTAATATGACACATTAAACCAATTGGAGAAGTTTGGGACCAAGGAAAAGAGATTTGGTCCAAGAATCATCCAACTTGACCAAGTTCGTCCATTTTGGTCTTTCTTAGTTCCGACGAGCTCCAAAGCTGAACGAACCCAAATGTCAAGCATAGATTGATGTAATATGACACATTAAACCAATTGGAGAAGTTTGGGACCAAGGAAAAGAGATTTGGTCCAAGAATCATCCAACTTGACCAAGTTCGTCCATTTTGGTCTTTCTTAGTTCCGACGAGCTCCAAAGCTGAACGAACCCAAATGTCAAGCATAGATTGATGTAATATGACACATTAAACCAATTGGAGAAGTTTGGGACCAAGGAAAAGAGATTTGGTCCAAGAATCATCCAACTTGACCAAGTTCGTCCATTTTGGTCTTTCTTAGTTCCGACGAGCTCCAAAGCTGAACGAACCCAAATGTCAAGCATAGATTGATGTAATATGACACATTAAACCAATTGGAGAAGTTTGGGACCAAGGAAAAGAGATTTGGTCCAAGAATCATCCAACTTGACCAAGTTCGTCCATTTTGGTCTTTCTTAGTTCCGACGAGCTCCAAAGCTGAACGAACCCAAATGTCAAGCATAGATTGATGTAATATGACACATTAAACCAATTGGAGAAGTTTGGGACCAAGGAAAAGAGATTTGGTCCAAGAATCATCCAACTTGACCAAGTTCGTCCATTTTGGTCTTTCTTAGTTCCGACGAGCTCCAAAGCTGAACGAACCCAAATGTCAAGCATAGATTGATGTAATATGACACATTAAACCAATTGGAGAAGTTTGGGACCAAGGAAAAGAGATTTGGTCCAAGAATCATCCAACTTGACCAAGTTCGTCCATTTTGGTCTTTCTTAGTTCCGAGTAGCTCCAAAGCTGAACGAACCCAAATGTCAAGCATAGATTGATGTAATATGACACATTAAACCAATTGGAGAAGTTTGGGACCAAGGAAAAGAGATTTGGTCCAAGAATCATCCAACTTGACCAAGTTCGTCCATTTTGGTCTTTCTTAGTTCCGACGAGCTCCAAAGCTGAACGAACCCAAATGTCAAGCATAGATTGATGTAATATGACACATTAAACCAATTGGAGAAGTTTGGGACCAAGGAAAAGAGATTTGGTCCAAGAATCATCCAACTTGACCAAGTTCGTCCATTTTGGTCTTTCTTAGTTCCGACGAGCTCCAAAGCTGAACGAACCCAAATGTCAAGCATAGATTGATGTAATATGACACATTAAACCAATTGGAGAAGTTTGGGACCAAGGAAAAGAGATTTGGTCCAAGAATCATCCAACTTGACCAAGTTCGTCCATTTTGGTCTTTCTTAGTTCCGAGAGCTCCAAAGCTGAACGAACCCAAATGTCAAGCATAGATTGATGTAATATGACACATTAAACCAATTGGAGAAGTTTGGGACCAAGGAAAAGAGATTTGGTCCAAGAATCATCCAACTTGACCAAGTTCGTCCATTTTGGTCTTTCTTAGTTCCGACGAGCTCCAAAGCTGAACGAACCCAAATGTCAAGCATAGATTGATGTAATATGACACATTAAACCAATTGGAGAAGTTTGGGACCAAGGAAAAGAGATTTGGTCCAAGAATCATCCAACTTGACCAAGTTCGTCCATTTTGGTCTTTCTTAGTTCCGACGAGCTCCAAAGCTGAACGAACCCAAATGTCAAGCATAGATTGATGTAATATGACACATTAAACCAATTGGAGAAGTTTGGGACCAAGGAAAAGAGATTTGGTCCAAGAATCATCCAACTTGACCAAGTTCGTCCATTTTGGTCTTTCTTAGTTCCGACGAGCTCCAAAGCTGAACGAACCCAAATGTCAAGCATAGATTGATGTAATATGACACATTAAACCAATTGGAGAAGTTTGGGACCAAGGAAAAGAGATTTGGTCCAAGAATCATCCAACTTGACCAAGTTCGTCCATTTTGGTCTTTCTTAGTTCCGAGTAGCTCCAAAGCTGAACGAACCCAAATGTCAAGCATAGATTGATGTAATATGACACATTAAACCAATTGGAGAAGTTTGGGACCAAGGAAAAGAGATTTGGTCCAAGAATCATCCAACTTGACCAAGTTCGTCCATTTTGGTCTTTCTTAGTTCCGACGAGCTCCAAAGCTGAACGAACCCAAATGTCAAGCATAGATTGATGTAATATGACACATTAAACCAATTGGAGAAGTTTGGGACCAAGGAAAAGAGATTTGGTCCAAGAATCATCCAACTTGACCAAGTTCGTCCATTTTGGTCTTTCTTAGTTCCGAGTAGCTCCAAAGCTGAACGAACCCAAATGTCAAGCATAGATTGATGTAATATGACACATTAAACCAATTGGAGAAGTTTGGGACCAAGGAAAAGAGATTTGGTCCAAGAATCATCCAACTTGACCAAGTTCGTCCATTTTGGTCTTTCTTAGTTCCGACGAGCTCCAAAGCTGAACGAACCCAAATGTCAAGCATAGATTGATGTAATATGACACATTAAACCAATTGGAGAAGTTTGGGACCAAGGAAAAGAGATTTGGTCCAAGAATCATCCAACTTGACCAAGTTCGTCCATTTTGGTCTTTCTTAGTTCCGAGTAGCTCCAAAGCTGAACGAACCCAAATGTCAAGCATAGATTGATGTAATATGACACATTAAACCAATTGGAGAAGTTTGGGACCAAGGAAAAGAGATTTGGTCCAAGAATCATCCAACTTGACCAAGTTCGTCCATTTTGGTCTTTCTTAGTTCCGACGAGCTCCAAAGCTGAACGAACCCAAATGTCAAGCATAGATTGATGTAATATGACACATTAAACCAATTGGAGAAGTTTGGGACCAAGGAAAAGAGATTTGGTCCAAGAATCATCCAACTTGACCAAGTTCGTCCATTTTGGTCTTTCTTAGTTCCGAGAGCTCCAAAGCTGAACGAACCCAAATGTCAAGCATAGATTGATGTAATATGACACATTAAACCAATTGGAGAAGTTTGGGACCAAGGAAAAGAGATTTGGTCCAAGAATCATCCAACTTGACCAAGTTCGTCCATTTTGGTCTTTCTTAGTTCCGACGAGCTCCAAAGCTGAACGAACCCAAATGTCAAGCATAGATTGATGTAATATGACACATTAAACCAATTGGAGAAGTTTGGGACCAAGGAAAAGAGATTTGGTCCAAGAATCATCCAACTTGACCAAGTTCGTCCATTTTGGTCTTTCTTAGTTCCGACGAGCTCCAAAGCTGAACGAACCCAAATGTCAAGCATAGATTGATGTAATATGACACATTAAACCAATTGGAGAAGTTTGGGACCAAGGAAAAGAGATTTGGTCCAAGAATCATCCAACTTGACCAAGTTCGTCCATTTTGGTCTTTCTTAGTTCCGACGAGCTCCAAAGCTGAACGAACCCAAATGTCAAGCATAGATTGATGTAATATGACACATTAAACCAATTGGAGAAGTTTGGGACCAAGGAAAAGAGATTTGGTCCAAGAATCATCCAACTTGACCAAGTTCGTCCATTTTGGTCTTTCTTAGTTCCGACGAGCTCCAAAGCTGAACGAACCCAAATGTCAAGCATAGATTGATGTAATATGACACATTAAACCAATTGGAGAAGTTTGGGACCAAGGAAAAGAGATTTGGTCCAAGAATCATCCAACTTGACCAAGTTCGTCCATTTTGGTCTTTCTTAGTTCCGAGAGCTCCAAAGCTGAACGAACCCAAATGTCAAGCATAGATTGATGTAATATGACACATTAAACCAATTGGAGAAGTTTGGGACCAAGGAAAAGAGATTTGGTCCAAGAATCATCCAACTTGACCAAGTTCGTCCATTTTGGTCTTTCTTAGTTCCGACGAGCTCCAAAGCTGAACGAACCCAAATGTCAAGCATAGATTGATGTAATATGACACATTAAACCAATTGGAGAAGTTTGGGACCAAGGAAAAGAGATTTGGTCCAAGAATCATCCAACTTGACCAAGTTCGTCCATTTTGGTCTTTCTTAGTTCCGACGAGCTCCAAAGCTGAACGAACCCAAATGTCAAGCATAGATTGATGTAATATGACACATTAAACCAATTGGAGAAGTTTGGGACCAAGGAAAAGAGATTTGGTCCAAGAATCATCCAACTTGACCAAGTTCGTCCATTTTGGTCTTTCTTAGTTCCGACGAGCTCCAAAGCTGAACGAACCCAAATGTCAAGCATAGATTGATGTAATATGACACATTAAACCAATTGGAGAAGTTTGGGACCAAGGAAAAGAGATTTGGTCCAAGAATCATCCAACTTGACCAAGTTCGTCCATTTTGGTCTTTCTTAGTTCCGAGTAGCTCCAAAGCTGAACGAACCCAAATGTCAAGCATAGATTGATGTAATATGACACATTAAACCAATTGGAGAAGTTTGGGACCAAGGAAAAGAGATTTGGTCCAAGAATCATCCAACTTGACCAAGTTCGTCCATTTTGGTCTTTCTTAGTTCCGACGAGCTCCAAAGCTGAACGAACCCAAATGTCAAGCATAGATTGATGTAATATGACACATTAAACCAATTGGAGAAGTTTGGGACCAAGGAAAAGAGATTTGGTCCAAGAATCATCCAACTTGACCAAGTTCGTCCATTTTGGTCTTTCTTAGTTCCGAGAGCTCCAAAGCTGAACGAACCCAAATGTCAAGCATAGATTGATGTAATATGACACATTAAACCAATTGGAGAAGTTTGGGACCAAGGAAAAGAGATTTGGTCCAAGAATCATCCAACTTGACCAAGTTCGTCCATTTTGGTCTTTCTTAGTTCCGTAGCTCCAAAGCTGAACGAACCCAAATGTCAAGCATAGATTGATGTAATATGACACATTAAACCAATTGGAGAAGTTTGGGACCAAGGAAAAGAGATTTGGTCCAAGAATCATCCAACTTGACCAAGTTCGTCCATTTTGGTCTTTCTTAGTTCCGACGAGCTCCAAAGCTGAACGAACCCAAATGTCAAGCATAGATTGATGTAATATGACACATTAAACCAATTGGAGAAGTTTGGGACCAAGGAAAGAGATTTGGTCCAAGAATCATCCAACTTGACCAAGTTCGTCCATTTTGGTCTTTCTTAGTTCCGACGAGCTCCAAAGCTGAACGAACCCAAATGTCAAGCATAGATTGATGTAATATGACACATTAAACCAATTGGAGAAGTTTGGGACCAAGGAAAAGAGATTTGGTCCAAGAATCATCCAACTTGACCAAGTTCGTCCATTTTGGTCTTTCTTAGTTCCGACGAGCTCCAAAGCTGAACGAACCCAAATGTCAAGCATAGATTGATGTAATATGACACATTAAACCAATTGGAGAAGTTTGGGACCAAGGAAAAGAGATTTGGTCCAAGAATCATCCAACTTGACCAAGTTCGTCCATTTTGGTCTTTCTTAGTTCCGAGTAGCTCCAAAGCTGAACGAACCCAAATGTCAAGCATAGATTGATGTAATATGACACATTAAACCAATTGGAGAAGTTTGGGACCAAGGAAAAGAGATTTGGTCCAAGAATCATCCAACTTGACCAAGTTCGTCCATTTTGGTCTTTCTTAGTTCCGACTAGCTCCAAAGCTGAACGAACCCAAATGTCAAGCATAGATTGATGTAATATGACACATTAAACCAATTGGAGAAGTTTGGGACCAAGGAAAAGAGATTTGGTCCAAGAATCATCCAACTTGACCAAGTTCGTCCATTTTGGTCTTTCTTAGTTCCGAGTAGCTCCAAAGCTGAACGAACCCAAATGTCAAGCATAGATTGATGTAATATGACACATTAAACCAATTGGAGAAGTTTGGGACCAAGGAAAAGAGATTTGGTCCAAGAATCATCCAACTTGACCAAGTTCGTCCATTTTGGTCTTTCTTAGTTCCGACGAGCTCCAAAGCTGAACGAACCCAAATGTCAAGCATAGATTGATGTAATATGACACATTAAACCAATTGGAGAAGTTTGGGACCAAGGAAAAGAGATTTGGTCCAAGAATCATCCAACTTGACCAAGTTCGTCCATTTTGGTCTTTCTTAGTTCCGAGTAGCTCCAAAGCTGAACGAACCCAAATGTCAAGCATAGATTGATGTAATATGACACATTAAACCAATTGGAGAAGTTTGGGACCAAGGAAAAGAGATTTGGTCCAAGAATCATCCAACTTGACCAAGTTCGTCCATTTTGGTCTTTCTTAGTTCCGACGAGCTCCAAAGCTGAACGAACCCAAATGTCAAGCATAGATTGATGTAATATGACACATTAAACCAATTGGAGAAGTTTGGGACCAAGGAAAAGAGATTTGGTCCAAGAATCATCCAACTTGACCAAGTTCGTCCATTTTGGTCTTTCTTAGTTCCGAGTAGCTCCAAAGCTGAACGAACCCAAATGTCAAGCATAGATTGATGTAATATGACACATTAAACCAATTGGAGAAGTTTGGGACCAAGGAAAAGAGATTTGGTCCAAGAATCATCCAACTTGACCAAGTTCGTCCATTTTGGTCTTTCTTAGTTCCGAGTAGCTCCAAAGCTGAACGAACCCAAATGTCAAGCATAGATTGATGTAATATGACACATTAAACCAATTGGAGAAGTTTGGGACCAAGGAAAAGAGATTTGGTCCAAGAATCATCCAACTTGACCAAGTTCGTCCATTTTGGTCTTTCTTAGTTCCGACGAGCTCCAAAGCTGAACGAACCCAAATGTCAAGCATAGATTGATGTAATATGACACATTAAACCAATTGGAGAAGTTTGGGACCAAGGAAAAGAGATTTGGTCCAAGAATCATCCAACTTGACCAAGTTCGTCCATTTTGGTCTTTCTTAGTTCCGAGTAGCTCCAAAGCTGAACGAACCCAAATGTCAAGCATAGATTGATGTAATATGACACATTAAACCAATTGGAGAAGTTTGGGACCAAGGAAAAGAGATTTGGTCCAAGAATCATCCAACTTGACCAAGTTCGTCCATTTTGGTCTTTCTTAGTTCCGAGTAGCTCCAAAGCTGAACGAACCCAAATGTCAAGCATAGATTGATGTAATATGACACATTAAACCAATTGGAGAAGTTTGGGACCAAGGAAAAGAGATTTGGTCCAAGAATCATCCAACTTGACCAAGTTCGTCCATTTTGGTCTTTCTTAGTTCCGACGAGCTCCAAAGCTGAACGAACCCAAATGTCAAGCATAGATTGATGTAATATGACACATTAAACCAATTGGAGAAGTTTGGGACCAAGGAAAAGAGATTTGGTCCAAGAATCATCCAACTTGACCAAGTTCGTCCATTTTGGTCTTTCTTAGTTCCGACGAGCTCCAAAGCTGAACGAACCCAAATGTCAAGCATAGATTGATGTAATATGACACATTAAACCAATTGGAGAAGTTTGGGACCAAGGAAAAGAGATTTGGTCCAAGAATCATCCAACTTGACCAAGTTCGTCCATTTTGGTCTTTCTTAGTTCCGACGAGCTCCAAAGCTGAACGAACCCAAATGTCAAGCATAGATTGATGTAATATGACACATTAAACCAATTGGAGAAGTTTGGGACCAAGGAAAAGAGATTTGGTCCAAGAATCATCCAACTTGACCAAGTTCGTCCATTTTGGTCTTTCTTAGTTCCGACGAGCTCCAAAGCTGAACGAACCCAAATGTCAAGCATAGATTGATGTAATATGACACATTAAACCAATTGGAGAAGTTTGGGACCAAGGAAAAGAGATTTGGTCCAAGAATCATCCAACTTGACCAAGTTCGTCCATTTTGGTCTTTCTTAGTTCCGAGTAGCTCCAAAGCTGAACGAACCCAAATGTCAAGCATAGATTGATGTAATATGACACATTAAACCAATTGGAGAAGTTTGGGACCAAGGAAAAGAGATTTGGTCCAAGAATCATCCAACTTGACCAAGTTCGTCCATTTTGGTCTTTCTTAGTTCCGAATAGCTCCAAAGCTGAACGAACCCAAATGTCAAGCATAGATTGATGTAATATGACACATTAAACCAATTGGAGAAGTTTGGGACCAAGGAAAAGAGATTTGGTCCAAGAATCATCCAACTTGACCAAGTTCGTCCATTTTGGTCTTTCTTAGTTCCGAATAGCTCCAAAGCTGAACGAACCCAAATGTCAAGCATAGATTGATGTAATATGACACATTAAACCAATTGGAGAAGTTTGGGACCAAGGAAAAGAGATTTGGTCCAAGAATCATCCAACTTGACCAAGTTCGTCCATTTTGGTCTTTCTTAGTTCCGAGTAGCTCCAAAGCTGAACGAACCCAAATGTCAAGCATAGATTGATGTAATATGACACATTAAACCAATTGGAGAAGTTTGGGACCAAGGAAAAGAGATTTGGTCCAAGAATCATCCAACTTGACCAAGTTCGTCCATTTTGGTCTTTCTTAGTTCCGACGAGCTCCAAAGCTGAACGAACCCAAATGTCAAGCATAGATTGATGTAATATGACACATTAAACCAATTGGAGAAGTTTGGGACCAAGGAAAAGAGATTTGGTCCAAGAATCATCCAACTTGACCAAGTTCGTCCATTTTGGTCTTTCTTAGTTCCGAGTAGCTCCAAAGCTGAACGAACCCAAATGTCAAGCATAGATTGATGTAATATGACACATTAAACCAATTGGAGAAGTTTGGGACCAAGGAAAAGAGATTTGGTCCAAGAATCATCCAACTTGACCAAGTTCGTCCATTTTGGTCTTTCTTAGTTCCGAATAGCTCCAAAGCTGAACGAACCCAAATGTCAAGCATAGATTGATGTAATATGACACATTAAACCAATTGGAGAAGTTTGGGACCAAGGAAAAGAGATTTGGTCCAAGAATCATCCAACTTGACCAAGTTCGTCCATTTTGGTCTTTCTTAGTTCCGACGAGCTCCAAAGCTGAACGAACCCAAATGTCAAGCATAGATTGATGTAATATGACACATTAAACCAATTGGAGAAGTTTGGGACCAAGGAAAAGAGATTTGGTCCAAGAATCATCCAACTTGACCAAGTTCGTCCATTTTGGTCTTTCTTAGTTCCGAGTAGCTCCAAAGCTGAACGAACCCAAATGTCAAGCATAGATTGATGTAATATGACACATTAAACCAATTGGAGAAGTTTGGGACCAAGGAAAAGAGATTTGGTCCAAGAATCATCCAACTTGACCAAGTTCGTCCATTTTGGTCTTTCTTAGTTCCGAATAGCTCCAAAGCTGAACGAACCCAAATGTCAAGCATAGATTGATGTAATATGACACATTAAACCAATTGGAGAAGTTTGGGACCAAGGAAAAGAGATTTGGTCCAAGAATCATCCAACTTGACCAAGTTCGTCCATTTTGGTCTTTCTTAGTTCCGAGTAGCTCCAAAGCTGAACGAACCCAAATGTCAAGCATAGATTGATGTAATATGACACATTAAACCAATTGGAGAAGTTTGGGACCAAGGAAAAGAGATTTGGTCCAAGAATCATCCAACTTGACCAAGTTCGTCCATTTTGGTCTTTCTTAGTTCCGACGAGCTCCAAAGCTGAACGAACCCAAATGTCAAGCATAGATTGATGTAATATGACACATTAAACCAATTGGAGAAGTTTGGGACCAAGGAAAAGAGATTTGGTCCAAGAATCATCCAACTTGACCAAGTTCGTCCATTTTGGTCTTTCTTAGTTCCGAATAGCTCCAAAGCTGAACGAACCCAAATGTCAAGCATAGATTGATGTAATATGACACATTAAACCAATTGGAGAAGTTTGGGACCAAGGAAAAGAGATTTGGTCCAAGAATCATCCAACTTGACCAAGTTCGTCCATTTTGGTCTTTCTTAGTTCCGACGAGCTCCAAAGCTGAACGAACCCAAATGTCAAGCATAGATTGATGTAATATGACACATTAAACCAATTGGAGAAGTTTGGGACCAAGGAAAAGAGATTTGGTCCAAGAATCATCCAACTTGACCAAGTTCGTCCATTTTGGTCTTTCTTAGTTCCGAGTAGCTCCAAAGCTGAACGAACCCAAATGTCAAGCATAGATTGATGTAATATGACACATTAAACCAATTGGAGAAGTTTGGGACCAAGGAAAAGAGATTTGGTCCAAGAATCATCCAACTTGACCAAGTTCGTCCATTTTGGTCTTTCTTAGTTCCGAATAGCTCCAAAGCTGAACGAACCCAAATGTCAAGCATAGATTGATGTAATATGACACATTAAACCAATTGGAGAAGTTTGGGACCAAGGAAAAGAGATTTGGTCCAAGAATCATCCAACTTGACCAAGTTCGTCCATTTTGGTCTTTCTTAGTTCCGAGAGCTCCAAAGCTGAACGAACCCAAATGTCAAGCATAGATTGATGTAATATGACACATTAAACCAATTGGAGAAGTTTGGGACCAAGGAAAAGAGATTTGGTCCAAGAATCATCCAACTTGACCAAGTTCGTCCATTTTGGTCTTTCTTAGTTCCGAGAGCTCCAAAGCTGAACGAACCCAAATGTCAAGCATAGATTGATGTAATATGACACATTAAACCAATTGGAGAAGTTTGGGACCAAGGAAAAGAGATTTGGTCCAAGAATCATCCAACTTGACCAAGTTCGTCCATTTTGGTCTTTCTTAGTTCCGACGAGCTCCAAAGCTGAACGAACCCAAATGTCAAGCATAGATTGATGTAATATGACACATTAAACCAATTGGAGAAGTTTGGGACCAAGGAAAAGAGATTTGGTCCAAGAATCATCCAACTTGACAAGTTCGTCCATTTTGGTCTTTCTTAGTTCCGAATAGCTCCAAAGCTGAACGAACCCAAATGTCAAGCATAGATTGATGTAATATGACACATTAAACCAATTGGAGAAGTTTGGGACCAAGGAAAAGAGATTTGGTCCAAGAATCATCCAACTTGACCAAGTTCGTCCATTTTGGTCTTTCTTAGTTCCGACGAGCTCCAAAGCTGAACGAACCCAAATGTCAAGCATAGATTGATGTAATATGACACATTAAACCAATTGGAGAAGTTTGGGACCAAGGAAAAGAGATTTGGTCCAAGAATCATCCAACTTGACCAAGTTCGTCCATTTTGGTCTTTCTTAGTTCCGACTAGCTCCAAAGCTGAACGAACCCAAATGTCAAGCATAGATTGATGTAATATGACACATTAAACCAATTGGAGAAGTTTGGGACCAAGGAAAAGAGATTTGGTCCAAGAATCATCCAACTTGACCAAGTTCGTCCATTTTGGTCTTTCTTAGTTCCGACGAGCTCCAAAGCTGAACGAACCCAAATGTCAAGCATAGATTGATGTAATATGACACATTAAACCAATTGGAGAAGTTTGGGACCAAGGAAAAGAGATTTGGTCCAAGAATCATCCAACTTGACCAAGTTCGTCCATTTTGGTCTTTCTTAGTTCCGAGTAGCTCCAAAGCTGAACGAACCCAAATGTCAAGCATAGATTGATGTAATATGACACATTAAACCAATTGGAGAAGTTTGGGACCAAGGAAAAGAGATTTGGTCCAAGAATCATCCAACTTGACCAAGTTCGTCCATTTTGGTCTTTCTTAGTTTCGACGAGCTCCAAAGCTGAACGAACCCAAATGTCAAGCATAGATTGATGTAATATGACACATTAAACCAATTGGAGAAGTTTGGGACCAAGGAAAAGAGATTTGGTCCAAGAATCATCCAACTTGACCAAGTTCGTCCATTTTGGTCTTTCTTAGTTCCGAGTAGCTCCAAAGCTGAACGAACCCAAATGTCAAGCATAGATTGATGTAATATGACACATTAAACCAATTGGAGAAGTTTGGGACCAAGGAAAAGAGATTTGGTCCAAGAATCATCCAACTTGACCAAGTTCGTCCATTTTGGTCTTTCTTAGTTCCGAATAGCTCCAAAGCTGAACGAACCCAAATGTCAAGCATAGATTGATGTAATATGACACATTAAACCAATTGGAGAAGTTTGGGACCAAGGAAAAGAGATTTGGTCCAAGAATCATCCAACTTGACCACTTCGTCCATTTTGGTCTTTCTTAGTTCTAACTAGCTCCAAAGCTGAACGAACCCAAATGTCAAGCATAGATTGATGTAATATGACACATTAAACCAATTGGAGAAGTTTGGGACCAAGGAAAAGAGATTTGGTCCAAGAATCATCCAACTTGACCAACTTCGTCCATTTTGGTCTTTCTTAGTTCTAACTAGCTCCAAAGCTGAACGAACCCAAATGTCAAGCATAGATTGATGTAATATGACACATTAAACCAATTGGAGAAGTTTGGGACCAAGGAAAAGAGATTTGGTCCAAGAATCATCCAACTTGACCAAGTTCGTCCATTTTGGTCTTTCTTAGTTTCGAGTAGCTCCAAAGCTGAACGAACCCAAATGTCAAGCATAGATTGATGTAATATGACACATTAAACCAATTGGAGAAGTTTGGGACCAAGGAAAAGAGATTTGGTCCAAGAATCATCCAACTTGACCAAGTTCGTCCATTTTGGTCTTTCTTAGTTCCGAGTAGCTCCAAAGCTGAACGAACCCAAATGTCAAGCATAGATTGATGTAATATGACACATTAAACCAATTGGAGAAGTTTGGGACCAAGGAAAAGAGATTTGGTCCAAGAATCATCCAACTTGACCAACTTCGTCCATTTTGGTCTTTCTTCGTTCTAACTAGCTCCAAAGCTGAACGAACCCAAATGTCAAGCATAGATTGATGTAATATGACACATTAAACCAATTGGAGAAGTTTGGGACCAAGAAAAGAGATTTGGTCCAAGAATCATCCAACTTGACCAACTTCGTCCATTTTGGTCTTTCTTAGTTCCGAGTAGCTCCAAAGCTGAACGAACCCAAATGTCAAGCATAGATTGATGTAATATGACACATTAAACCAATTGGAGAAGTTTGGGACAAAGGAAAAGAGATTTGGTCCAAGAATCATCCAACTTGACCAAGTTCGTCCATTTTGGTCTTTCTTAGTTCTAACTAGCTACAAAGGTGAACGAACCCAAATGTCAAGCATAGATTGATGTAATATGACACATTAAACCAATTGGAGAAGTTTGGGACCAAGGAAAAGAGATTTGGTCCAAGAATCATCCAACTTGACCAACTTCGTCCATTTTGGTCTTTCTTAGTTCTAACTAGCTCCAAAGCTGAACGAACCCAAATGTCAAGCATAGATTGATGTAATATGACACATTAAACCAATTGGAGAAGTTTGGGACCAAGGAAAAGAGATTTGGTCCAAGAATCATCCAACTTGACCAACTTCGTCCATTTTGGTCTTTCTTAGTTCCGACGAGCTCCAAAGCTGAACGAACCCAAATGTCAAGCATAGATTGATGTAATATGACACATTAAACCAATTGGAGAAGTTTGGGACCAAGGAAAAGAGATTTGGTCCAAGAATCATCCAACTTGACCAACTTCGTCCATTTTGGTCTTTCTTCGTTCTAACTAGCTCCAAAGTGAACGAACCCAAATGTCAAGCATAGATTGATGTAATATGACACATTAAACCAATTGGAGAAGTTTGGGACCAAGGAAAAGAGATTTGGTCCAAGAATCATCCAACTTGACCAACTTCGTCCATTTTGGTCTTTCTTAGTTCTAACTAGCTACAAAGGTGAACGAACCCAAATGTCAAGCATAGATTGATGTAATATGACACATTAAACCAATTGGAGAAGTTTGGGACCAAGGAAAAGAGATTTGGTCCAAGAATCATCCAACTTGACCAACTTCGTCCATTTTGGTCTTTCTTAGTTCCGACGAGCTCCAAAGCTGAACGAACCCAAATGTCAAGCATAGATTGATGTAATATGACACATTAAACCAATTGGAGAAGTTTGGGACCAAGGAAAAGAGATTTGGTCCAAGAATCATCCAACTTGACCAACTTCGTCCATTTTGGTCTTTCTTAGTTCTAACTAGCTACAAAGCTGAACGAACCCAAATGTCAAGCATAGATTGATGTAATATGACACATTAAACCAATTGGAGAAGTTTGGGACCAAGGAAAAGAGATTTGGTCCAAGAATCATCCAACTTGACCAACTTCGTCCATTTTGGTCTTTCTTGTTCTAAGTAGCTCCAAAGCTGAACGAACCCAAATGTCAAGCATAGATTGATGTAATATGACACATTAAACCAATTGGAGAAGTTTGGGACCAAGGAAAAGAGATTTGGTCCAAGAATCATCCAACTTGACTAACTTCGTCCATTTTGGTCTTTCTTAGTTCTAACTAGCTACAAAGGTGAACGAACCCAAATGTCAAGCATAGATTGATGTAATATGACACATTAAACCAATTGGAGAAGTTTGGGACCAAGGAAAAGAGATTTGGTCCAAGAATCATCCAACTTGACCAACTTCGTCCATTTTGGTCTTTCTTAGTTCTAACTAGCTACAAAGTGAACGAACCCAAATGTCAAGCATAGATTGATGTAATATGACACATTAAACCAATTGGAGAAGTTTGGGACCAAGGAAAAGAGATTTGGTCCAAGAATCATCCAACTTGACCAACTTCGTCCATTTTGGTCTTTCTTAGTTCCGACGAGCTCCAAAGCTGAACGAACCCAAATGTCAAGCATAGATTGATGTAATATGACACATTAAACCAATTGGAGAAGTTTGGGACCAAGGAAAAGAGATTTGGTCCAAGAATCATCCAACTTGACCTAACTTCGTCCATTTTGGTCTTTCTTATTCTAACTAGCTACAAAGGTGAACGAACCCAAATGTCAAGCATAGATTGATGTAATATGACACATTAAACCAATTGGAGAAGTTTGGGACCAAGGAAAAGAGATTTGGTCCAAGAATCATCCAACTTGACCAACTTCGTCCATTTTGGTCTTTCTTCGTTCTAAGTAGCTACAAAGCTGAACGAACCCAAATGTCAAGCATAGATTGATGTAATATGACACATTAAACCAATTGGAGAAGTTTGGGACAAAGGAAAGAGATTTGGTCCAAGAATCATCCAACTTGACCAACTTCGTCCATTTTGGTCTTTCTTCGTTCTAACTAGCTCCAAAGGTGAACGAACCCAAATGTCAAGCATAGATTGATGTAATATGACACATTAAACCAATTGGAGAAGTTTGGGACCAAGGAAAAGAGATTTGGTCCAAGAATCATCCAACTTGACCAAGTTCGTCCATTTTGGTCTTTCTTAGTTTCGAGTAGCTCCAAAGCTGAACGAACCCAAATGTCAAGCATAGATTGATGTAATATGACACATTAAACCAATTGGAGAAGTTTGGGACCAAGGAAAAGAGATTTGGTCCAAGAATCATCCAACTTGACTAACTTCGTCCATTTTGGTCTTTCTTCGTTCTAACTAGCTACAAAGGTGAACGAACCCAAATGTCAAGCATAGATTGATGTAATATGACACATTAAACCAATTGGAGAAGTTTGGGACCAAGGAAAAGAGATTTGGTCCAAGAATCATCCAACTTGACCAACTTCGTCCATTTGGTCTTTCTTCTGTTCTAAGTAGCTCCAAAGCTGAACGAACCCAAATGTCAAGCATAGATTGATGTAATATGACACATTAAACCAATTGGAGAAGTTTGGGACAAAGGAAAAGAGATTTGGTCCAAGAATCATCCAACTTGACTAACTTCGTCCATTTTGGTCTTTCTTCGTTCTAACTAGCTACAAAGGTGAACGAACCCAAATGTCAAGCATAGATTGATGTAATATGACACATTAAACCAATTGGAGAAGTTTGGGACCAAGGAAAAGAGATTTGGTCCAAGAATCATCCAACTTGACCAACTTCGTCCATTTTGGTCTTTCTTCGTTCTAACTAGCTCCAAAGCTGAACGAACCCAAATGTCAAGCATAGATTGATGTAATATGACACATTAAACCAATTGGAGAAGTTTGGGACCAAGGAAAAGAGATTTGGTCCAAGAATCATCCAACTTGACCAACTTCGTCCATTTTGGTCTTTCTTCTTCTCTAACTACAAAGGTGAACGAACCCAAATGTCAAGCATAGATTGATGTAATATGACACATTAAACCAATTGGAGAAGTTTGGGACCAAGGAAAAGAGATTTGGTCCAAGAATCATCCAACTTGACCAACTTCGTCCATTTTGGTCTTTCTTAGTTCGAGTAGCTCCAAAGCTGAACGAACCCAAATGTCAAGCATAGATTGATGTAATATGACACATTAAACCAATTGGAGAAGTTTGGGACCAAGGAAAAGAGATTTGGTCCAAGAATCATCCAACTTGACCAACTTCGTCCATTTTGGTCTTTCTTCGTTCTAACTAGCTACAAAGTTGAACGAACCCAAATGTCAAGCATAGATTGATGTAATATGACACATTAAACCAATTGGAGAAGTTTGGGACCAAGGAAAAGAGATTTGGTCCAAGAATCATCCAACTTGACCAACTTCGTCCATTTTGGTCTTTCTTCGTTCTAACTAGCTACAAAGGTGAACGAACCCAAATGTCAAGCATAGATTGATGTAATATGACACATTAAACCAATTGGAGAAGTTTGGGACCAAGGAAAAGAGATTTGGTCCAAGAATCATCCAACTTGACCAACTTCGTCCATTTTGGTCTTTCTTAGTTCTAACTAGCTCCAAAGCTGAACGAACCCAAATGTCAAGCATAGATTGATGTAATATGACACATTAAACCAATTGGAGAAGTTTGGGACAAGGAAAAGAGATTTGGTCCAAGAATCATCCAACTTGACTAACTTCGTCCATTTTGGTCTTTCTTAGTTCCGACTAGCTCCAAAGCTGAACGAACCCAAATGTCAAGCATAGATTGATGTAATATGACACATTAAACCAATTGGAGAAGTTTGGGACCAAGGAAAAGAGATTTGGTCCAAGAATCATCCAACTTGACCAACTTCGTCCATTTTGGTCTTTCTTAGTTCTAACTAGCTACAAAGCTGAACGAACCCAAATGTCAAGCATAGATTGATGTAATATGACACATTAAACCAATTGGAGAAGTTTGGGACCAAGGAAAAGAGATTTGGTCCAAGAATCATCCAACTTGACCAACTTCGTCCATTTTGGTCTTTCTTCGTTCTAAGTAGCTACAAAGGTGAACGAACCCAAATGTCAAGCATAGATTGATGTAATATGACACATTAAACCAATTGGAGAAGTTTGGGACCAAGGAAAAGAGATTTGGTCCAAGAATCATCCAACTTGACCAACTTTGTCAATTGATGTAATATGACACATTAAACCAATTGGAGAAGTTTGGGACAAAGGAAAAGAGATTTGGTCCAAGAATCATCCAACTTGACCACTTCGTCCATTTTGGTCTTTCTTCGTTCTAACTAGCTCCAAAGCTGAACGAACCCAAATGTCAAGCATAGATTGATGTAATATGACACATTAAACCAATTGGAGAAGTTTGGGACCAAGGAAAAGAGATTTGGTCCAAGAATCATCCAACTTGACCAAGTTCGTCCATTTTGGTCTTTCTTAGTTTCGAGTAGCTCCAAAGCTGAACGAACCCAAATGTCAAGCATAGATTGATGTAATATGACACATTAAACCAATTGGAGAAGTTTGGGACAAAGGAAAAGAGATTTGGTCCAAGAATCATCCAACTTGACCAAGTTCGTCCATTTTGGTCTTTCTTCGTTCTAACTAGCTACAAAGTTGAACGAACCCAAATGTCAAGCATAGATTGATGTAATATGACACATTAAACCAATTGGAGAAGTTTGGGACAAAGGAAAAGAGATTTGGTCCAAGAATCATCCAACTTGACCAAGTTCGTCCATTTTGGTCTTTCTTCGTTCTAACTAGCTACAAAGGTGAACGAACCCAAATGTCAAGCATAGATTGATGTAATATGACACATTAAACCAATTGGAGAAGTTTGGGACAAAGGAAAAGAGATTTGGTCCAAGAATCATCCAACTTGACCAACTTCGTCCATTTTGGTCTTTCTTCGTTCTAACTAGCTACAAAGGTGAACGAACCCAAATGTCAAGCATAGATTGATGTAATATGACACATTAAACCAATTGGAGAAGTTTGGGACCAAGGAAAAGAGATTTGGTCCAAGAATCATCCAACTTGACCACTTCGTCCATTTTGGTCTTTCTTCGTTCTAACTAGCTACAAAGGTGAACGAACCCAAATGTCAAGCATAGATTGATGTAATATGACACATTAAACCAATTGGAGAAGTTTGGGACAAAGGAAAAGAGATTTGGTCCAAGAATCATCCAACTTGACTAACTTCGTCCATTTTGGTCTTTCTTCGTTCTAACTAGCTACAAAGGTGAACGAACCCAAATGTCAAGCATAGATTGATGTAATATGACACATTAAACCAATTGGAGAAGTTTGGGACCAAGGAAAAGAGATTTGGTCCAAGAATCATCCAACTTGACCAAGTTCGTCCATTTTGGTCTTTCTTCGTTCTAACTAGCTACAAAGTGAACGAACCCAAATGTCAAGCATAGATTGATGTAATATGACACATTAAACCAATTGGAGAAGTTTGGGACAAAGGAAAAGAGATTTGGTCCAAGAATCATCCAACTTGACTAACTTCGTCCATTTTGGTCTTTCTTCGTTCTAACTAGCTACAAAGGTGAACGAACCAAATGTCAAGCATAGATTGATGTAATATGACACATTAAACCAATTGGAGAAGTTTGGGACCAAGGAAAAGAGATTTGGTCCAAGAATCATCCAACTTGACTAACTTCGTCCATTTTGGTCTTTCTTCGTTCTAACTAGCTACAAAGTTGAACGAACCCAAATGTCAAGCATAGATTGATGTAATATGACACATTAAACCAATTGGAGAAGTTTGGGACCAAGGAAAAGAGATTTGGTCCAAGAATCATCCAACTTGACCAACTTCGTCCATTTTGGTCTTTCTTCGTTCTAACTAGCTACAAAGGTGAACGAACCCAAATGTCAAGCATAGATTGATGTAATATGACACATTAAACCAATTGGAGAAGTTTGGGACCAAGGAAAAGAGATTTGGTCCAAGAATCATCCAACTTGACCAACTTCGTCCATTTTGGTCTTTCTTGTTCTAACTAGCTACAAAGGTGAACGAACCAAATGTCAAGCATAGATTGATGTAATATGACACATTAAACCAATTGGAGAAGTTTGGGACAAAGGAAAAGAGATTTGGTCCAAGAATCATCCAACTTGACCAACTTCGTCCATTTTGGTCTTTCTTAGTTCCGACTAGCTCCAAAGCTGAACGAACCCAAATGTCAAGCATAGATTGATGTAATATGACACATTAAACCAATTGGAGAAGTTTGGGACCAAGGAAAAGAGATTTGGTCCAAGAATCATCCAACTTGACCTAACTTCGTCCATTTTGGTCTTTCTTGTTCTAACTAGCTACAAAGCTGAACGAACCCAAATGTCAAGCATAGATTGATGTAATATGACACATTAAACCAATTGGAGAAGTTTGGGACCAAGGAAAAGAGATTTGGTCCAAGAATCATCCAACTTGACAACTTCGTCCATTTTGGTCTTTCTTCGTTCTAACTAGCTACAAAGGTGAACGAACCCAAATGTCAAGCATAGATTGATGTAATATGACACATTAAACCAATTGGAGAAGTTTGGGACCAAGGAAAAGAGATTTGGTCCTAAGAATCATCCAACTTGACCAACTTTGTCATATTGATGTAATATGACACATTAAACCAATTGGAGAAGTTTGGGACAAAGGAAAAGAGATTTGGTCCAAGAATCATCCAACTTGACCACTTCGTCCATTTTGGTCTTTCTTCGTTCTAACGAGCTCCAAAGCTGAACGAACCCAAATGTCAAGCATAGATTGATGTAATATGACACATTAAACCAATTGGAGAAGTTTGGGACAAAGGAAAAGAGATTTGGTCCAAGAATCATCCAACTTGACCAAGTTCGTCCATTTTGGTCTTTCTTAGTTTCGAGTAGCTCCAAAGCTGAACGAACCCAAATGTCAAGCATAGATTGATGTAATATGACACATTAAACCAATTGGAGAAGTTTGGGACAAGGAAAAGAGATTTGGTCCAAGAATCATCCAACTTGACCAAGTTCGTCCATTTTGGTCTTTCTTCGTTCTAACTAGCTACAAAGTTGAACGAACCCAAATGTCAAGCATAGATTGATGTAATATGACACATTAAACCAATTGGAGAAGTTTGGGACCAAGGAAAAGAGATTTGGTCCAAGAATCATCCAACTTGACCAAGTTCGTCCATTTTGGTCTTTCTTCGTTCTAACTAGCTACAAAGGTGAACGAACCCAAATGTCAAGCATAGATTGATGTAATATGACACATTAAACCAATTGGAGAAGTTTGGGACAAAGGAAAAGAGATTTGGTCCAAGAATCATCCAACTTGACTAACTTCGTCCATTTTGGTCTTTCTTCGTTCTAACTAGCTACAAAGGTGAACGAACCCAAATGTCAAGCATAGATTGATGTAATATGACACATTAAACCAATTGGAGAAGTTTGGGACAAAGGAAAAGAGATTTGGTCCAAGAATCATCCAACTTGACCACTTCGTCCATTTTGGTCTTTCTTCGTTCTAACTAGCTACAAAGGTGAACGAACCCAAATGTCAAGCATAGATTGATGTAATATGACACATTAAACCAATTGGAGAAGTTTGGGACAAAGGAAAAGAGATTTGGTCCAAGAATCATCCAACTTGACTAAGTTCGTCCATTTTGGTCTTTCTTCGTTCTAACTAGCTACAAAGGTGAACGAACCCAAATGTCAAGCATAGATTGATGTAATATGACACATTAAACCAATTGGAGAAGTTTGGGACCAAGGAAAAGAGATTTGGTCCAAGAATCATCCAACTTGACCAAGTTCGTCCATTTTGGTCTTTCTTCGTTCTAACTAGCTACAAAGGTGAACGAACCCAAATGTCAAGCATAGATTGATGTAATATGACACATTAAACCAATTGGAGAAGTTTGGGACAAAGGAAAAGAGATTTGGTCCAAGAATCATCCAACTTGACCACTTCGTCCATTTTGGTCTTTCTTCGTTCTAACTAGCTACAAAGGTGAACGAACCCAAATGTCAAGCATAGATTGATGTAATATGACACATTAAACCAATTGGAGAAGTTTGGGACCAAGGAAAAGAGATTTGGTCCAAGAATCATCCAACTTGACTAACTTCGTCCATTTTGGTCTTTCTTCGTTCTAACTAGCTACAAAGTTGAACGAACCCAAATGTCAAGCATAGATTGATGTAATATGACACATTAAACCAATTGGAGAAGTTTGGGACCAAGGAAAAGAGATTTGGTCCAAGAATCATCCAACTTGACCAACTTCGTCCATTTTGGTCTTTCTTCGTTCTAACTAGCTACAAAGTTGAACGAACCCAAATGTCAAGCATAGATTGATGTAATATGACACATTAAACCAATTGGAGAAGTTTGGGACAAAGGAAAAGAGATTTGGTCCAAGAATCATCCAACTTGACCAAGTTCGTCCATTTTGGTCTTTCTTCGTTCTAACTAGCTACAAAGGTGAACGAACCCAAATGTCAAGCATAGATTGATGTAATATGACACATTAAACCAATTGGAGAAGTTTGGGACAAAGAAAAGAGATTTGGTCCAAGAATCATCCAACTTGACCAAGTTCGTCCATTTTGGTCTTTCTTAGTTTCGAGTAGCTCCAAAGCTGAACGAACCCAAATGTCAAGCATAGATTGATGTAATATGACACATTAAACCAATTGGAGAAGTTTGGGACCAAGGAAAAGAGATTTGGTCCAAGAATCATCCAACTTGACCAACTTCGTCCATTTTGGTCTTTCTTCGTTCTAACTAGCTACAAAGCTGAACGAACCCAAATGTCAAGCATAGATTGATGTAATATGACACATTAAACCAATTGGAGAAGTTTGGGACCAAGGAAAAGAGATTTGGTCCAAGAATCATCCAACTTGACCAACTTCGTCCATTTTGGTCTTTCTTAGTTCTGACTAGCTCCAAAGCTGAACGAACCCAAATGTCAAGCATAGATTGATGTAATATGACACATTAAACCAATTGGAGAAGTTTGGGACCAAGGAAAAGAGATTTGGTCCAAGAATCATCCAACTTGACCAACTTCGTCCATTTTGGTCTTTCTTAGTTTGAGTAGCTCCAAAGCTGAACGAACCCAAATGTCAAGCATAGATTGATGTAATATGACACATTAAACCAATTGGAGAAGTTTGGGACCAAGGAAAAGAGATTTGGTCCAAGAATCATCCAACTTGACCAACTTCGTCCATTTTGGTCTTTCTTAGTTCGAGTAGCTCCAAAGCTGAACGAACCCAAATGTCAAGCATAGATTGATGTAATATGACACATTAAACCAATTGGAGAAGTTTGGGACAAAGGAAAAGAGATTTGGTCCAAGAATCATCCAACTTGACTAAGTTCGTCCATTTTGGTCTTTCTTCGTTCTAACTAGCTACAAAGGTGAACGAACCCAAATGTCAAGCATAGATTGATGTAATATGACACATTAAACCAATTGGAGAAGTTTGGGACCAAGGAAAAGAGATTTGGTCCAAGAATCATCCAACTTGACCAAGTTCGTCCATTTTGGTCTTTCTTCGTTCTAACTAGCTACAAAGGTGAACGAACCCAAATGTCAAGCATAGATTGATGTAATATGACACATTAAACCAATTGGAGAAGTTTGGGACAAAGGAAAAGAGATTTGGTCCAAGAATCATCCAACTTGACTAACTTCGTCCATTTTGGTCTTTCTTCGTTCTAACTAGCTACAAAGTGAACGAACCCAAATGTCAAGCATAGATTGATGTAATATGACACATTAAACCAATTGGAGAAGTTTGGGACAAAGGAAAAGAGATTTGGTCCAAGAATCATCCAACTTGACTAAGTTCGTCCATTTTGGTCTTTCTTCGTTCTAACTAGCTACAAAGTGAACGAACCCAAATGTCAAGCATAGATTGATGTAATATGACACATTAAACCAATTGGAGAAGTTTGGGACAAAGGAAAAGAGATTTGGTCCAAGAATCATCCAACTTGACTAACTTCGTCCATTTTGGTCTTTCTTCGTTCTAACTAGCTACAAAGTTGAACGAACCCAAATGTCAAGCATAGATTGATGTAATATGACACATTAAACCAATTGGAGAAGTTTGGGACCAAGAAAAGAGATTTGGTCCAAGAATCATCCAACTTGACCAACTTCGTCCATTTTGGTCTTTCTTAGTTTCGAGTAGCTCCAAAGCTGAACGAACCCAATGTCAAGCATAGATTGATGTAATATGACACATTAAACCAATTGGAGAAGTTTGGGACAAAGGAAAAGAGATTTGGTCCAAGAATCATCCAACTTGACTAAGTTCGTCCATTTTGGTCTTTCTTCGTTCTAACTAGCTACAAAGGTGAACGAACCCAAATGTCAAGCATAGATTGATGTAATATGACACATTAAACCAATTGGAGAAGTTTGGGACCAAGGAAAAGAGATTTGGTCCAAGAATCATCCAACTTGACCAACTTCGTCCATTTTGGTCTTTCTTCGTTCTAACTAGCTACAAAGTGAACGAACCCAAATGTCAAGCATAGATTGATGTAATATGACACATTAAACCAATTGGAGAAGTTTGGGACCAAGGAAAAGAGATTTGGTCCAAGAATCATCCAACTTGACCAACTTCGTCCATTTTGGTCTTTCTTAGTTCCGAGTAGCTCCAAAGCTGAACGAACCCAAATGTCAAGCATAGATTGATGTAATATGACACATTAAACCAATTGGAGAAGTTTTGGACAAAGGAAAAGAGATTTGGTCCAAGAATCATCCAACTTGACTAACTTCGTCCATTTTGGTCTTTCTTCGTTCTAACTAGCTACAAAGTGAACGAACCCAAATGTCAAGCATAGATTGATGTAATATGACACATTAAACCAATTGGAGAAGTTTGGGACCAAGGAAAAGAGATTTGGTCCAAGAATCATCCAACTTGACTAAGTTCGTCCATTTTGGTCTTTCTTATTTCCAACTAGCTACAAAGCTGAACGAACCCAAATGTCAAGCATAGATTGATGTAATATGACACATTAAACCAATTGGAGAAGTTTGGGACCAAGGAAAAGAGATTTGGTCCAAGAATCATCCAACTTGACTAAGTTCGTCCATTTTGGTCTTTCTTATTTCTAACTAGCTACAAAGTTGAACGAACCCAAATGTCAAGCATAGATTGATGTAATATGACACATTAAACCAATTGGAGAAGTTTGGGACCAAGGAAAAGAGATTTGGTCCAAGAATCATCCAACTTGACCAACTTCGTCCATTTTGGTCTTTCTTAGTTCCGACTAGCTCCAAAGCTGAACGAACCCAAATGTCAAGCATAGATTGATGTAATATGACACATTAAACCAATTGGAGAAGTTTGGGACCAAGGAAAAGAGATTTGGTCCAAGAATCATCCAACTTGACCAACTTCGTCCATTTTGGTCTTTCTTAGTTCGAGTAGCTCAAAAGCTGAACGAACCCAAATGTCAAGCATAGATTGATGTAATATGACACATTAAACCAATTGGAGAAGTTTGGGACCAAGGAAAAGAGATTTGGTCCAAGAATCATCCAACTTGACCAAGTTCGTCCATTTTGGTCTTTCTTAGTTTCGAGTAGCTCCAAAGTTGAACGAACCCAAATGTCATGCATAGATTGAACAATGTCAAGCATAGATTGATGTAATATGACACATTAAACCAATTGGAGAAGTTTGGGACCAAGGAAAAGAGATTTGGTCCAAGAATCATCCAACTTGACCAACTTCGTCCATTTTGGTCTTTCTTAGTTTCGAGTAGCTCCAAAATTGAACGAACCCAATGTCAAGCATAGATTGATGTAATATGACACATTAAACCAATTGGAGAAGTTTGGGACAAAGGAAAAGAGATTTGGTCCAAGAATCATCCAACTTGACTAAGTTCGTCCATTTTGGTCTTTCTTCGTTCTAACTAGCTACAAAGGTGAACGAACCCAAATGTCAAGCATAGATTGATGTAATATGACACATTAAACCAATTGGAGAAGTTTGGGACCAAGGAAAAGAGATTTGGTCCAAGAATCATCCAACTTGACCAACTTCGTCCATTTTGGTCTTTCTTAGTTTCGAGTAGCTCCAAAGCTGAACGAACCCAAATGTCAAGCATAGATTGATGTAATATGACACATTAAACCAATTGGAGAAGTTTGGGACAAAGGAAAAGAGATTTGGTCCAAGAATCATCCAACTTGACTAAGTTCGTCCATTTTGGTCTTTCTTCGTTCTAACTAGCTACAAAGGTGAACGAACCCAAATGTCAAGCATAGATTGATGTAATATGACACATTAAACCAATTGGAGAAGTTTGGGACAAAGAAAAGAGATTTGGTCCAAGAATCATCCAACTTGACTAAGTTCGTCCATTTTGGTCTTTCTTCGTTCTAACTAGCTACAAAGGTGAACGAACCCAAATGTCAAGCATAGATTGATGTAATATGACACATTAAACCAATTGGAGAAGTTTGGGACAAAGGAAAAGAGATTTGGTCCAAGAATCATCCAACTTGACCACTTCGTCCATTTTGGTCTTTCTTCGTTCTAACTAGCTACAAGGTGAACGAACCAAATGTCAAGCATAGATTGATGTAATATGACACATTAAACCAATTGGAGAAGTTTGGGACAAAGGAAAAGAGATTTGGTCCAAGAATCATCCAACTTGACTAAGTTCGTCCATTTTGGTCTTTCTTCGTTCTAACTAGCTACAAATGTGAACGAACCCAAATGTCAAGCATAGATTGATGTAATATGACACATTAAACCAATTGGAGAAGTTTGGGACCAAGGAAAAGAGATTTGGTCCAAGAATCATCCAACTTGACCAAGTTCGTCCATTTTGGTCTTTCTTAGTTCGAGTAGCTCCAAAGGTGAACGAACCCAAATGTCAAGCATAGATTGATGTAATATGACACATTAAACCAATTGGAGAAGTTTGGGACCAAGGAAAAGAGATTTGGTCCAAGAATCATCCAACTTGACCAACTTCGTCCATTTTGGTCTTTCTTAGTTTCGAGTAGCTCCAAAGTTGAACGAACCCAATGTCAAGCATAGATTGATGTAATATGACACATTAAACCAATTGGAGAAGTTTGGGACAAAGGAAAAGAGATTTGGTCCAAGAATCATCCAACTTGACTAAGTTCGTCCATTTTGGTCTTTCTTCGTTCTAACTAGCTACAAAGTGAACGAACCCAAATGTCAAGCATAGATTGATGTAATATGACACATTAAACCAATTGGAGAAGTTTGGGACCAAGGAAAAGAGATTTGGTCCAAGAATCATCCAACTTGACCAACTTCGTCCATTTTGGTCTTTCTTAGTTTCGAGTAGCTCCAAAGCTGAACGAACCCAAATGTCAAGCATAGATTGATGTAATATGACACATTAAACCAATTGGAGAAGTTTGGGACAAGGAAAAGAGATTTGGTCCAAGAATCATCCAACTTGACTAAGTTCGTCCATTTTGGTCTTTCTTCGTTCTAACTAGCTACAAAGGTGAACGAACCCAAATGTCAAGCATAGATTGATGTAATATGACACATTAAACCAATTGGAGAAGTTTGGGACCAAGGAAAAGAGATTTGGTCCAAGAATCATCCAACTTGACTAAGTTCGTCCATTTTGGTCTTTCTTCGTTCTAACTAGCTACAAAGGTGAACGAACCCAAATGTCAAGCATAGATTGATGTAATATGACACATTAAACCAATTGGAGAAGTTTGGGACAAAGGAAAAGAGATTTGGTCCAAGAATCATCCAACTTGACCACTTCGTCCATTTTGGTCTTTCTTCGTTCTAACTAGCTACAAAGGTGAACGAACCAATGTCAAGCATAGATTGATGTAATATGACACATTAAACCAATTGGAGAAGTTTGGGACAAAGGAAAAGAGATTTGGTCCAAGAATCATCCAACTTGACTAAGTTCGTCCATTTTGGTCTTTCTTCGTTCTAACTAGCTACAAAGTGAACGAACCCAAATGTCAAGCATAGATTGATGTAATATGACACATTAAACCAATTGGAGAAGTTTGGGACCAAGGAAAAGAGATTTGGTCCAAGAATCATCCAACTTGACCAAGTTCGTCCATTTTGGTCTTTCTTAGTTTCGAGTAGCTCCAAAGCTGAACGAACCCAAATGTCAAGCATAGATTGATGTAATATGACACATTAAACCAATTGGAGAAGTTTGGGACCAAGGAAAAGAGATTTGGTCCAAGAATCATCCAACTTGACCAACTTCGTCCATTTTGGTCTTTCTTAGTTTCGAGTAGCTCCAAAGTTGAACGAACCCAATGTCAAGCATAGATTGATGTAATATGACACATTAAACCAATTGGAGAAGTTTGGGACAAAGGAAAAGAGATTTGGTCCAAGAATCATCCAACTTGACTAAGTTCGTCCATTTTGGTCTTTCTTCGTTCTAACTAGCTACAAAGGTGAACGAACCCAAATGTCAAGCATAGATTGATGTAATATGACACATTAAACCAATTGGAGAAGTTTGGGACCAAGGAAAAGAGATTTGGTCCAAGAATCATCCAACTTGACCAACTTCGTCCATTTTGGTCTTTCTTAGTTTCGAGTAGCTCCAAAGCTGAACGAACCCAATTGTCAAGCATAGATTGATGTAATATGACACATTAAACCAATTGGAGAAGTTTGGGACAAAGGAAAAGAGATTTGGTCCAAGAATCATCCAACTTGACTAAGTTCGTCCATTTTGGTCTTTCTTCGTTCTAACTAGCTACAAAGGTGAACGAACCCAAATGTCAAGCATAGATTGATGTAATATGACACATTAAACCAATTGGAGAAGTTTGGGACAAGGAAAAGAGATTTGGTCCAAGAATCATCCAACTTGACTAAGTTCGTCCATTTTGGTCTTTCTTCGTTCTAACTAGCTACAAAGGTGAACGAACCCAAATGTCAAGCATAGATTGATGTAATATGACACATTAAACCAATTGGAGAAGTTTGGGACAAAGGAAAAGAGATTTGGTCCAAGAATCATCCAACTTGACCACTTCGTCCATTTTGGTCTTTCTTCGTTCTAACTAGCTACAAAGGTGAACGAACCCAAATGTCAAGCATAGATTGATGTAATATGACACATTAAACCAATTGGAGAAGTTTGGGACAAAGGAAAAGAGATTTGGTCCAAGAATCATCCAACTTGACTAGTTCGTCCATTTTGGTCTTTCTTCGTTCTAACTAGCTACAAAGTGAACGAACCCAAATGTCAAGCATAGATTGATGTAATATGACACATTAAACCAATTGGAGAAGTTTGGGACCAAGGAAAAGAGATTTGGTCCAAGAATCATCCAACTTGACCAAGTTCGTCCATTTTGGTCTTTCTTAGTTTCGAGTAGCTCCAAAGCTGAACGAACCCAAATGTCAAGCATAGATTGATGTAATATGACACATTAAACCAATTGGAGAAGTTTGGGACCAAGGAAAAGAGATTTGGTCCAAGAATCATCCAACTTGACTAACTTCGTCCATTTTGGTCTTTCTTCGTTCTAACTAGCTACAAAGTTGAACGAACCCAAATGTCAAGCATAGATTGATGTAATATGACACATTAAACCAATTGGAGAAGTTTGGGACAAAGGAAAAGAGATTTGGTCCAAGAATCATCCAACTTGACCAAGTTCGTCCATTTTGGTCTTTCTTAGTTTCGACTAGCTCCAAAGCTGAACGAACCCAAATGTCAAGCATAGATTGATGTAATATGACACATTAAACCAATTGGAGAAGTTTGGGACCAAGGAAAAGAGATTTGGTCCAAGAATCATCCAACTTGACCAACTTCGTCCATTTTGGTCTTTCTTAGTTTCGAGTAGCTCCAAAGCTGAACGAACCCAATGTCAAGCATAGATTGATGTAATATGACACATTAAACCAATTGGAGAAGTTTGGGACCAAGGAAAAGAGATTTGGTCCAAGAATCATCCAACTTGACTAACTTCGTCCATTTTGGTCTTTCTTCGTTCTAACTAGCTACAAAGGTGAACGAACCCAAATGTCAAGCATAGATTGATGTAATATGACACATTAAACCAATTGGAGAAGTTTGGGACCAAGGAAAAGAGATTTGGTCCAAGAATCATCCAACTTGACTAAGTTCGTCCATTTTGGTCTTTCTTATTTCCAATAGCTAAAGTGAACGAACCCAAATGTCAAGCATAGATTGATGTAATATGACACATTAAACCAATTGGAGAAGTTTGGGACCAAGGAAAAGAGATTTGGTCCAAGAATCATCCAACTTGACTAAGTTCGTCCATTTTGGTCTTTCTTATTTCCAGTAGCTACAAAGCTGAACGAACCCAAATGTCAAGCATAGATTGATGTAATATGACACATTAAACCAATTGGAGAAGTTTGGGACCAAGGAAAAGAGATTTGGTCCAAGAATCATCCAACTTGACTAAGTTCGTCCATTTTGGTCTTTCGTATTTCCAAGTAGCTCCAAAGCTGAACGAACCCAAATGTCAAGCATAGATTGATGTAATATGACACATTAAACCAATTGGAGAAGTTTGGGACCAAGGAAAAGAGATTTGGTCCAAGAATCATCCAACTTGACCAACTTCGTCCATTTTGGTCTTTCTTAGTTCCGAGTAGCTCCAAAGCTGAACGAACCCAAATGTCAAGCATAGATTGATGTAATATGACACATTAAACCAATTGGAGAAGTTTGGGCCAAGGAAAAGAGATTTGGTCCAAGAATCATCCAACTTGACCAACTTCGTCCATTTTGGTCTTTCTTAGTTCCGAGTAGCTCCAAAGCTGAACGAACCCAATGTCAAGCATAGATTGATGTAATATGACACATTAAACCAATTGGAGAAGTTTGGGACAAAGGAAAAGAGATTTGGTCCAAGAATCATCCAACTTGACTAAGTTCGTCCATTTTGGTCTTTCTTCGTTCTAACTAGCTACAAAGGTGAACGAACCCAAATGTCAAGCATAGATTGATGTAATATGACACATTAAACCAATTGGAGAAGTTTGGGACCAAGGAAAAGAGATTTGGTCCAAGAATCATCCAACTTGACCAACTTCGTCCATTTTGGTCTTTCTTCGTTCTAACTAGCTACAAAGGTGAACGAACCCAAATGTCAAGCATAGATTGATGTAATATGACACATTAAACCAATTGGAGAAGTTTGGGACCAAGGAAAAGAGATTTGGTCCAAGAATCATCCAACTTGACTAAGTTCGTCCATTTTGGTCTTTCTTATTTCCAAGTAGCCAAAGCTGAACGAACCCAAATGTCAAGCATAGATTGATGTAATATGACACATTAAACCAATTGGAGAAGTTTGGGACCAAGGAAAAGAGATTTGGTCCAAGAATCATCCAACTTGACTAAGTTCGTCCATTTTGGTCTTTCTTATTTCTAACTAGCTACAAAGCTGAACGAACCCAAATGTCAAGCATAGATTGATGTAATATGACACATTAAACCAATTGGAGAAGTTTGGGACCAAGGAAAAGAGATTTGGTCCAAGAATCATCCAACTTGACCAACTTCGTCCATTTTGGTCTTTCTTAGTTCCGAGTAGCTCCAAAGCTGAACGAACCCAAATGTCAAGCATAGATTGATGTAATATGACACATTAAACCAATTGGAGAAGTTTGGGCCAAGGAAAAGAGATTTGGTCCAAGAATCATCCAACTTGACCAACTTCGTCCATTTTGGTCTTTCTTAGTTCCAAGTAGCTCCAAAGCTGAACGAACCCAAATGTCAAGCATAGATTGATGTAATATGACACATTAAACCAATTGGAGAAGTTTGGGACCAAGGAAAAGAGATTTGGTCCAAGAATCATCCAACTTGACCAACTTCGTCCATTTTGGTCTTTCTTAGTTCCGAGTAGCTCCAAAGCTGAACGAACCCAAATGTCAAGCATAGATTGATGTAATATGACACATTAAACCAATTGGAGAAGTTTGGGAAAGGAAAAGAGATTTGGTCCAAGAATCATCCAACTTGACCAACTTCGTCCATTTTGGTCTTTCTTAGTTCCGAGTAGCTCCAAAGCTGAACGAACCCAATTGTCAAGCATAGATTGATGTAATATGACACATTAAACCAATTGGAGAAGTTTGGGACAAAGGAAAAGAGATTTGGTCCAAGAATCATCCAACTTGACTAACTTCGTCCATTTTGGTCTTTCTTCGTTCTAACTAGCTACAAAGGTGAACGAACCCAAATGTCAAGCATAGATTGATGTAATATGACACATTAAACCAATTGGAGAAGTTTGGGACCAAGGAAAAGAGATTTGGTCCAAGAATCATCCAACTTGACCAACTTCGTCCATTTTGGTCTTTCTTAGTTCCGACTAGCTCCAAAGCTGAACGAACCCAAATGTCAAGCATAGATTGATGTAATATGACACATTAAACCAATTGGAGAAGTTTGGGACCAAGGAAAAGAGATTTGGTCCAAGAATCATCCAACTTGACTAATTCGTCCATTTTGGTCTTTCTTATTTCCGACTAGCTCCAAAGCTGAACGAACCCAAATGTCAAGCATAGATTGATGTAATATGACACATTAAACCAATTGGAGAAGTTTGGGACCAAGGAAAAGAGATTTGGTCCAAGAATCATCCAACTTGACTAACTTCGTCCATTTTGGTCTTTCTTATTTCCAAGTAGCTACAAAGCTGAACGAACCCAAATGTCAAGCATAGATTGATGTAATATGACACATTAAACCAATTGGAGAAGTTTGGGACCAAGGAAAAGAGATTTGGTCCAAGAATCATCCAACTTGACCAACTTCGTCCATTTTGGTCTTTCTTAGTTCCGAGTAGCTCCAAAGCTGAACGAACCCAAATGTCAAGCATAGATTGATGTAATATGACACATTAAACCAATTGGAGAAGTTTGGGACCAAGGAAAAGAGATTTGGTCCAAGAATCATCCAACTTGACCAACTTCGTCCATTTTGGTCTTTCTTAGTTCCGAGTAGCTCCAAAGCTGAACGAACCCAAATGTCAAGCATAGATTGATGTAATATGACACATTAAACCAATTGGAGAAGTTTGGGACCAAGGAAAAGAGATTTGGTCCAAGAATCATCCAACTTGACCAAGTTCGTCCATTTTGGTCTTTCTTAGTTTCGAGTAGCTCCAAAGTTGAACGAACCCAAATGTCAAGCATAGATTGATGTAATATGACACATTAAACCAATTGGAGAAGTTTGGGACCAAGGAAAAGAGATTTGGTCCAAGAATCATCCAACTTGACTAACTTCGTCCATTTTGGTCTTTCTTCGTTCTAACTAGCTACAAAGTTGAACGAACCCAAATGTCAAGCATAGATTGATGTAATATGACACATTAAACCAATTGGAGAAGTTTGGGACAAAGAAAAGAGATTTGGTCCAAGAATCATCCAACTTGACCAACTTCGTCCATTTTGGTCTTTCTTCGTTCTAACTAGCTACAAAGGTGAACGAACCCAAATGTCAAGCATAGATTGATGTAATATGACACATTAAACCAATTGGAGAAGTTTGGGACAAAGGAAAAGAGATTTGGTCCAAGAATCATCCAACTTGACCACTTCGTCCATTTTGGTCTTTCTTCGTTCTAACTAGCTACAAAGGTGAACGAACCCAAATGTCAAGCATAGATTGATGTAATATGACACATTAAACCAATTGGAGAAGTTTGGGACAAAGGAAAAGAGATTTGGTCCAAGAATCATCCAACTTGACTAACTTCGTCCATTTTGGTCTTTCTTCGTTCTAACTAGCTACAAAGTTGAACGAACCCAAATGTCAAGCATAGATTGATGTAATATGACACATTAAACCAATTGGAGAAGTTTGGGACCAAGGAAAAGAGATTTGGTCCAAGAATCATCCAACTTGACCAAGTTCGTCCATTTTGGTCTTTCTTAGTTTCGAGTAGCTCCAAAGCTGAACGAACCCAAATGTCAAGCATAGATTGATGTAATATGACACATTAAACCAATTGGAGAAGTTTGGGACCAAGGAAAAGAGATTTGGTCCAAGAATCATCCAACTTGACTAACTTCGTCCATTTTGGTCTTTCTTCGTTCTAACTAGCTACAAAGTTGAACGAACCCAAATGTCAAGCATAGATTGATGTAATATGACACATTAAACCAATTGGAGAAGTTTGGGACCAAGGAAAAGAGATTTGGTCCAAGAATCATCCAACTTGACCAACTTCGTCCATTTTGGTCTTTCTTATTTCCGACGAGCTCCAAAGCTGAACGAACCCAAATGTCAAGCATAGATTGATGTAATATGACACATTAAACCAATTGGAGAAGTTTGGGACCAAGGAAAAGAGATTTGGTCCAAGAATCATCCAACTTGACCAACTTCGTCCATTTTGGTCTTTCTTATTTCCAACTAGCTCCAAAGCTGAACGAACCCAAATGTCAAGCATAGATTGATGTAATATGACACATTAAACCAATTGGAGAAGTTTGGGACCAAGGAAAAGAGATTTGGTCCAAGAATCATCCAACTTGACCAACTTCGTCCATTTTGGTCTTTCTTAGTTTCGAGTAGCTCAAAGCTGAACGAACCCAAATGTCAAGCATAGATTGATGTAATATGACACATTAAACCAATTGGAGAAGTTTGGGACAAAGGAAAAGAGATTTGGTCCAAGAATCATCCAACTTGACTAACTTCGTCCATTTTGGTCTTTCTTCGTTCTAACTAGCTACAAAGGTGAACGAACCCAAATGTCAAGCATAGATTGATGTAATATGACACATTAAACCAATTGGAGAAGTTTGGGACCAAGGAAAAGAGATTTGGTCCAAGAATCATCCAACTTGACCAACTTCGTCCATTTTGGTCTTTCTTCGTTCTAACTAGCTACAAAGGTGAACGAACCCAAATGTCAAGCATAGATTGATGTAATATGACACATTAAACCAATTGGAGAAGTTTGGGACCAAGGAAAAGAGATTTGGTCCAAGAATCATCCAACTTGACCAAGTTCGTCCATTTTGGTCTTTCTTAGTTTCGAGTAGCTCCAAAGCTGAACGAACCCAAATGTCAAGCATAGATTGATGTAATATGACACATTAAACCAATTGGAGAAGTTTGGGACCAAGGAAAAGAGATTTGGTCCAAGAATCATCCAACTTGACCAACTTCGTCCATTTTGGTCTTTCTTAGTTTCGAGTAGCTCCAAAGCTGAACGAACCCAAATGTCAAGCATAGATTGATGTAATATGACACATTAAACCAATTGGAGAAGTTTGGGACCAAGGAAAAGAGATTTGGTCCAAGAATCATCCAACTTGACCAACTTCGTCCATTTTGGTCTTTCTTAGTTCCGAATAGCTCCAAAGCTGAACGAACCCAAATGTCAAGCATAGATTGATGTAATATGACACATTAAACCAATTGGAGAAGTTTGGGACAAAGGAAAAGAGATTTGGTCCAAGAATCATCCAACTTGACTCACTTCGTCCATTTTGGTCTTTCTTCGTTCTGACTAGCTACAAAGGTGAACGAACCCAAATGTCAAGCATAGATTGATGTAATATGACACCAATTGGAGAAGTTTGGGACCAAGGAAAAGAGATTTGGTCCAAGAATCATCCAACTTGACCAACTTCGTCCATTTTGGTCTTTCTTCGTTCTAACTAGCTACAAAGGTGAACGAACCCAAATGTCAAGCATAGATTGATGTAATATGACACATTAAACCAATTGGAGAAGTTTGGGACAAAGGAAAAGAGATTTGGTCCAAGAATCATCCAACTTGACTAACTTCGTCCATTTTGGTCTTTCTTAGTTCCGAGTAGCTCCAAAGCTGAACGAACCCAAATGTCAAGCATAGATTGATGTAATATGACACATTAAACCAATTGGAGAAGTTTGGGACCAAGGAAAAGAGATTTGGTCCAAGAATCATCCAACTTGACTAACTTCGTCCATTTTGGTCTTTCTTCGTTCTGAGTAGCTACAAAGGTGAACGAACCAAATGTCAAGCATAGATTGATGTAATATGACACCAATTGGAGAAGTTTGGGACCAAGGAAAAGAGATTTGGTCCAAGAATCATCCAACTTGACCAACTTCGTCCATTTTGGTCTTTCTTAGTTCCGAGTAGCTCCAAAGCTGAACGAACCCAAATGTCAAGCATAGATTGATGTAATATGACACATTAAACCAATTGGAGAAGTTTGGGACCAAGGAAAAGAGATTTGGTCCAAGAATCATCCAACTTGACCAACTTCGTCCATTTTGGTCTTTCTTCGTTCTAACTAGCTACAAAGGTGAACGAACCCAAATGTCAAGCATAGATTGATGTAATATGACACATTAAACCAATTGGAGAAGTTTGGGACAAAGGAAAAGAGATTTGGTCCAAGAATCATCCAACTTGACCAACTTCGTCCATTTTGGTCTTTCTTCGTTCTAACTAGCTACAAAGGTGAACGAACCCAAATGTCAAGCATAGATTGATGTAATATGACACATTAAACCAATTGGAGAAGTTTGGGACCAAGGAAAAGAGATTTGGTCCAAGAATCATCCAACTTGACCAACTTCGTCCATTTTGGTCTTTCTTAGTTCTAGTAGCTCCAAAGTTGAACGAACCCAATTGTCAAGCATAGATTGATGTAATATGACACATTAAACCAATTGGAGAAGTTTGGGACAAAGGAAAAGAGATTTGGTCCAAGAATCATCCAACTTGACTAACTTCGTCCATTTTGGTCTTTCTTCTTTCTAACTAGCTCCAAAGCTGAACGAACCCAAATGTCAAGCATAGATTGATGTAATATGACACATTAAACCAATTGGAGAAGTTTGGGACCAAGGAAAAGAGATTTGGTCCAAGAATCATCCAACTTGACTAACTTCGTCCATTTTGGTCTTTCTTCGTTCTAACTAGCTACAAAGTTGAACGAACCCAAATGTCAAGCATAGATTGATGTAATATGACACATTAAACCAATTGGAGAAGTTTGGGACCAAGGAAAAGAGATTTGGTCCAAGAATCATCCAACTTGACCAACTTCGTCCATTTTGGTCTTTCTTCGTTCTAACTAGCTACAAAGGTGAACGAACCCAAATGTCAAGCATAGATTGATGTAATATGACACATTAAACCAATTGGAGAAGTTTGGGACCAAGGAAAAGAGATTTGGTCCAAGAATCATCCAACTTGACCAACTTCGTCCATTTTGGTCTTTCTTAGTTCCGAGTAGCTCCAAAGCTGAACGAACCCAATTGTCAAGCATAGATTGATGTAATATGACACATTAAACCAATTGGAGAAGTTTTGGAGAAAGGAAAAGAGATTTGGTCCAAGAATCATCCAACTTGACCAACTTCGTCCATTTTGGTCTTTCTTCATTCTAACTAGCTACAAAGGTTAACGAACCCAAATGTCAAGCATAGATTGATGTAATATGACACCAATTGGAGAAGTTTGGGACCAAGGAAAAGAGATTTGGTCCAAGAATCATCCAACTTGACCAACTTCGTCCATTTTGGTCTTTCTTCGTTCTAACTAGCTACAAAGGTGAACGAACCCAAATGTCAAGCATAGATTGATGTAATATGACACATTAAACCAATTGGAGAAGTTTGGGAAAGGAAAAGAGATTTGGTCCAAGAATCATCCAACTTGACTAACTTCGTCCATTTTGGTCTTTCTTAGTTCCGAGTAGCTCCAAAGCTGAACGAACCCAAATGTCAAGCATAGATTGATGTAATATGACACATTAAACCAATTGGAGAAGTTTGGGACCAAGGAAAAGAGATTTGGTCCAAGAATCATCCAACTTGACCACTTCGTCCATTTTGGTCTTTCTTCGTTCTGACTAGCTACAAAGGTTAACGAACCAAATGTCAAGCATAGATTGATGTAATATGACACCAATTGGAGAAGTTTGGGACCAAGGAAAAGAGATTTGGTCCAAGAATCATCCAACTTGACCAACTTCGTCCATTTTGGTCTTTCTTAGTTCCGAGTAGCTCCAAAGCTGAACGAACCCAAATGTCAAGCATAGATTGATGTAATATGACACATTAAACCAATTGGAGAAGTTTGGGACCAAGGAAAAGAGATTTGGTCCAAGAATCATCCAACTTGACCAACTTCGTCCATTTTGGTCTTTCTTCGTTCTAACTAGCTACAAAGTTAACGAACCCAAATGTCAAGCATAGATTGATGTAATATGACACCAATTGGAGAAGTTTGGGACCAAGGAAAAGAGATTTGGTCCAAGAATCATCCAACTTGACCAACTTCGTCCATTTTGGTCTTTCTTAGTTCCGAGTAGCTCCAAAGCTGAACGAACCCAATGTCAAGCATAGATTGATGTAATATGACACATTAAACCAATTGGAGAAGTTTGGGACCAAGGAAAAGAGATTTGGTCCAAGAATCATCCAACTTGACCAAGTTCGTCCATTTTGGTCTTTCTTATTTCTAAGTAGCTACAAAGCTGAACGAACCCAAATGTCAAGCATAGATTGATGTAATATGACACATTAAACCAATTGGAGAAGTTTGGGACCAAGGAAAAGAGATTTGGTCCAAGAATCATCCAACTTGACCAACTTCGTCCATTTTGGTCTTTCTTCGTTCTAACTAGCTACAAAGTTGAACGAACCCAAATGTCAAGCATAGATTGATGTAATATGACACATTAAACCAATTGGAGAAGTTTGGGCCAAAGGAAAAGAGATTTGGTCCAAGAATCATCCAACTTGACTAAGTTCGTCCATTTTGGTCTTTCTTCGTTCTAACTAGCTACAAAGGTGAACGAACCCAAATGTCAAGCATAGATTGATGTAATATGACACATTAAACCAATTGGAGAAGTTTGGGACCAAGGAAAAGAGATTTGGTCCAAGAATCATCCAACTTGACCAAGTTCGTCCATTTTGGTCTTTCTTAGTTTCGAGTAGCTCCAAAGCTGAACGAACCCAAATGTCAAGCATAGATTGATGTAATATGACACATTAAACCAATTGGAGAAGTTTGGGACAAAGGAAAAGAGATTTGGTCCAAGAATCATCCAACTTGACTAACTTCGTCCATTTTGGTCTTTCTTCGTTCTAACTAGCTCCAAAGCTGAACGAACCCAAATGTCAAGCATAGATTGATGTAATATGACACATTAAACCAATTGGAGAAGTTTGGGACCAAGGAAAAGAGATTTGGTCCAAGAATCATCCAACTTGACTAACTTCGTCCATTTTGGTCTTTCTTCGTTCTAACTAGCTACAAAGTTGAACGAACCCAAATGTCAAGCATAGATTGATGTAATATGACACATTAAACCAATTGGAGAAGTTTGGGACCAAGGAAAAGAGATTTGGTCCAAGAATCATCCAACTTGACCAACTTCGTCCATTTTGGTCTTTCTTCGTTCTAACTAGCTACAAAGGTGAACGAACCCAAATGTCAAGCATAGATTGATGTAATATGACACATTAAACCAATTGGAGAAGTTTGGGACCAAGGAAAAGAGATTTGGTCCAAGAATCATCCAACTTGACTAAGTTCGTCCATTTTGGTCTTTCTTCTTTCTAACTAGCTCCAAAGCTGAACGAACCCAAATGTCAAGCATAGATTGATGTAATATGACACATTAAACCAATTGGAGAAGTTTGGGACCAAGGAAAAGAGATTTGGTCCAAGAATCATCCAACTTGACTAACTTCGTCCATTTTGGTCTTTCTTCGTTCTAACTAGCTACAAAGTTGAACGAACCCAAATGTCAAGCATAGATTGATGTAATATGACACATTAAACCAATTGGAGAAGTTTGGGACCAAGGAAAAGAGATTTGGTCCAAGAATCATCCAACTTGACCAACTTCGTCCATTTTGGTCTTTCTTCGTTCTAACTAGCTACAAAGGTGAACGAACCCAAATGTCAAGCATAGATTGATGTAATATGACACATTAAACCAATTGGAGAAGTTTGGGACCAAGGAAAAGAGATTTGGTCCAAGAATCATCCAACTTGACCAACTTCGTCCATTTTGGTCTTTCTTAGTTCCGAGTAGCTCCAAAGCTGAACGAACCCAAATGTCAAGCATAGATTGATGTAATATGACACATTAAACCAATTGGAGAAGTTTTGGACAAAGGAAAAGAGATTTGGTCCAAGAATCATCCAACTTGACCACTTCGTCCATTTTGGTCTTTCTTCGTTCTACTAGCTACAAAGGTGAACGAACCCAAATGTCAAGCATAGATTGATGTAATATGACACCAATTGGAGAAGTTTGGGACCAAGGAAAAGAGATTTGGTCCAAGAATCATCCAACTTGACCAACTTCGTCCATTTTGGTCTTTCTTCGTTCTAACTAGCTACAAAGTGAACGAACCCAAATGTCAAGCATAGATTGATGTAATATGACACATTAAACCAATTGGAGAAGTTTGGGACAAGGAAAAGAGATTTGGTCCAAGAATCATCCAACTTGACCAACTTCGTCCATTTTGGTCTTTCTTAGTTCCGAGTAGCTCCAAAGCTGAACGAACCCAAATGTCAAGCATAGATTGATGTAATATGACACATTAAACCAATTGGAGAAGTTTGGGACCAAGGAAAAGAGATTTGGTCCAAGAATCATCCAACTTGACCACTTCGTCCATTTTGGTCTTTCTTCGTTCTAACTAGCTACAAAGTGAACGAACCAAATGTCAAGCATAGATTGATGTAATATGACACCAATTGGAGAAGTTTGGGACCAAGGAAAAGAGATTTGGTCCAAGAATCATCCAACTTGACCAACTTCGTCCATTTTGGTCTTTCTTAGTTCCGACTAGCTCCAAAGCTGAACGAACCCAAATGTCAAGCATAGATTGATGTAATATGACACATTAAACCAATTGGAGAAGTTTGGGACCAAGGAAAAGAGATTTGGTCCAAGAATCATCCAACTTGACCAACTTCGTCCATTTTGGTCTTTCTTCGTTCTAACTAGCTACAAAGGTGAACGAACCCAAATGTCAAGCATAGATTGATGTAATATGACACCAATTGGAGAAGTTTGGGACCAAGGAAAAGAGATTTGGTCCAAGAATCATCCAACTTGACCAACTTCGTCCATTTTGGTCTTTCTTAGTTCCGAGTAGCTCCAAAGCTGAACGAACCCAAATGTCAAGCATAGATTGATGTAATATGACACATTAAACCAATTGGAGAAGTTTGGGACCAAGGAAAAGAGATTTGGTCCAAGAATCATCCAACTTGACCAAGTTCGTCCATTTTGGTCTTTCTTATTTCCAAGTAGCTACAAAGCTGAACGAACCCAAATGTCAAGCATAGATTGATGTAATATGACACATTAAACCAATTGGAGAAGTTTGGGACCAAGGAAAAGAGATTTGGTCCAAGAATCATCCAACTTGACTAACTTCGTCCATTTTGGTCTTTCTTCGTTCTAACTAGCTACAAAGTTGAACGAACCCAAATGTCAAGCATAGATTGATGTAATATGACACATTAAACCAATTGGAGAAGTTTGGGACAAAGGAAAAGAGATTTGGTCCAAGAATCATCCAACTTGACTAAGTTCGTCCATTTTGGTCTTTCTTCGTTCTAACTAGCTACAAAGGTGAACGAACCCAAATGTCAAGCATAGATTGATGTAATATGACACATTAAACCAATTGGAGAAGTTTGGGACCAAGGAAAAGAGATTTGGTCCAAGAATCATCCAACTTGACCAAGTTCGTCCATTTTGGTCTTTCTTAGTTTCGAGTAGCTCCAAAGCTGAACGAACCCAAATGTCAAGCATAGATTGATGTAATATGACACATTAAACCAATTGGAGAAGTTTGGGACCAAGGAAAAGAGATTTGGTCCAAGAATCATCCAACTTGACTAACTTCGTCCATTTTGGTCTTTCTTCGTTCTAACTAGCTACAAAGGTGAACGAACCCAAATGTCAAGCATAGATTGATGTAATATGACACATTAAACCAATTGGAGAAGTTTGGGACCAAGGAAAAGAGATTTGGTCCAAGAATCATCCAACTTGACCAAGTTCGTCCATTTTGGTCTTTCTTAGTTTCGAGTAGCTCCAAAGCTGAACGAACCCAAATGTCAAGCATAGATTGATGTAATATGACACATTAAACCAATTGGAGAAGTTTGGGACCAAGGAAAAGAGATTTGGTCCAAGAATCATCCAACTTGACAACTTCGTCCATTTTGGTCTTTCTTCGTTCTAACTAGCTACAAAGTTGAACGAACCCAAATGTCAAGCATAGATTGATGTAATATGACACATTAAACCAATTGGAGAAGTTTGGGACCAAGGAAAAGAGATTTGGTCCAAGAATCATCCAACTTGACCAACTTCGTCCATTTTGGTCTTTCTTAGTTTCAACTAGCTCCAAAGCTGAACGAACCCAATGTCAAGCATAGATTGATGTAATATGACACATTAAACCAATTGGAGAAGTTTGGGACAAAGGAAAAGAGATTTGGTCCAAGAATCATCCAACTTGACTAACTTCGTCCATTTTGGTCTTTCTTCGTTCTAACTAGCTACAAAGGTGAACGAACCCAAATGTCAAGCATAGATTGATGTAATATGACACATTAAACCAATTGGAGAAGTTTGGGACAAAGGAAAAGAGATTTGGTCCAAGAATCATCCAACTTGACCAACTTCGTCCATTTTGGTCTTTCTTCGTTCTAACTAGCTACAAAGGTGAACGAACCCAAATGTCAAGCATAGATTGATGTAATATGACACATTAAACCAATTGGAGAAGTTTGGGACCAAGGAAAAGAGATTTGGTCCAAGAATCATCCAACTTGACCAACTTCGTCCATTTTGGTCTTTCTTATTTCCAACTAGCTACAAAGCTGAACGAACCCAAATGTCAAGCATAGATTGATGTAATATGACACATTAAACCAATTGGAGAAGTTTGGGACCAAGGAAAAGAGATTTGGTCCAAGAATCATCCAACTTGACCAACTTCGTCCATTTTGGTCTTTCTTCGTTCTAACTAGCTACAAAGGTGAACGAACCCAAATGTCAAGCATAGATTGATGTAATATGACACATTAAACCAATTGGAGAAGTTTGGGACAAAGGAAAAGAGATTTGGTCCAAGAATCATCCAACTTGACCAACTTCGTCCATTTTGGTCTTTCTTCGTTCTAACTAGCTACAAAGGTGAACGAACCCAAATGTCAAGCATAGATTGATGTAATATGACACATTAAACCAATTGGAGAAGTTTGGGACCAAGGAAAAGAGATTTGGTCCAAGAATCATCCAACTTGACCAACTTCGTCCATTTTGGTCTTTCTTATTTCCAACTAGCTACAAAGCTGAACGAACCCAAATGTCAAGCATAGATTGATGTAATATGACACATTAAACCAATTGGAGAAGTTTGGGACCAAGGAAAAGAGATTTGGTCCAAGAATCATCCAACTTGACCAACTTCGTCCATTTTGGTCTTTCTTCGTTCTAACTAGCTACAAAGGAACGAACCCAAATGTCAAGCATAGATTGATGTAATATGACACATTAAACCAATTGGAGAAGTTTGGGACAAAGGAAAAGAGATTTGGTCCAAGAATCATCCAACTTGACCAACTTCGTCCATTTTGGTCTTTCTTCGTTCTAACTAGCTACAAAGGTGAACGAACCCAAATGTCAAGCATAGATTGATGTAATATGACACATTAAACCAATTGGAGAAGTTTGGGACCAAGGAAAAGAGATTTGGTCCAAGAATCATCCAACTTGACCAACTTCGTCCATTTTGGTCTTTCTTAGTTCCGACAGCTCCAAAGCTGAACGAACCCAAATGTCAAGCATAGATTGATGTAATATGACACATTAAACCAATTGGAGAAGTTTGGACAAAGGAAAAGAGATTTGGTCCAAGAATCATCCAACTTGACTAACTTCGTCCATTTTGGTCTTTCTTCTTTCTAACTAGCTACAAAGTTGAACGAACCCAAATGTCAAGCATAGATTGATGTAATATGACACATTAAACCAATTGGAGAAGTTTGGGACAAAGGAAAAGAGATTTGGTCCAAGAATCATCCAACTTGACCAAGTTCGTCCATTTTGGTCTTTCTTATTTCCAACTAGCTTCAAAGCTGAACGAACCCAAATGTCAAGCATAGATTGATGTAATATGACACATTAAACCAATTGGAGAAGTTTGGGACCAAGGAAAAGAGATTTGGTCCAAGAATCATCCAACTTGACTAACTTCGTCCATTTTGGTCTTTCTTCGTTCTAACTAGCTACAAAGTTGAACGAACCCAAATGTCAAGCATAGATTGATGTAATATGACACATTAAACCAATTGGAGAAGTTTGGGACAAAGGAAAAGAGATTTGGTCCAAGAATCATCCAACTTGACTAAGTTCGTCCATTTTGGTCTTTCTTCGTTCTAACTAGCTACAAAGGTGAACGAACCCAAATGTCAAGCATAGATTGATGTAATATGACACATTAAACCAATTGGAGAAGTTTGGGACCAAGGAAAAGAGATTTGGTCCAAGAATCATCCAACTTGACCAACTTCGTCCATTTTGGTCTTTCTTAGTTCTAACTAGCTACAAAGTTGAACGAACCCAAATGTCAAGCATAGATTGATGTAATATGACACATTAAACCAATTGGAGAAGTTTGGGACCAAGGAAAAGAGATTTGGTCCAAGAATCATCCAACTTGACCAACTTCGTCCATTTTGGTCTTTCTTAGTTTCGAGTAGCTCCAAAGCTGAACGAACCCAAATGTCAAGCATAGATTGATGTAATATGACACATTAAACCAATTGGAGAAGTTTGGGACAAAGGAAAAGAGATTTGGTCCAAGAACTTGACAACTTCGTCCATTTTGGTCTTTCTTCTTCTAACTAGCTACAAAGTTGAACGAACCCAAATGTCAAGCATAGATTGATGTAATATGACACATTAAACCAATTGGAGAAGTTTGGGACCAAGGAAAAGAGATTTGGTCCAAGAATCATCCAACTTGACCAAGTTCGTCCATTTTGGTCTTTCTTATTTCCTAGTAGCTCCAAAGCTGAACGAACCCAAATGTCAAGCATAGATTGATGTAATATGACACATTAAACCAATTGGAGAAGTTTGGGACCAAGGAAAAGAGATTTGGTCCAAGAATCATCCAACTTGACCAACTTCGTCCATTTTGGTCTTTCTTCGTTCCGACTAGCTCCAAAGTTGAACGAACCCAAATGTCAAGCATAGATTGATGTAATATGACACATTAAACCAATTGGGAAGTTTGGGACAAAGGAAAAGAGATTTGGTCCAAGAATCATCCAACTTGACTAACTTCGTCCATTTTGGTCTTTCTTTGTTCTAACTAGCTACAAAGTTGAACGAACCCAAATGTCAAGCATAGATTGATGTAATATGACACATTAAACCAATTGGAGAAGTTTGGGACCAAGGAAAAGAGATTTGGTCCAAGAATCATCCAACTTGACTAACTTCGTCCATTTTGGTCTTTCTTCGTTCTAACTAGCTACAAAGTTGAACGAACCCAAATGTCAAGCATAGATTGATGTAATATGACACATTAAACCAATTGGAGAAGTTTGGGACAAAGGAAAAGAGATTTGGTCCAAGAATCATCCAACTTGACTAAGTTCGTCCATTTTGGTCTTTCTTCGTTCTAACTAGCTACAAAGGTGAACGAACCCAAATGTCAAGCATAGATTGATGTAATATGACACATTAAACCAATTGGAGAAGTTTGGGACAAAGGAAAAGAGATTTGGTCCAAGAATCATCCAACTTGACCAACTTCGTCCATTTTGGTCTTTCTTAGTTCTAACTAGCTACAAAGTTGAACGAACCCAAATGTCAAGCATAGATTGATGTAATATGACACATTAAACCAATTGGAGAAGTTTGGGACCAAGGAAAAGAGATTTGGTCCAAGAATCATCCAACTTGACCAACTTCGTCCATTTTGGTCTTTCTTATTTCCAAGTAGCTACAAAGCTGAACGAACCCAAATGTCAAGCATAGATTGATGTAATATGACACATTAAACCAATTGGAGAAGTTTGGGACCAAGGAAAAGAGATTTGGTCCAAGAATCATCCAACTTGACCAACTTCGTCCATTTTGGTCTTTCTTCGTTCTAACTAGCTACAAAGTTGAACGAACCCAAATGTCAAGCATAGATTGATGTAATATGACACATTAAACCAATTGGAGAAGTTTGGGACCAAGGAAAAGAGATTTGGTCCAAGAATCATCCAACTTGACCAACTTCGTCCATTTTGGTCTTTCTTCGTTCTAACTAGCTACAAAGGTGAACGAACCCAAATGTCAAGCATAGATTGATGTAATATGACACATTAAACCAATTGGAGAAGTTTGGGACAAGGAAAAGAGATTTGGTCCAAGAATCATCCAACTTGACCAACTTCGTCCATTTTGGTCTTTCTTAGTTCTAACTAGCTCCAAAGCTGAACGAACCCAAATGTCAAGCATAGATTGATGTAATATGACACATTAAACCAATTGGAGAAGTTTGGGACCAAGGAAAAGAGATTTGGTCCAAGAATCATCCAACTTGACCAACTTCGTCCATTTTGGTCTTTCTTCGTTCCGACTAGCTCCAAAGTTGACGAACCCAAATGTCAAGCATAGATTGATGTAATATGACACATTAAACCAATTGGGAAGTTTGGGACCAAGAAAAGAGATTTGGTCCAAGAATCATCCAACTTGACTAACTTCGTCCATTTTGGTCTTTCTTTGTTCTAACTAGCTACAAAGTTGAACGAACCCAAATGTCAAGCATAGATTGATGTAATATGACACATTAAACCAATTGGAGAAGTTTGGGACCAAGGAAAAGAGATTTGGTCCAAGAATCATCCAACTTGACTAACTTCGTCCATTTTGGTCTTTCTTCGTTCTAACTAGCTACAAAGTTGAACGAACCCAAATGTCAAGCATAGATTGATGTAATATGACACATTAAACCAATTGGAGAAGTTTGGGACAAAGGAAAAGAGATTTGGTCCAAGAATCATCCAACTTGACCAACTTCGTCCATTTTGGTCTTTCTTAGTTCTAACTAGCTACAAAGTTGAACGAACCCAATGTCAAGCATAGATTGATGTAATATGACACATTAAACCAATTGGAGAAGTTTGGGACCAAGGAAAAGAGATTTGGTCCAAGAATCATCCAACTTGACTAACTTCGTCCATTTTGGTCTTTCTTCGTTCTAACTAGCTACAAAGTTGAACGAACCCAAATGTCAAGCATAGATTGATGTAATATGACACATTAAACCAATTGGAGAAGTTTGGGACCAAGGAAAAGAGATTTGGTCCAAGAATCATCCAACTTGACCAACTTCGTCCATTTTGGTCTTTCTTCGTTCTAACTAGCTACAAAGTTGAACGAACCCAAATGTCAAGCATAGATTGATGTAATATGACACATTAAACCAATTGGAGAAGTTTGGGACAAGGAAAAGAGATTTGGTCCAAGAATCATCCAACTTGACCAACTTCGTCCATTTTGGTCTTTCTTAGTTCTAACTAGCTAAAAGGTGAACGAACCCAAATGTCAAGCATAGATTGATGTAATATGACACATTAAACCAATTGGAGAAGTTTGGGACCAAGGAAAAGAGATTTGGTCCAAGAATCATCCAACTTGACCAACTTCGTCCATTTTGGTCTTTCTTAGTTCCAACGAGCTCCAAAGCTGAACGAACCCAAATGTCAAGCATAGATTGATGTAATATGACACATTAAACCAATTGGAGAAGTTTGGGACCAAGGAAAAGAGATTTGGTCCAAGAATCATCCAACTTGACTAACTTCGTCCATTTTGGTCTTTCTTCGTTCTAACTAGCTACAAAGTTGAACGAACCCAAATGTCAAGCATAGATTGATGTAATATGACACATTAAACCAATTGGAGAAGTTTGGGACCAAGGAAAAGAGATTTGGTCCAAGAATCATCCAACTTGACTAACTTCGTCCATTTTGGTCTTTCTTTGTTCTAACTAGCTACAAAGGTGAACGAACCCAAATGTCAAGCATAGATTGATGTAATATGACACATTAAACCAATTGGAGAAGTTTGGGACAAAGGAAAAGAGATTTGGTCCAAGAATCATCCAACTTGACCAACTTCGTCCATTTTGGTCTTTCTTAGTTCTAACTAGCTACAAAGTTGAACGAACCCAAATGTCAAGCATAGATTGATGTAATATGACACATTAAACCAATTGGAGAAGTTTGGGACCAAGGAAAAGAGATTTGGTCCAAGAATCATCCAACTTGACCAAGTTCGTCCATTTTGGTCTTTCTTATTTCCAACTAGCTACAAAGCTGAACGAACCCAAATGTCAAGCATAGATTGATGTAATATGACACATTAAACCAATTGGAGAAGTTTGGGACCAAGGAAAAGAGATTTGGTCCAAGAATCATCCAACTTGACTAACTTCGTCCATTTTGGTCTTTCTTCGTTCTAACTAGCTACAAAGTTGAACGAACCCAAATGTCAAGCATAGATTGATGTAATATGACACATTAAACCAATTGGAGAAGTTTGGGACCAAGGAAAAGAGATTTGGTCCAAGAATCATCCAACTTGACAACTTCGTCCATTTTGGTCTTTCTTCGTTCTAACTAGCTACAAAGTTGAACGAACCCAAATGTCAAGCATAGATTGATGTAATATGACACATTAAACCAATTGGAGAAGTTTGGGACAAAGGAAAAGAGATTTGGTCCAAGAATCATCCAACTTGACCAAGTTCGTCCATTTTGGTCTTTCTTCGTTCTAACTAGCTACAAAGTTGAACGAACCCAAATGTCAAGCATAGATTGATGTAATATGACACATTAAACCAATTGGAGAAGTTTGGGACCAAGGAAAAGAGATTTGGTCCAAGAATCATCCAACTTGACTAACTTCGTCCATTTTGGTCTTTCTTCGTTCTAACTAGCTACAAAGTGAACGAACCCAAATGTCAAGCATAGATTGATGTAATATGACACATTAAACCAATTGGAGAAGTTTGGGACAAAGGAAAAGAGATTTGGTCCAAGAATCATCCAACTTGACTAACTTCGTCCATTTTGGTCTTTCTTTGTTCTAACTAGCTACAAAGTTGAACGAACCCAAATGTCAAGCATAGATTGATGTAATATGACACATTAAACCAATTGGAGAAGTTTGGGACCAAGGAAAAGAGATTTGGTCCAAGAATCATCCAACTTGACCAACTTCGTCCATTTTGGTCTTTCTTTGTTCTAACTAGCTACAAAGTTGAACGAACCCAAATGTCAAGCATAGATTGATGTAATATGACACATTAAACCAATTGGAGAAGTTTGGGACCAAGGAAAAGAGATTTGGTCCAAGAATCATCCAACTTGACTAACTTCGTCCATTTTGGTCTTTCTTCGTTCTAACTAGCTACAAAGTTGAACGAACCCAAATGTCAAGCATAGATTGATGTAATATGACACATTAAACCAATTGGAGAAGTTTGGGACCAAGGAAAAGAGATTTGGTCCAAGAATCATCCAACTTGACTAACTTCGTCCATTTTGGTCTTTCTTCGTTCTAACTAGCTACAAAGTTGAACGAACCCAAATGTCAAGCATAGATTGATGTAATATGACACATTAAACCAATTGGAGAAGTTTGGGACCAAGGAAAAGAGATTTGGTCCAAGAATCATCCAACTTGACTAACTTCGTCCATTTTGGTCTTTCTTCGTTCTAACTAGCTACAAAGTTGAACGAACCCAAATGTCAAGCATAGATTGATGTAATATGACACATTAAACCAATTGGAGAAGTTTGGGACAAAGGAAAAGAGATTTGGTCCAAGAATCATCCAACTTGACTAACTTCGTCCATTTTGGTCTTTCTTCGTTCTAACTAGCTACAAAGTTGAACGAACCCAAATGTCAAGCATAGATTGATGTAATATGACACATTAAACCAATTGGAGAAGTTTGGGACAAAGGAAAAGAGATTTGGTCCAAGAATCATCCAACTTGACCAACTTCGTCCATTTTGGTCTTTCTTATTCTAACTAGCTACAAAGGTGAACGAACCCAAATGTCAAGCATAGATTGATGTAATATGACACATTAAACCAATTGGAGAAGTTTGGGACAAGGAAAAGAGATTTGGTCCAAGAATCATCCAACTTGACTAACTTCGTCCATTTTGGTCTTTCTTTGTTCTAACTAGCTACAAAGTTGAACGAACCCAAATGTCAAGCATAGATTGATGTAATATGACACATTAAACCAATTGGAGAAGTTTGGGACCAAGGAAAAGAGATTTGGTCCAAGAATCATCCAACTTGACCAACTTCGTCCATTTTGGTCTTTCTTTGTTCTAACTAGCTACAAAGTTGAACGAACCCAAATGTCAAGCATAGATTGATGTAATATGACACATTAAACCAATTGGAGAAGTTTGGGACCAAGGAAAAGAGATTTGGTCCAAGAATCATCCAACTTGACTAACTTCGTCCATTTTGGTCTTTCTTCGTTCTAACTAGCTACAAAGTTGAACGAACCCAAATGTCAAGCATAGATTGATGTAATATGACACATTAAACCAATTGGAGAAGTTTGGGACCAAGGAAAAGAGATTTGGTCCAAGAATCATCCAACTTGACTAACTTCGTCCATTTTGGTCTTTCTTCGTTCTAACTAGCTACAAAGTTGAACGAACCCAAATGTCAAGCATAGATTGATGTAATATGACACATTAAACCAATTGGAGAAGTTTGGGACCAAGGAAAAGAGATTTGGTCCAAGAATCATCCAACTTGACTAACTTCGTCCATTTTGGTCTTTCTTCGTTCTAACTAGCTACAAAGTTGAACGAACCCAAATGTCAAGCATAGATTGATGTAATATGACACATTAAACCAATTGGAGAAGTTTGGGACAAAGGAAAAGAGATTTGGTCCAAGAATCATCCAACTTGACCAACTTCGTCCATTTTGGTCTTTCTTCGTTCTAACTAGCTACAAAGTTGAACGAACCCAAATGTCAAGCATAGATTGATGTAATATGACACATTAAACCAATTGGAGAAGTTTGGGACAAAGGAAAAGAGATTTGGTCCAAGAATCATCCAACTTGACTAAGTTCGTCCATTTTGGTCTTTCTTCGTTCTAACTAGCTACAAAGGTGAACGAACCCAAATGTCAAGCATAGATTGATGTAATATGACACATTAAACCAATTGGAGAAGTTTGGGACAAGGAAAAGAGATTTGGTCCAAGAATCATCCAACTTGACCAACTTCGTCCATTTTGGTCTTTCTTAGTTCTAACTAGCTACAAAGTTGAACGAACCCAAATGTCAAGCATAGATTGATGTAATATGACACATTAAACCAATTGGAGAAGTTTGGGACCAAGGAAAAGAGATTTGGTCCAAGAATCATCCAACTTGACCAACTTCGTCCATTTTGGTCTTTCTTTGTTCTAACTAGCTACAAAGTTGAACGAACCCAAATGTCAAGCATAGATTGATGTAATATGACACATTAAACCAATTGGAGAAGTTTGGGACCAAGGAAAAGAGATTTGGTCCAAGAATCATCCAACTTGACCAACTTCGTCCATTTTGGTCTTTCTTTGTTCTAACTAGCTACAAAGTTGAACGAACCCAAATGTCAAGCATAGATTGATGTAATATGACACATTAAACCAATTGGAGAAGTTTGGGACCAAGGAAAAGAGATTTGGTCCAAGAATCATCCAACTTGACCAACTTCGTCCATTTTGGTCTTTCTTCGTTCTAACTAGCTACAAAGTTGAACGAACCCAAATGTCAAGCATAGATTGATGTAATATGACACATTAAACCAATTGGAGAAGTTTGGGACAAAGGAAAGAGATTTGGTCCAAGAATCATCCAACTTGACCAACTTCGTCCATTTTGGTCTTTCTTTGTTCTAACTAGCTACAAAGTGAACGAACCCAAATGTCAAGCATAGATTGATGTAATATGACACATTAAACCAATTGGAGAAGTTTGGGACCAAGGAAAAGAGATTTGGTCCAAGAATCATCCAACTTGACCAACTTCGTCCATTTTGGTCTTTCTTTGTTCTAACTAGCTACAAAGTTGAACGAACCCAAATGTCAAGCATAGATTGATGTAATATGACACATTAAACCAATTGGAGAAGTTTGGGACCAAGAAAAGAGATTTGGTCCAAGAATCATCCAACTTGACTAACTTCGTCCATTTTGGTCTTTCTTCGTTCTAACTAGCTACAAAGTTGAACGAACCCAAATGTCAAGCATAGATTGATGTAATATGACACATTAAACCAATTGAGAAGTTTGGGACCAAGGAAAAGAGATTTGGTCCAAGAATCATCCAACTTGACTAACTTCGTCCATTTTGGTCTTTCTTTGTTCTAACTAGCTACAAAGGTGAACGAACCCAAATGTCAAGCATAGATTGATGTAATATGACACATTAAACCAATTGGAGAAGTTTGGGACAAAGGAAAAGAGATTTGGTCCAAGAATCATCCAACTTGACCAACTTCGTCCATTTTGGTCTTTCTTAGTTCTAACTAGCTACAAAGTTGAACGAACCCAAATGTCAAGCATAGATTGATGTAATATGACACATTAAACCAATTGGAGAAGTTTGGGACCAAGGAAAAGAGATTTGGTCCAAGAATCATCCAACTTGACCAAGTTCGTCCATTTTGGTCTTTCTTATTTCCAACTAGCTACAAAGCTGAACGAACCCAAATGTCAAGCATAGATTGATGTAATATGACACATTAAACCAATTGGAGAAGTTTGGGACCAAGGAAAAGAGATTTGGTCCAAGAATCATCCAACTTGACCAACTTCGTCCATTTTGGTCTTTCTTCGTTCTAACTAGCTACAAAGTTGAACGAACCCAAATGTCAAGCATAGATTGATGTAATATGACACATTAAACCAATTGGAGAAGTTTGGGACAAAGGAAAAGAGATTTGGTCCAAGAATCATCCAACTTGACCAACTTCGTCCATTTTGGTCTTTCTTTGTTCTAACTAGCTACAAAGGTGAACGAACCCAAATGTCAAGCATAGATTGATGTAATATGACACATTAAACCAATTGGAGAAGTTTGGGACCAAGGAAAAGAGATTTGGTCCAAGAATCATCCAACTTGACCAACTTCGTCCATTTTGGTCTTTCTTTGTTCCGACTAGCTCCAAAGCTGAACGAACCCAAATGTCAAGCATAGATTGATGTAATATGACACATTAAACCAATTGGAGAAGTTTGGGACCAAGGAAAAGAGATTTGGTCCAAGAATCATCCAACTTGACTAACTTCGTCCATTTTGGTCTTTCTTCGTTCTAACTAGCTACAAAGTTGAACGAACCCAAATGTCAAGCATAGATTGATGTAATATGACACATTAAACCAATTGGAGAAGTTTGGGACCAAGGAAAAGAGATTTGGTCCAAGAATCATCCAACTTGACTAACTTCGTCCATTTTGGTCTTTCTTCGTTCTAACTAGCTACAAAGGTGAACGAACCCAAATGTCAAGCATAGATTGATGTAATATGACACATTAAACCAATTGGAGAAGTTTGGGACAAAGGAAAAGAGATTTGGTCCAAGAATCATCCAACTTGACCAACTTCGTCCATTTTGGTCTTTCTTAGTTCTAACTAGCTACAAAGTTGAACGAACCCAAATGTCAAGCATAGATTGATGTAATATGACACATTAAACCAATTGGAGAAGTTTGGGACCAAGGAAAAGAGATTTGGTCCAAGAATCATCCAACTTGACCAAGTTCGTCCATTTTGGTCTTTCTTATTTCCAACTAGCTACAAAGCTGAACGAACCCAAATGTCAAGCATAGATTGATGTAATATGACACATTAAACCAATTGGAGAAGTTTGGGACCAAGGAAAAGAGATTTGGTCCAAGAATCATCCAACTTGACCACTTCGTCCATTTTGGTCTTTCTTCGTTCTAACTAGCTACAAAGTTGAACGAACCCAAATGTCAAGCATAGATTGATGTAATATGACACATTAAACCAATTGGAGAAGTTTGGGCCAAGGAAAAGAGATTTGGTCCAAGAATCATCCAACTTGACCAACTTCGTCCATTTTGGTCTTTCTTAGTTCGACTAGCTCCAAAGCTGAACGAACCCAAATGTCAAGCATAGATTGATGTAATATGACACATTAAACCAATTGGAGAAGTTTGGGACCAAGGAAAAGAGATTTGGTCCAAGAATCATCCAACTTGACCAACTTCGTCCATTTTGGTCTTTCTTCGTTCCGATTAGCTCCAAAGTTGACGAACCCAAATGTCAAGCATAGATTGATGTAATATGACACATTAAACCAATTGGAGAAGTTTGGGACCAACGAAAAGAGATTTGGTCCAAGAATCATCCAACTTGACTAAGTTCGTCCATTTTGGTCTTTCTTCGTTCTAACTAGCTACAAAGTTGAACGAACCCAAATGTCAAGCATAGATTGATGTAATATGACACATTAAACCAATTGGAGAAGTTTGGGACAAAGGAAAAGAGATTTGGTCCAAGAATCATCCAACTTGACCAACTTCGTCCATTTTGGTCTTTCTTAGTTCTAACTAGCTACAAAGTTGAACGAACCCAAATGTCAAGCATAGATTGATGTAATATGACACATTAAACCAATTGGAGAAGTTTGGGACCAAGGAAAAGAGATTTGGTCCAAGAATCATCCAACTTGACTAACTTCGTCCATTTTGGTCTTTCTTTGTTCTAACTAGCTACAAAGTGAACGAACCCAAATGTCAAGCATAGATTGATGTAATATGACACATTAAACCAATTGGAGAAGTTTGGGACAAAGGAAAAGAGATTTGGTCCAAGAATCATCCAACTTGACCAACTTCGTCCATTTTGGTCTTTCTTAGTTCTAACTAGCTACAAAGTTGAACGAACCCAAATGTCAAGCATAGATTGATGTAATATGACACATTAAACCAATTGGAGAAGTTTGGGACCAAGGAAAAGAGATTTGGTCCAAGAATCATCCAACTTGACTAACTTCGTCCATTTTGGTCTTTCTTGTTCTAACTAGCTACAAAGTTGAACGAACCCAAATGTCAAGCATAGATTGATGTAATATGACACATTAAACCAATTGGAGAAGTTTGGGACAAAGGAAAAGAGATTTGGTCCAAGAATCATCCAACTTGACCAACTTCGTCCATTTTGGTCTTTCTTAGTTCTAACTAGCTACAAAGTTGAACGAACCCAAATGTCAAGCATAGATTGATGTAATATGACACATTAAACCAATTGGAGAAGTTTGGGACCAAGGAAAAGAGATTTGGTCCAAGAATCATCCAACTTGACCAAGTTCGTCCATTTTGGTCTTTCTTATTTCTAACTAGCTCAAAGCTGAACGAACCCAAATGTCAAGCATAGATTGATGTAATATGACACATTAAACCAATTGGAGAAGTTTGGGACCAAGGAAAAGAGATTTGGTCCAAGAATCATCCAACTTGACCACTTCGTCCATTTTGGTCTTTCTTCGTTCTAACTAGCTACAAAGTTGAACGAACCCAAATGTCAAGCATAGATTGATGTAATATGACACATTAAACCAATTGGAGAAGTTTGGGACCAAGGAAAAGAGATTTGGTCCAAGAATCATCCAACTTGACCAACTTCGTCCATTTTGGTCTTTCTTTGTTCCGACTAGCTCCAAAGCTGAACGAACCCAAATGTCAAGCATAGATTGATGTAATATGACACATTAAACCAATTGGAGAAGTTTGGGACCAAGAAAAAGAGATTTGGTCCAAGAATCATCCAACTTGACCAACTTCGTCCATTTTGGTCTTTCTTCGTTCCGATAGCTCCAAAGTTGACGAACCCAAATGTCAAGCATAGATTGATGTAATATGACACATTAAACCAATTGGAGAAGTTTGGGACCAACGAAAAGAGATTTGGTCCAAGAATCATCCAACTTGACTAAGTTCGTCCATTTTGGTCTTTCTTCGTTCTAACTAGCTACAAAGGTGAACGAACCCAAATGTCAAGCATAGATTGATGTAATATGACACATTAAACCAATTGGAGAAGTTTGGGACAAAGGAAAAGAGATTTGGTCCAAGAATCATCCAACTTGACCAACTTCGTCCATTTTGGTCTTTCTTAGTTCTAACTAGCTACAAAGTTGAACGAACCCAAATGTCAAGCATAGATTGATGTAATATGACACATTAAACCAATTGGAGAAGTTTGGGACCAAGGAAAAGAGATTTGGTCCAAGAATCATCCAACTTGACTAACTTCGTCCATTTTGGTCTTTCTTTGTTCTAACTAGCTACAAAGGTGAACGAACCCAAATGTCAAGCATAGATTGATGTAATATGACACATTAAACCAATTGGAGAAGTTTGGGACAAAGAAAAGAGATTTGGTCCAAGAATCATCCAACTTGACCAACTTCGTCCATTTTGGTCTTTCTTAGTTCTAACTAGCTACAAAGTTGAACGAACCCAAATGTCAAGCATAGATTGATGTAATATGACACATTAAACCAATTGGAGAAGTTTGGACCAAGGAAAAGAGATTTGGTCCAAGAATCATCCAACTTGACTAACTTCGTCCATTTTGGTCTTTCTTTGTTCTAACTAGCTACAAAGTTGAACGAACCCAAATGTCAAGCATAGATTGATGTAATATGACACATTAAACCAATTGGAGAAGTTTGGGACCAAGGAAAAGAGATTTGGTCCAAGAATCATCCAACTTGACCAACTTCGTCCATTTTGGTCTTTCTTGTTCTAACTAGCTACAAAGTTGAACGAACCCAAATGTCAAGCATAGATTGATGTAATATGACACATTAAACCAATTGGAGAAGTTTGGGACCAAGGAAAAGAGATTTGGTCCAAGAATCATCCAACTTGACTAACTTCGTCCATTTTGGTCTTTCTTCGTTCTAACTAGCTACAAAGTTGAACGAACCCAAATGTCAAGCATAGATTGATGTAATATGACACATTAAACCAATTGGAGAAGTTTGGGACAAGGAAAAGAGATTTGGTCCAAGAATCATCCAACTTGACTAACTTCGTCCATTTTGGTCTTTCTTCGTTCTAACTAGCTACAAAGTTGAACGAACCCAAATGTCAAGCATAGATTGATGTAATATGACACATTAAACCAATTGGAGAAGTTTGGGACCAAGGAAAGAGATTTGGTCCAAGAATCATCCAACTTGACCAACTTCGTCCATTTTGGTCTTTCTTAGTTCTAACTAGCTACAAAGTTGAACGAACCCAAATGTCAAGCATAGATTGATGTAATATGACACATTAAACCAATTGGAGAAGTTTGGGACAAGGAAAAGAGATTTGGTCCAAGAATCATCCAACTTGACCAACTTCGTCCATTTTGGTCTTTCTTCGTTCTAACTAGCTTCAAAGGTGAACGAACCCAAATGTCAAGCATAGATTGATGTAATATGACACATTAAACCAATTGGAGAAGTTTGGGACCAAGGAAAAGAGATTTGGTCCAAGAATCATCCAACTTGACCAACTTCGTCCATTTTGGTCTTTCTTCGTTCCGACTAGCTCCAAAGTTGACGAACCCAAATGTCAAGCATAGATTGATGTAATATGACACATTAAACCAATTGGAGAAGTTTGGGACCAAGGAAAAGAGATTTGGTCCAAGAATCATCCAACTTGACTAACTTCGTCCATTTTGGTCTTTCTTTGTTCTAACTAGCTACAAAGTTGAACGAACCCAAATGTCAAGCATAGATTGATGTAATATGACACATTAAACCAATTGGAGAAGTTTGGGACCAAGGAAAAGAGATTTGGTCCAAGAATCATCCAACTTGACCAAGTTCGTCCATTTTGGTCTTTCTTATTTCCGACTAGCTGCAAAGCTGAACGAAACCAAATGTCAAGCATAGATTGATGTAATATGACACATTAAACCAATTGGAGAAGTTTGGGACCAAGGAAAAGAGATTTGGTCCAAGAATCATCCAACTTGACCAACTTCGTCCATTTTGGTCTTTCTTCGTTCTAACTAGCTTCAAAGGTGAACGAACCCAAATGTCAAGCATAGATTGATGTAATATGACACATTAAACCAATTGGAGAAGTTTGGGACCAAGGAAAAGAGATTTGGTCCAAGAATCATCCAACTTGACCAAGTTCGTCCATTTTGGTCTTTCTTATTTCCGACTAGCTACAAAGCTGAACGAACCCAAATGTCAAGCATAGATTGATGTAATATGACACATTAAACCAATTGGAGAAGTTTGGGACCAAGGAAAAGAGATTTGGTCCAAGAATCATCCAACTTGACCAACTTCGTCCATTTTGGTCTTTCTTTGTTCTAACTAGCTACAAAGGTGAACGAACCCAAATGTCAAGCATAGATTGATGTAATATGACACATTAAACCAATTGGAGAAGTTTGGGACAAAGGAAAAGAGATTTGGTCCAAGAATCATCCAACTTGACCAACTTCGTCCATTTTGGTCTTTCTTAGTTCTAACTAGCTACAAAGTTGAACGAACCCAAATGTCAAGCATAGATTGATGTAATATGACACATTAAACCAATTGGAGAAGTTTGGGACCAAGGAAAAGAGATTTGGTCCAAGAATCATCCAACTTGACCAACTTCGTCCATTTTGGTCTTTCTTTGTTCTAACTAGCTACAAAGTTGAACGAACCCAAATGTCAAGCATAGATTGATGTAATATGACACATTAAACCAATTGGAGAAGTTTGGGACCAAGGAAAAGAGATTTGGTCCAAGAATCATCCAACTTGACCAACTTCGTCCATTTTGGTCTTTCTTTGTTCTAACTAGCTACAAAGTTGAACGAACCCAAATGTCAAGCATAGATTGATGTAATATGACACATTAAACCAATTGGAGAAGTTTGGGACCAAGGAAAAGAGATTTGGTCCAAGAATCATCCAACTTGACCAACTTCGTCCATTTTGGTCTTTCTTTGTTCCGACTAGCTCCAAAGCTGAACGAACCCAAATGTCAAGCATAGATTGATGTAATATGACACATTAAACCAATTGGAGAAGTTTGGGACCAAGGAAAAGAGATTTGGTCCAAGAATCATCCAACTTGACCAACTTCGTCCATTTTGGTCTTTCTTCGTTCCGACTAGCTCCAAAGTTGACGAACCCAAATGTCAAGCATAGATTGATGTAATATGACACATTAAACCAATTGGAGAAGTTTGGGACCAAGGAAAAGAGATTTGGTCCAAGAATCATCCAACTTGACCAAGTTCGTCCATTTTGGTCTTTCTTCTTTCTAACTAGCTACAAAGGTGAACGAACCCAAATGTCAAGCATAGATTGATGTAATATGACACATTAAACCAATTGGAGAAGTTTGGGACCAAGGAAAAGAGATTTGGTCCAAGAATCATCCAACTTGACCAACTTCGTCCATTTTGGTCTTTCTTAGTTCTAACTAGCTACAAAGTTGAACGAACCCAAATGTCAAGCATAGATTGATGTAATATGACACATTAAACCAATTGGAGAAGTTTGGGACCAAGGAAAAGAGATTTGGTCCAAGAATCATCCAACTTGACTAACTTCGTCCATTTTGGTCTTTCTTTGTTCTAACTAGCTACAAAGTTGAACGAACCCAAATGTCAAGCATAGATTGATGTAATATGACACATTAAACCAATTGGAGAAGTTTGGGACCAAGGAAAAGAGATTTGGTCCAAGAATCATCCAACTTGACCAACTTCGTCCATTTTGGTCTTTCTTAGTTCTAACTAGCTACAAAGTTGAACGAACCCAAATGTCAAGCATAGATTGATGTAATATGACACATTAAACCAATTGGAGAAGTTTGGGACCAAGGAAAAGAGATTTGGTCCAAGAATCATCCAACTTGACTAACTTCGTCCATTTTGGTCTTTCTTTGTTCTAACTAGCTACAAAGTTGAACGAACCCAAATGTCAAGCATAGATTGATGTAATATGACACATTAAACCAATTGGAGAAGTTTGGGACCAAGGAAAAGAGATTTGGTCCAAGAATCATCCAACTTGACCAACTTCGTCCATTTTGGTCTTTCTTTGTTCTAACTAGCTACAAAGTTGAACGAACCCAAATGTCAAGCATAGATTGATGTAATATGACACATTAAACCAATTGGAGAAGTTTGGGACCAAGGAAAAGAGATTTGGTCCAAGAATCATCCAACTTGACTAACTTCGTCCATTTTGGTCTTTCTTCGTTCTAACTAGCTACAAAGTTGAACGAACCCAAATGTCAAGCATAGATTGATGTAATATGACACATTAAACCAATTGGAGAAGTTTGGGACAAAGGAAAAGAGATTTGGTCCAAGAATCATCCAACTTGACTAAGTTCGTCCATTTTGGTCTTTCTTCGTTCTAACTAGCTACAAAGGTGAACGAACCCAAATGTCAAGCATAGATTGATGTAATATGACACATTAAACCAATTGGAGAAGTTTGGGACAAAGGAAAAGAGATTTGGTCCAAGAATCATCCAACTTGACCAACTTCGTCCATTTTGGTCTTTCTTAGTTCTAACTAGCTACAAAGTTGAACGAACCCAAATGTCAAGCATAGATTGATGTAATATGACACATTAAACCAATTGGAGAAGTTTGGGACAAAGGAAAAGAGATTTGGTCCAAGAATCATCCAACTTGACCAACTTCGTCCATTTTGGTCTTTCTTCGTTCTAACTAGCTTCAAAGGTGAACGAACCCAAATGTCAAGCATAGATTGATGTAATATGACACATTAAACCAATTGGAGAAGTTTGGGACCAAGGAAAAGAGATTTGGTCCAAGAATCATCCAACTTGACCAACTTCGTCCATTTTGGTCTTTCTTAGTTCCGATTAGCTCCAAAGTTGACGAACCCAAATGTCAAGCATAGATTGATGTAATATGACACATTAAACCAATTGGAGAAGTTTGGGACCAAGGAAAAGAGATTTGGTCCAAGAATCATCCAACTTGACTAACTTCGTCCATTTTGGTCTTTCTTTGTTCTAACTAGCTACAAAGTTGAACGAACCCAAATGTCAAGCATAGATTGATGTAATATGACACATTAAACCAATTGGAGAAGTTTGGGACCAAGGAAAAGAGATTTGGTCCAAGAATCATCCAACTTGACCAAGTTCGTCCATTTTGGTCTTTCTTATTTCCGACTAGCTACAAAGCTGAACGAAACCAAAATGTCAAGCATAGATTGATGTAATATGACACATTAAACCAATTGGAGAAGTTTGGGACCAACGAAAAGAGATTTGGTCCAAGAATCATCCAACTTGACCAACTTCGTCCATTTTGGTCTTTCTTCGTTCTAACTAGCTCAAAGGTGAACGAACCCAAATGTCAAGCATAGATTGATGTAATATGACACATTAAACCAATTGGAGAAGTTTGGGACCAAGGAAAAGAGATTTGGTCCAAGAATCATCCAACTTGACCAAGTTCGTCCATTTTGGTCTTTCTTATTTCCGACTAGCTGCAAAGCTGAACGAACCCAAATGTCAAGCATAGATTGATGTAATATGACACATTAAACCAATTGGAGAAGTTTGGGACCAAGGAAAAGAGATTTGGTCCAAGAATCATCCAACTTGACCAACTTCGTCCATTTTGGTCTTTCTTTGTTCTAACTAGCTACAAAGGTGAACGAACCCAAATGTCAAGCATAGATTGATGTAATATGACACATTAAACCAATTGGAGAAGTTTGGGACAAAGGAAAAGAGATTTGGTCCAAGAATCATCCAACTTGACCAACTTCGTCCATTTTGGTCTTTCTTAGTTCTAACTAGCTACAAAGTTGAACGAACCCAAATGTCAAGCATAGATTGATGTAATATGACACATTAAACCAATTGGAGAAGTTTTGGACCAAGGAAAAGAGATTTGGTCCAAGAATCATCCAACTTGACTAACTTCGTCCATTTTGGTCTTTCTTTGTTCTAACTAGCTACAAAGTTGAACGAACCCAAATGTCAAGCATAGATTGATGTAATATGACACATTAAACCAATTGGAGAAGTTTGGGACCAAGGAAAAGAGATTTGGTCCAAGAATCATCCAACTTGACCAACTTCGTCCATTTTGGTCTTTCTTTGTTCTAACTAGCTACAAAGTTGAACGAACCCAAATGTCAAGCATAGATTGATGTAATATGACACATTAAACCAATTGGAGAAGTTTGGGACCAAGGAAAAGAGATTTGGTCCAAGAATCATCCAACTTGACTAACTTCGTCCATTTTGGTCTTTCTTCGTTCTAACTAGCTACAAAGTTGAACGAACCCAAATGTCAAGCATAGATTGATGTAATATGACACATTAAACCAATTGGAGAAGTTTGGGACAAAGGAAAGAGATTTGGTCCAAGAATCATCCAACTTGACTAAGTTCGTCCATTTTGGTCTTTCTTCGTTCTAACTAGCTACAAAGGTGAACGAACCCAAATGTCAAGCATAGATTGATGTAATATGACACATTAAACCAATTGGAGAAGTTTGGGACAAAGGAAAAGAGATTTGGTCCAAGAATCATCCAACTTGACCAACTTCGTCCATTTTGGTCTTTCTTAGTTCTAACTAGCTACAAAGTTGAACGAACCCAATTGTCAAGCATAGATTGATGTAATATGACACATTAAACCAATTGGAGAAGTTTGGGACAAAGGAAAAGAGATTTGGTCCAAGAATCATCCAACTTGACCAACTTCGTCCATTTTGGTCTTTCTTCGTTCTAACTAGCTTCAAAGGTGAACGAACCCAAATGTCAAGCATAGATTGATGTAATATGACACATTAAACCAATTGGAGAAGTTTGGCACCAAGGAAAAGAGATTTGGTCCAAGAATCATCCAACTTGACCAACTTCGTCCATTTTGGTCTTTCTACGTTCCGATTAGCTCCAAAGTTGACGAACCCAAATGTCAAGCATAGATTGATGTAATATGACACATTAAACCAATTGGAGAAGTTTGGGACCAAGGAAAAGAGATTTGGTCCAAGAATCATCCAACTTGACTAACTTCGTCCATTTTGGTCTTTCTTTGTTCTAACTAGCTACAAAGTTGAACGAACCCAAATGTCAAGCATAGATTGATGTAATATGACACATTAAACCAATTGGAGAAGTTTGGGACCAAGGAAAAGAGATTTGGTCCAAGAATCATCCAACTTGACCAAGTTCGTCCATTTTGGTCTTTCTTATTTCCGACTAGCTGCAAAGCTGAACAAAACCAAAATGTCAAGCATAGATTGATGTAATATGACACATTAAACCAATTGGAGAAGTTTGGGACCAACGAAAAGAGATTTGGTCCAAGAATCATCCAACTTGACCAACTTCGTCCATTTTGGTCTTTCTTCGTTCTAACTAGCTTCAAAGGTGAACGAACCCAAATGTCAAGCATAGATTGATGTAATATGACACATTAAACCAATTGGAGAAGTTTGGGACAAAGGAAAAGAGATTTGGTCCAAGAATCATCCAACTTGACCAACTTCGTCCATTTTGGTCTTTCTTCGTTCTAACTAGCTACAAAGGTGCACGAACCCAAATGTCAAGCATAGATTGATGTAATATGACACATTAAACCAATTGGAGAAGTTTGGGACCAAGGAAAAGAGATTTGGTCCAAGAATCATCCAACTTGACTAACTTCGTCCATTTTGGTCTTTCTTTGTTCTAACTAGCTACAAAGTTGAACGAACCCAAATGTCAAGCATAGATTGATGTAATATGACACATTAAACCAATTGGAGAAGTTTGGGACCACGAAAAAGAGATTTGGTCCAAGAATCGTCCAACTTGACCAACATCGTTCATTTTGTTCTTTCTTCTTTCTGATTAGCTCCAAAGTTGACTGAACCCAAATGTCAAGCATAGATTGATGTAATATGACACATTAAACCAATGGGGAAGTTTGGGACCAACGAAAAGAGATTTGGTCCAAGAATCATCCAACTTGACTAACTTCGTCCATTTTGGTCTTTCTTTGTTCTAACTAGCTACAAAGTTGAGCGAACCCAAATGTCAAGCATAGATTGATGTAATATGACACATTAAACCAATTGGAGAAGTTTGGGACCAAGGAAAAGAGATTTGGTCCAGAATCATCCAACTTGACTAACTTCGTCCATTTTGGTCTTTCTTTGTTCTAACTAGCTACAAAGTTGAACGAACCCAAATGTCAAGCATAGATTGATGTAATATGACACATTAAACCAATTGGAGAAGTTTGGGACCAAGGAAAAGAGATTTGGTCCAAGAATCATCCAACTTGACTAACTTCGTCCATTTTGGTCTTTCTTCGTTCTAACTAGCTACAAAGTTGAACGAACCCAAATGTCAAGCATAGATTGATGTAATATGACACATTAAACCAATTGGGGAAGTTTGGGACAAAGGAAAAGAGATTTGGTCCAGGAATCATCCAACTTGACTAAGTTCGTCCATTTTGGTCTTTCTTCGTTCTAACTAGCTACAAAGGTGAACGAACCCAAATGTCAAGCATAGATTGATGTAATATGACATATTAAACCAATTGGAGAAGTTTGGGACAAAGGATAAGAGATTTGGTCCAAGAATCATCAAACTTGACCAACTTCGTCCATTTTGGTCTTTCTTAGTTCTAACTAGCTACAAAGTTGAACGAACCCAATTGTCAAGCATAGAATGATGTAATATGACACATTAAACAAATTGGAGAAGTTTGGGACCAAGGAAAAGAGATTTGGTCAAAGAATAATCCAACTCGACCAAGTTCATCCATTTTGGTCTTTCTTATTTCCGACTTGCTGCAAAGCTGAACAAAACCAAAATGTCAAGCATAGATTGATGTAATATGACACATTAAACCAATTGGAGAAGTTTGGGACAAAGGAAAAGAGATTTAGTCCAAGAATCATCCAACTTAACCAACTTCGTCCATTTTCGTCTTTCTTCGTTCTAACTAGCTTCAAAGGTGCACGAACCCAAATGTCAAGCATAGATTGATGTAATATGACACATTAAACCAATTGGAGAAGTTTGGGACAAAGGAAAAGAGATTTGGTCCAAGAATCATCCAACTTAACCAACTTCATCCATTTTGGTCTTTCTTCGTTCTAACTAGCTTCAAAGGTGCACGAACACAAATGTCAAGCATAGATTGATGTAATATGACACATTAAACCAATTGGAGAAGTTTGGCACCAAGGAAAAGAGATTTGGTCCTACAATCATCCAACTTGACCAACTTCGTCCATTTTGGTCTTTCTTAGTTCCGACGAGCTCCAAAGCTGAACGAACCCAAATGTCAAGCATAGATTGATGTAATATGACACATTAAACCAATTGGAGAAGTTTGGGACCACGAAAAAGAGATTTGGTCCAACAATCGTCCCACTTGACCAACATCGTTCATTTTGGTCTTTCTTCGTTCCGATTAGCTCCAAAGTTGACTGAACCCAAATGTCAAGCATAGATTGATGTAATATGACACGTTAAACCAACTGGGGAAATTTGGGACCAACGAAAAGAAATTTGGTCCAAGAATCATCCAACTTGACTAACTTCGTCCATTTTGGTCTTTCTTTGTTCTAACTAGCTACAAAGTGGAGCGAACCCAAATGTCAAGCATAGATTGATGTAATATGACACATTAAACCAATTGGAGAAGTTTGGGACCAAGGAGAAGAGATTTGGTCCAAGAATCATCGAACTTGACTAACTTAGTCCATTTTGGTCTTTCTTCGTTCTAACTAGCTACGAAGTTGAACGAACCCAAATGTCAAGCATAGATTGATGTAATATGACACATTAAACCAATTGGAGAAGTTTGGGACCAAGGAAAAGAGATTTGGTGCAAGAATCATCCAACTTGACTAACTTCGTCAATTTTGGTCTTTCTTTGTTCTAACTAGCTACAAAGGTGAACGAACCCAAATGTCAAGCATAGATTGATGTAATATGACATATTAAACCAATTGGAGAAGTTTGGGACAAAGGAGAAGAGATTTGGTCCAAGAATCATCCAACTTGACTAAGTTCGTCCATTTTGGTCATTCTTCGTTCTAACTAGCTACAAAGGTGAACGAACCCAAATGTCAAGCATAGATTGATGTAATATGACATATTAAACCAATTGGAGAAGTTTGGGACAAAGGAAAAGAGATTTGGTCCAAGAATCATCAACTTGACCAACTTCGTCCATTTTGGTCTTTCTTAGTTCTAACTAGCTACAAAGTTGAACGAACCCAATTGTCAAGAATAGATTGATGTAATATGACACATTAAACCAATTGGAGAAGTTTGGGACCAAGGAAAAGAGATTTGGTCCAAGAATCATCCAACTCGACCAAGTTCATCCATTTTGGACTTTCTTATTTCCGACTTGCTGCAAAGCTGAACAAAACCAAAATGTCAAGTATAGATTGATGTAATATGACACATTAAACCAATTGGAGAAGTTTGGGACCACGAAAAAGAGATTTGGTCCAACAATCGTCAAACTTGACCAACATCGTTCATTTTGGTCTTTTTTCGTTCTGATTAGCTCCAAAGTTGATTGAACCCAAATGTCAAGCATAGATTGATGTAATATGACACGTTAAACCAACTGGGGAAGTTTGGGACCAACGAAAAGAGATTTGGTCCAAGAATCATCCAACTTGACTAACTTCGTTCATTTTGGTCTTTCTTTGTTCTAACTAGCTACAAAGTTGAGCGAACCCAAATGTCAAGCATAGATTGATGTAATATGACACATTAAACGAATTGGAGAAGTTTGGGACCACGAAACAGAGATTTGGTCCAACAATCGTCAAACTTGACCAACATCGTTCATTTTGGCCTTTCTTCGTTCCGATTAGCCCCAAAGTTGACTGAACCCAAATGTCAAGCATAGATTGATGTAATATGACACGTTAAACCAACTGGGGAAGTTTGGGACCAACGAAAAGAGATTTGGTCCAAGAATTATCCAACTTGACTAACTTCGTCCATTTTGGTCTTTCTTTGTTCTAACTAGCTACAAAGTTGAGCGATGTAACATCCCATTTTAACTCAAATTTTTTAAAACACTTTCCATTGATATCAATTCACTAAGGAAATTGAAAATAAAAAGTTTTGGTTCAAGTGGACTGATTTCAGGCTTTGACTGCTTACTGCCCCGTTTTTACAAAATATGGAAACATGGTGTATAAATGTCTAAAAATTATGAAAAGCTCCAGAAATCAATTTTGATGTGTCCAGAATGTGTGGAAAAATTTTTGTACAAAATTTCGTTTGTTTGCTAGGTCAATTAAGCAAAGTATGGAAACTGTCCTGTTTACCGGTAAAATTCTGAGGTGTAACTTTGAAGAATTTTCTGTATTAATTGGCTAGGAAAAAAATTCTGAAAATTGGTATACGTGAATTAGAGTGTTTCAGGAGCTTGTAGAATTAATTTCATGTAATTATCTCGTGGTTTGAAGATGCTAAAAATTCGTGGTTTCAAGCTGGCCAGAAGAGCAGATTTTCACCACAATGTATACTAGTCAAATCTGTCATCTTTGGAATTCACATGAGTATGTAACATACAAGAGACAAGTATCTACTTTAAAGAACTCTAAATATAGTTCAAATTTACATCACCAATTCCTCAAAATTCATTACATAAGGATCATCCCTAATCACAACAGAAAACAGCCAGCATCCATATTCAATCTTGAGTTACCTCTTTTGGCTTGTCACCTGTATTAAAATCATCAACACTAATAATATGAGAAACCAATGATTTCTCAGTAGTTAGCTCATTCAAACAAGGGTTAAGGATGAAATAATGGAAGGTAATTAGAAGAAATTACAAAGAAAGAGGTATAACCAAGTACAGGGGTCTTTATGGACAGCATACATGGATTTGGTGCTCTTTTCTTGCACCATTACTTGCTCGTAGGGTGAGGGCTGTTTAGTGCTATCTTTTGGGCACTACTTACCCCTATGAGGTATTCATACATCATTCAGTCCATAGATGCCACTTTTGGTACCATTTTGGCATACCCCATACCCCATGGTTATACAACTTTCTTCATACTCTTCTCATACCACTTTGTGAGTTTGTATGCTTCTCTTTTAGGGCAGAACATATACAGCACTAAACCATCATAAGAACAGCAATCCAGCATCCATTCACACACACAAAAATGACATTAAATCATAGTACATAAGTGACAAGAATTAGCAACAGCAAGAGTGCAGAAATTTCAGCATACAAGCACACACATAACCTATGCTTGAATTAAACCAACTACCTTTTGTCTTCAATTTCTTCCTTGTCAGCCCTAGGGTTTCTCTTCTAGGGTCTCTATGGAAGCTTTCCTTTCTCTTTTGAGGCTAGTTAGATGGTTGCTTCAAGTGGTTGATAACTCAAGAACACTAGGGTTCACACAAGCTTGCTTTCCTCACTTTTTTCTTCTTTCTTCTCCTTCTTTTCTCTTGCACGCCTAGCTCTCTTCTCCCCCTTTTTATTTCTTTTCTTTCCCCCTTGCAGCCCTGCTTGCCGCCTCTCACTTGGTCTAGAATTCTCTCCCATTTTCCTTCATTTATTATATGCATAAGTATCATGGAATATCCACACAAGTCATGCCTAATGTCACTATTTCATTGGTTGACACTTTGACCAAGTTCAAGACAAAAGGTTTGGGGGTTTGATGCATGGCAAGTGGCGTGGATGAGAGGGCAAAAGGCTGCTGCCTTCTTGGCTCCATTGAGACTAGATCCTTTCAATCCAACTAGCTTAGTCTAGTTCCCTCATTCTATTCCAACTAGTTGTTTCCCACTTTTGGTTATTTATGGATGTGCCACCACTTATAAAAATCTTATTCAATTTGATCCTTATGAATGAAATAACATAATTCTAATTACACATGTTCATGTAAGGTATTCAATTCCTACTTGCCATAAACATGCACACATGCTTGTTCCCATGAAGTTGTAAACATAACTAATATAATCACATGCATATGAGCCATTCAATTCAAGAGGTTCAATTAGTGAATACCTTAAACATGCATATAAGCTATTCAATTCAAAAGATTCAATTAGGAAGTGCTTTGAACATGCATATGAATATGGATGATGCACATAACATCATACATATGGTTCAATTAGGCAATCAATTAGGTAATCCAATTAGGGGATGTTACAATTCTCCCCCCCTTAAAAGAAATTTTGTCCTCAAAATTTAGCTTACCTTAAGCAAAGAGGTAAGGATAATCCATTTTCATTTGATCTTCTACTTCCCATGTAGCTTCCTCTTCCGTGGCACCTTTCCATAGCACTTTAACTAATTGGATTTCCTTGTTCCTCAGCTTTTTAGATTTTCTGTCCAGAATCCCTTCAGGTTCTACTGTATAATGCAAGTTGTCTTGCAAAACTATTCTTTCATGACTTATTACATGTGAAGGGTCTGGGTAATACTTTTTAAGTTGAGAAACATGGAAAACATTATGGAGATTGGATAGGTTCGGAGGAAGTGCTACTTGGTAAGCTACAGGACCAATTCTGTTAAGAATTTGAAAGGGGCCAACGAAAAGAGATTTGGTCCAAGAATCATCGAACTTGAGTAACTTCGTCCATTTTGGTTTTTCTTCGTTCTAACTAGCTACAAAGTTGTACGAACCCAATTGTCAAGCATAGATTGATGTAATATGACAGATTAAACCAATTGGAGAAGTTAGGGACCAAGGAAAAGAGATTTGGTCCAACAATTATCCAACTCGACTAAGTTCGACCATTTTGGTCTTTCGTATTTCCAAGTAGCTACAAAGCTGAACGAACCCAAATGTCAAGCATAGATTGATGTAATATGACACATTAAACCAATTGGAGAAGTTTGGGGCCAACGAAAAGAGATTTGGTCCAAGAATCACCGAACTTGACTAACTTCGTCCATTTTGGTCTTTCTTCGTTCTAACTAGCTACAAAGTTGAACGAACCCAATTGTCAAGCTTAGATTGATGTAATATGACACATTAAACTAATTGGGAAGTTTGGGACAAAGGAAAAGAGATTTGGTCCAGGAATCCTCCAACTTGACTAACTTCGTCCATTTTGGTCTTTGTTCGTTCTAACTAGGCACAAAGTTGAACGAACCCAAATGTCAAGCATAGATTGATGTAATATGACATATTAAACCAATTGGAAAGTTTGGGACAAAGGAAAAGAGATTTGGTCCAAGAATTATCCAACTTGACCAACTTCGTCCATTTTGGTCTTTCTTCGTTCTAACTAGCTACAAAGTTGAACGAACCCAAATGTCAAGCATAGATTGATGTAATATGACACATTAAACCAATTGGAGAGGTTTGGGACCAAGGAAAAGAGATTTGGTCCAAGAATCATCCAACTTGCCCAACTTTGTCCATTTTGGTCTTTCTTAGTTCCGAGTAGCTCCAAAGCTGAACGAACCCAATTGTCAAGCATAGATTGATGTAATATGACACATTAAACCAATTGGGGAAGTTTGGGACAAAGGAAAAGAGATTTGGTCCAGAATCCTCCAACTTGACTAAGTTCGTCCATTTTGGTCTTTCTTCGTTCTAACTAGCTACAAAAGTTAACGAACCCAAATGTCAAGCATAGATTGATGTAACATGACATATTAAACCAATTAGAGAAGTTTGGGACAAAGGAAAAGAGATTTAGTCCAAGAATCATCCAACTTGACTAACTTCGTCCATTTTGGTCTTTCTTTGTTCTAACTAGCTACAAAGTTGAACGAACCCAAATTTCAAGCATAGATTGATGTAATATGACACATTAAACCAATTGGAGAGGTTTGGGACCAAGGAATAGAGATTTGGTCCAAGAATCCTCCAATTTGACTAACTTCGTCCATTTTGGTCTTTCTTCGTTCTAACTAGCTACAAAGGTGAACGAACCCAAATGTCAAGCATAGATTGATGTAATATGACACATTAAACCAATTAGGGAAGTTTGGGACAATGGAAAAGAGATTTGGTCCAACAATCGTAAAACTTGACCAACATCGTTCATTTTGGTCTTTCTTCGTTCCGATAAGCTCCAAAGTTGACTGAACCCAAATGTCAAGCATAGATTGATGTAATATGACACGTTAAACCAACTGGGGAAGTTATGGACCAACGAAAAGATATTTGGTCCAAGAATGATCCAACTTGACTAACTTCGTCCATTTTGGTCTTTCTTATTTCTGAGTTGCTGCAAAGCTGAACAAAACCAAAATGTCAAGCATAGATTGATGTAATATGACACATTAAACCAATTGGAGAAGTTTGGGACCAACGAAAAGATATTTGGTCCAAGAATGATCCAACTTGACTAACTTCGTCCATTTTGGTCTTTCGTTGTTCTAACTAGCTACAAAGTTGAACGAACCCAAATGTCAAGCATAGATTGATTTAATATGACACATTAAACCAATTGGGAAGTTTGGGACAAAGGAAAAGAGGTTTGGTCCAACAATCGTAAAACTTGACCAACATCGTTCATTTTGGTCTTTCTTCGTTCCGATAAGCTCCAAAGTTGACTGAACCCAAATGTCAATCATAGATTGATGTAATATGACACATTAAACGAATTGGAGAAGTTTGGGACCAAGGAAAAGAGATTTGGTCCAAGAATAATCCAACTCGACCAAGTTCATCCATTTTCGTCTTTCTTATTTCCGAGTTGCTGCAAAGCTGAACGAACCCAATTGTCAAGCATAGATTGATGTAATATGACCCATTAAACTAATTGGAGAAGTTTGGGACAAAGGAATAGAGATTTGGTCCAAGAATCATCCAACTTGACCAACTTCGTCCATTCTGGTCTCTTCTTAGTTCCAACGAGCTCCAAAGTTGAGCGACCCCAATTGTCAAGCATAGATTGATGTAATATGACACATTAAACCAATTGGGGAAGTTGTAGACAAAGGAAAAGAGATTTGGTCCAAGAATCATCCAACTTGACCAACTTCGTCCATTTTGGTCTTTCTTAGTTCCGAGTAGCTCCAAAGCTGAACGAACCCAATTGTCAAGCATAGATTGATGTAATATGACACATTAAACCAATTGGAGAAGTTTGGGACCAACGAAAAGAGATTTGGTCCAAGAATGATCCAACTTGACTAACTTCGTCCATTTTGGTCTTTCTTTTTTCTAACTAGCTACAAAGTTGAACGAACCCAAATGTCAAGCATAGATTGATGTAATATGACACATTAAACCAATTGGAGAGGTTTGGGACCAAGGAAAAGAGATTTGGTCCATGACTCATCCAACTTGACCAACATCGTTCATTTTGGTCTTTCTTCGTTCCGATTTGCTCTAAAGTTGACTGAACCCAAATGTCAAGCATAGATTGATGTAATATGACACGTTAAACCAACTGGGGAAGTTTGGGACCAACGAAAAGAGATTTGGTCCAAGAATTATCCAACTTGACTAAGTTCGTCCATTTTGGTCTTTCTTCGTTCTAACTAGCTACAAAGGTGAACGAACCCAAATGTCAAGCATAGATTGATGTAATATGACACATTAAACCAATTGGAGAAGTTTGGGACCAACGAAAAGAGATTTGGTCCAAGAATGATCTAACTTGACTAACTTCGTCCATTCTGGTCTTTCTTAGTTCCGACGAGCTCCAAAGTTGAACGAACCTAAATGTCAAGCATAGATTGATGTAATATGACACATTAAACCAATTGGAGAAGTTTGGCACCACGAAAAAGAGATTTGGTCCAACAATCGTCCAACTTGACCAACATCGTTCATTTTGGTCTTTCTTCGTTCCGATTAGCTCTAAAGTTGACTGAACCCAAATGTCAAGCATAGATTGATGTAATATGACACGTTAAACTAACTGGGGAAGTTTGGGACCAACGAAAAGAGATTTGGTCCAAGAATTATCCAACTTGACTAAGTTCGTCCATTTTGGTCTTTCTTCGTTCTAACTAGCTACAAAGGTGAACGAACCCAATTGTCAAGCATAGATTGATGTAATATAACACATTAAACCAATTGGAGGAGTTTGGGACAAAGGAAAAGAGATTTGGTCCAGGAATCCTCCAACTTGACTAAGTCATCCATTTTGGTCTTTCTTCGTTCTAACTAGCTACAAAGTGAACGAACCCAATTGTCAAGCATAGATTGATGTAATATGACATATTAAACCAATTGGAGAAGTTTGGGACCACGAAAAAGAGATTTGGTCCAACAATCGTCCAACTTGACCAACATCGTTCATTTTGGTCTTTCTTCGTTCCGATTAGCTCTAAAGTTGACTGAACCCAAATGTCAAGCATAGATTGATGTAATATGACACGTTAAACTAACTGGGGAAGTTTGGGACCAACGAAAAGAGATTTGGTCCAAGAATCATCCAACTTGACTAAGTTCGTCCATTTTGGTCTTTCTTCGTTCTAACTAGCTACAAAGGTGAACGAACCCAATTGTCAAGCATAGATTGATGTAATATAACACATTAAACCAATTGGAGAAGTTTGGGACCAAGGAATAGAGATTTGGTCCAAGAATCCTCTAACTTGACTAACTTCGTCCATTTTGGTCTTTCTTCGTTCTAACTAGCTACAATGGTGAACGAACCCAAATGTCAAGCATAGATTGATGTAATATGACACATTAAACCAATTGGAGAAGTTTGGGACCACGAAAAAGAGATTTGGTCCAACAATCGCCAAACTTGACCAACATCGTTCATTTTGGTCTTTCTTAGTTCCGATTAGCTCGAAAGTTGACTGAACCCAAATGTCAAGCATAGATTGATGTAATATGACACGTTAAACCAACTGGGGAAGTTTGGGACCAACGAAAAGAGATTTGGTCCAAGAATCATCCAACTTGGCTAACTTCATCCATTTTGGTCTTTCTTTGTTCAAACTACGTACAAAGTTGAGCGAACCCAAATGTCAAGCATAGATTGATGTAATATGACACAGTAAACAAATTGGAGAAGTTTGGGACCAAGGAAAAGAGATTTGGTCCAAGAATAATCCAACTCGACCAAGTTCATCCATTTTGGTCTTTCTTATTTCTGAGTTGCTGCAAAGCTGAACAAAACCAAAATGCCAAGTATAGATTGATGTAATATGACACTTTAAACCAATTGGAGAAGTTTGGGACCAACGAAAAGAGATTTGGTCCAAGAATAATCCAACTTGACTAACTTCGTCCATTTTGGTCTTTCTTTGTTCTAACTAGCTACAAAGTTGAACGAACCCAAATGTCAAGCATAGATTGATGTAATATGACACATTAAACCAATTGGAGAGGTTTGGGACCAAGGAAAAGAGATTTGGTCCAAGAATAATCCAACTCGACCAAGTTCATCCATTTTGGTCTTTCTTATTTCTGAGTTGCTGCAAAGCTGAACAAAACCAAAATGTCAAGTATAGATTGATGTAATATGACACTTTAAGCCAATTGGAGAAGTTTGGGACCAACGAAAAGAGATTTGGTCCAAAATCATCCAACTTGACTAACTTCGTCCATTTTGGTCTTTCTTTGTTTTAACTAGCTACAAAGTTGAACGAACCCAAATGTCAAGCATAGATTGATGTAATATGACACTTTAAGCCAATTGGAGAAGTTTGGGACCAACGAAAAGAGATTTGGTCCAAGAATCATCCAACTTGACTAACTTCGTCCATTTTGGTCTTTCTTTGTTTTAACTAGCTACAAAGTTGAACGAACCCAAATGTCAAGCATAGATTGAAGTAATATGACACATTAAACAAATTGGAGAGGTTTGGGACCAACGAAAAGAGATTTGGTCCAAGAATAATCCAACTTGACCAAGTTCATCCATTTTGGTCTTTCTTATTTCCGAGTTGCTGCAAAGCTGAACAAAACGAAAATGTCAAGCATAGATTGATGTAATATGACACATTAAACCAATTGGAGAAGTTTGGGACCAACGAAAAGAGATTTGGTCCAAGAATCATCCAACCTGACTAACTTCGTCCATTTTGGTCTTTCTTCGTTCTAACTAGCTACAAAGCTGAACGACCCAATTGTCAACCATAGATTGATGTAATATGACACATTAAACCAATTGGAGAAGTTTGGGACAAAGGAAAAGAGATTTGGTCCAGGGATCCTCCAACTTGACTAAGTTCGTCCATTTTGCTCTTTCTTCGTTCTAACTAGCTACAAAGGTGAACGAACCCAAATGTCAAGCATAGATTGATGTAATATGACACATTAAACCAATCGAAGAAGTTTGGGAGCAATGAAAAGAGATTTGGTCCAAGGATCATCCAACTTGACTAACTTCATTCATTTTGGTCTTTCTTTGTTCTAAGTAGCTACAAGCTGAATGAACCCTTTTGTTAAGCATAGAATGATGTAATATGACACATTAAACCAATTGGAGAAGTTTGGGACCAAGAAAAGAGATTTGGTCCAAGAATCATCCAACATTACCAAGTTCGTCCATTTTGGTCTTTCTTAGTTTCGACGAGCTCCAAAGCTGAAAAAACCCAAATCTCAAGCATAGATTGATGTAATATGACACATTAAACCAATTGGAGAAGTTCGGGACCAAGGAAAAGAGATTTGGTCCAAGAATAATCCAACACGACCAAGTTCATCCATTTTGGTCTATCTTATTTCCGAGTTGCTGCAAAGCTGAACAAAACCAAAATGTCAAGCATAGATTGATGTAATATGACACATTAAACTAATTGGAGAAGTTTGGGACCAACGAAAAGAGATTTGGTCCAAAAATCATCCAACTTGACTAACTTCGTCCATTTTGGTCTTTCTTCGTTCTAACTAGCTACAAAGCTGAACGAACCCAATTGTCAAGCATAGATTGATGTAATATGACACATTAAACCAATTGAAGAAGTTTGGGACAAAGGAAAACAGATTTGGTCCAAGAATCATCCAACTTGACTAACTTCGTCCATTTTGGTCTTTCTTCGTTCTCACTAGCTACAAAGTTAAACGAACCCAAATCTGAAGCATAGATTGATATAATATGACACATTAAACCAATTGGAGAAGTTTGGGACCAACGAAAAGAGATTTGGTCCAAGAATAATCCAACTCGACCAAGTTCGTCCATTTTGGTCTTTCTTATTTACTAGTAGCTGCAAAGCTGAACGAAACCAAATGGCAAAGCATAGCTTGATGTAATATGACACATTAAACCAATTGGAGAGGTTTGGGACCAACGAAAAGAGATTTGGTCCAAGAATCATCCAACTTGACTAACTTCATCCATTTTGGTCTTTCTTTGTTCTAAGTAGCTACAAGGCTGAACGAACCCTTTTGTTAAGCATAGAATGATGTAATATGACACATTAAACCAATTGGAGAAGTTTGGGACCAAAGAAAAGAGATTTGGTCTAAGAATCATCCAACATTACCAAGTTCGTCCATTTTGGTCTTTCTTAGTTTCGACGAGCTCCAAAGCTGAACGAACCTAAATGTCAAGCATAGATTGATGTAATATGACACATTAAACCAATTGGAGCAGTTTGGGACCAAAGAAAAGAGATTTGGTCCAAGAATCATCCAACTTGACTAATTTCGTCCATTTTGGTCCTTCTTCGTTCTAACTAGCTACAAAGCTGAACGAACCCATTGTCAAGCATAGATTGATGTAATATGACACATTAAATCAATCGGAGAAGTTTGGGACCAATGAATAGAGATTTGGTCCAAGGATCATTCAACTCGACCAAGTTCATCCATTTTGGTCTTTCTTATTTCCGAGTGGCTACAAAGCTGAACGAAACCAATTGTCATGCATAGATTGATGTAATATGACACATTAAACCAATTGGAGAAGTTTGGGACCAAGGAAAAGAGATTTGGTCCAAGAATAATCCAACACGACCAAGTTCATCCATTTTGGTCTTTCTTATTTCCGAGTTGCTGCAAAGCTGAACAAAACGAAAATGTCAAGCATAGATTGATGTAATATGACACATTAAACCAATTGGAGAAGTTTGGGACCAACGAAAAGAGATTTGGTCCAAGAATCATCCAACCTGACTAACTTCGTCCATTTTGGTCTTTCTTCGTTCTAACTAGCTACAAAGCTGAACGAACCCAATTGTCAACCATAGATTGATGTAATATGACACATTAAACCAATTGGAGAAATTTGGGACAAAGGAAAACAGATTTGGTCCAAGAAAGATCCAACTTGACTAACTTCGTCCATTTTGGTCTTTCTTCGTTCTAACTAGCTACAAAGTTGAACGAACCCAAATGTCAAGCATAGATTGATATAATATGACACATTAAAACAATTGGAGAAGTTTGGGACCAAGAAAAGAGATTTGGTCCAAGAATTATCCAACTCGACCAATGTCGTCCATTTTGGTCTTTCTTATTTCCGAGTAGCTGCAAAGCTAAACGAAACTAAAATGGCAAGCATAGATTGATGTAATATGACACATTAAACCAATTGGACAAGTTTGGGACCAACGAAAAGAGATTTGGTCCAAGAATCGTCCAACTTGACCAAGTTCGTCCATTTTGGTCTTTCTTAGTTCCGAGTAGGTCCAAAGCTAAACGAACCCAATTGCAAGCATAGATTGATATAATATGACACATTAAACCAATTGGAGAAGTTTGGAACCAAGGAAAAGAGATTTGGTCCAAGAATCGTGCAACTTGACCAACTTTGTTCATTTTGGTCTTTCTTCGTTCAAACTAGCTGCAAAGTTGAAATAACCCAAATGTCAAGCATAGATTGATGTAATATGACACATTAAACCAATTGGAGAAGTTTGTGACCAAGAAAAGAGATTTGGTCCAAGAATCATCCAACTTGACCATCTTCGTTCATTTTGGTCTTTCTTATTTCTAACTAGCTACAAAGTTGAACGAACCCAAAAGTGAAGCATAGATTGATGTAATATGACACATTAAACCAATTGGAGAAGTTTGGGACCAAGGAAAAGAGATTTGGTCCAAGAACCATCCAACTTGACTAACTTCGTCCATTTTGGTCTTTGTTCGTTCTAACTAGCTACAAAGTTGAACGAACCCAAATGTCAAGCATAGATTGATGTAATATGACACATTAAACCAATTAGAGAAGTTTGGGACCAAAGAAAAGAAATTTGGTCCAAGAATCATCTAACTTGACCTACTTCGTCCATTTTGGTCTTTCTTAGTTCCAACGAGCTCCAAAGCTGAACAAACCCAAATGTCAAGCATAGATTGATGTAATATGACACATTATACAAATTAGAAAAGTTTTAGACAAAAGAAAAGAGATTTGGTCCAAGAATCATCCAACTTGAGCAACTTCGTCCATTTTGGCCTTTCTGCGTTCTAAGTAGCTACAAAGTTGAACGAACCAAAATGTCAAGCATAGATTGATGTAATATGACACATTAAATAATTGGAGAAGTTTGGGACCAAGGAAATGAGATTTGGTCCAAGAATCATCAACTCGACCAAGTTCATCCATTTTGGTCTTTCTTATTCCGAGTAGCTACAAAGCTGAACGAACCCAATTGTCAAGCATAGATTGATGTAATATGACACATTAAACCAATTGGAGAAGTTTGGGACAAGGGAAAGAGATTTGGTCCAAGAATCATCCAACTTGACCAAGTTTGTCCATTTTGGTCTTTCTTCGTTCCGACAAGGTACAAAGCTGACTGAACCCAAATGTCAAGCATAGATTGATGTAATATGACACATTAAACCAATTGGAGAAGTTTGGGACCAACGAAAAGAGATTTGGTCCAAGAATCATCCAACTTGGCTAACTTCGTACCTTTTGGTCTTTCTTCGTTCTAACTAGCTACAAAGGTGAACGAGCCCAAATGTCAAGCATAGATTGATGTAATATGACACATTAAACCAATTGGAGAAGTTTGGGACAAGGAAAGAGATTTGGTCCAAGAATCATCCAACTTGACGAACTTCGTCCATTTTGGTCTTTCTTCGTTCTAACTAGCTACAAAGGTGAACGAGCCCAAATGTCAAGCATAGATTGATGTAATATGACACATTAAACCAATTGGAGAAGTTTGGGACAACGGGAAAGAGATTTGGTCCAAGAATCATCCAACTTGACCAAGTTCGTCCATTTTGGTTTTTATTAGTTCCGAGTAGATCCAAAGCTGAACGAACCCAAATGTCACGCATAGATTGATGTAATATGACACATTAAACCAATTGGAGAAGTTTGGGACCAAGGAAAACAGATTTGGTCCAAGAATCATCCAACTTCACGATGTTCGTCCATTTTGGTCTTTCTTAGTTCGAACGAGCTCCAAAGCTGAACGAACCCAAATGTCAAGCATAGATTGATGTAATATGACACATTAAACCAATTGGAGAAGTTTGGGACCAAGGAAAAGAGATTTGGCCAAGAATCATCCAACTTGACCATGTTCATCCATTTTGGTCTTTCTTAGTTCGAACGAGCTCTAAAGCTGAACGAACCCAAATGTCAAGCATAGATTGATGTAATATGACACATTAAACCAATTGGAGAATTTTGGGACCAAGGAAAGAGATTTGTCCAAGAATCATCCAACTTAACCATGTTCGTCCATTTTGGTCTTTCTTAGTTCCAACGAGCTCTAAAGCTGAACGAACCCAAATGTCAAGCATAGATTGATGTAATATGACACATTAAACCAATTGGAGAAGTTTGGGACCAAGGAAAGGAGATTTGGTCCAAGAATCATCGAACTTGACCAAGTTTGTCCATTTTCGTCTTTCTTAGTTCCGACGAGCTCCAAAGCTGAACGAACCCAAATGTCAAGCATAGATTGATGTAATATGACACATTAAACCAATTGGAGAAGTTTGGGACCAAGGAAAAGAGATTTGTACCAAGAATCATCCAACTTAACCATGTTCGTCCATTTTGGTCTTTCTTAGTTCGAACGAGCTCTAAAGCTGAACGAACCCAAATGTCAAGCATAGATTGATGTAATATGACACATTAAACCAATTGGAGAAGTTTGGGACCAAGGAAAGTAGATTTGGTCCAAGAATCATCCAACTTGACCAAGTTCGTACATTTTGGTCTTTCTAAGTTCCGACGAGCTCCTAAGCTGAACGAACCCAAATGTCAAGCATAGATTGATGTAATATGACACATTAAACCAATTGGAGATGTTTGGGACCAAGGAAAAGATATTTGGTCCAAGAATCATCCAACTTGACGAAGTTCGTCCATTTCGGTTTTCTTAGTTCCGAGTAGATCCAAAGCTGAACAAACCCAAATGTCAAGCATAGATTGATGTAATATGACACATTAAACCAATTGGAGAAGTTTGGGACCAAGGAAAGGAGATTTGGGCCAAGAATCATCCAACTTAACCATGTTCGTCCATTTTGGTCTTTCTTAGTTCCAACGAGCTCTAAAGCTGAACGAACCCAAATGTCAAGCATAGATTGATGTAATATGACACATTAAACCAATTGGAGAAGTTTGGGACCAAGGAAAGCAGATTTGGTCCAAGAATCATCCAACTTGACCAAGTTCGTCCATTTTGGTTTTTCTTAGTTCCGAGTAGATCCAAAGCTGAACGAACCCAAATGTCAAGCATAGATTGATGTAATATGACACATTAAACCAATTGGAGAAGTTTGGGACCATGGAAAGGAGATTTGGTCCATGAATCATCCAACTTGACCAAGTTCGTCCATTTTGGTCTTTCTTAGTTCCGAGTAGATCCAAAGCTGAACGAACACAAATGTCAAGCATATATTGATGTAATATGACACATTAAACCAATTGGAGAAATTTGGGACCAAGGAAAAGAGATTTGGTCCAAGAATCATCCAACTTGACTAACTTCGTCCATTTTGGTCTTTCTTAGTTCCGACGAGCTCCAAAGCTGAACGAACCCAAATGTCAAGCATAGATTGATGTAATATGACACATTAAACCAATTGGAGAATTTTGGGACCAAGGAGAAGAGATTTGTACCAAGAATCATCCAACTTAACCATGTTCGTCCATTTTGGTCTTTCTTAGATCCAACGAGCTCTAAAGCTGAACGAACCCAAATGTCAAGCATAGATTGATGTAATATGACACATTAAACCAATTGGAGAAGTTTGGGACCAAGGAAAGTAGATTTGGTCCAAGAATCATCCAACTTGACCAAGTTCGTCCATTTTGTTTTTCTTAGTTCCGAGTAGATCCAAAGCTGAACGAACCCAAATGTCACGCATAGATTGATGTAATATGACACATTAAACCAATTGGAGAAGTTTGGTGTAACATCCCATTTTAACCTTCAAGTTGGTGGGAACACTTTCCATTGATATCAATTCACTAGGAGATTGAAAATAAAAGTGTTGGTTTCAGGTGGGCAGCTTTCAGGCTTTGACTGCTTACTGCCCTGTTTTTGGAAAATGTGGAAACGTGGTGTAGAAATGTTTAAAAATCATGAAAATCTCCAGAATTCAATTTTAACGTGTCCAGAACATGTAGAAAAATTTTTGTAGAAAATTGCATTGATTTGATGAGTCAATTTAGCAAAGTTTGTAAACTGTCCTGTTTACCGGTAAAACTCCTGAACTGTAACTTTGAAGAATTTTCTGTACTAATTGGCTAAGCCAAAAATTCTGAAATTTGGTATGCATGAAGTATAGTGTTTCATGAGATTGGAAAATAATTTCATATAATTATCTCGTAATTTTAAGGTATTAATAGTTCGTGATATCAAGCTGGCCAGAAAACAAAATTTCAGCACAAGGTGCACAAATCCATGTTTATCATTTCTATGAGTCACATGAGTACATGGTATACACGAATTAAATGTCCATTATAAAGTGCTCTAGATATGATTCAAATTACATCACATAACCTCAACATTTATTACATAAGGTCAACAATAATTACATAGAAAACAGCCAGCAATACAAGCTATTCTTGATTTACCTCTTTTGAATCTTTACCTGCATAAAATCACCACACTAATAATATGAGAAATCAAGGATTTCCCAGTAGTTAGTCCATCCAAACAAGGCTCAAGGATGCCATAAACTGAGGTTAATTCGAAGAAATTACAAAGAAAGAATCATAACCAAGCTTAGGGATCATTATGGACATCATACATGGGTTGGTGCGCCCTTTTGGCACCACTGCTTGTTGAAGCATGATTAGTGCGCCCTTTTGACACTAATCACCCATATAAAGTCTGTTTAGTGCGCCCTTTTGGCACTAATCATTCCTTATGTCCATAAATGCCACCTTTACTTTCATTTTTGGCACACCCCTACCTCAAGGTTACACAACTTTCTTCATACTCTTCTCATAACACTTTGTGAGTTTGCATGCTTCTCTTTTAGGGCAGTCATAAAAACAGCAATCCAGCATCCATTCACACACACAAAAATGACATTAAATCATAGTACATAAGTGACAAGAATTAGCAATAGCAAGAGTGCAGAATTTTCAGCATACAAGAACACCATAACCTATACTTGAATTAAACCAACTACCCATGCTTGAATTAAACTAACTACCCATGCTTGAATTAAACTAACTACCTTTGTCTTCAATTTCTTCCTTGTCAGCCCTAGGGTTTCTCTTCTAGGGTCTCTATGGCAGCTTTCCTTTCTCTTTTGAGGCTAGTTAGATGGTTACTTCAAGTGGTTGAAAAGGCAAGAACACTAGGGTTCACACAAGCTTGCTTTCCTCTCTTGTTTTTCTTCTTTCTTCTCCTTCTTTTCTCTTGCACGCCTAGCTCTCTTCTCCCCCTTTTTATTTCTTTTCTTTCCCCCTTGCAGCCCTGCTTGCCGCCTCTCACTTGGTCTAGAATTCTCTCCCATTTTCCTTCATTTATTACATGCATAAATATCATGGAATATGCACACAAGTCATGCCTAATGTCACTATTTCATTGGTTGACACTTTGACCAAGTTCAAGACAAAGGTTTGGGGGCTTGATGCATGGCAAGTGGCGTGATGAGAGGGCAAAAGGCTGCTGCCTTCTTGGCTCCATTGAGACTAGATCCTTTCAATCCAACTAGCTTAGTCTAGTTCCCCTCATTCCATTTAAACTAGTTGTTTCCTACTTTTGGTTATTTATGAGTGTGCAACTAGTTATCAAAGTCTTGTTCAATTTGGTCCTTATGAATGAAATGACATAATTCTAATTGCACATGTTCATGCTAAGTATTAAATTTCTACTTGTCACCAACATGCATATAAAAATCATACATATGGTTCAATTAGGTGATCCAATTAGGGATGTTACATTTGGGGCCAAGGAAAAGAGATTTGGTCCAAGAATCATCCAACTTGACTAACTTCATCCATTTTGGTCATTCTTAGTTCCGACGAGCTCCAAAGCTGAACGAACCCAAATGTCAAGCATAGATTGATGTAATATGACACATTAAACCAATTGGAGAAGTTTGGGACCAAGGAAAAGAGATTTGGTCCAAGAATCATCTAACTTGACTAACTTCGTCCATTTTGGTCTTTCTTAGTTCCGACGAGCTCCAAAGCTGAACGAACCCAAATGTCAAGCATAGATTGATGTAATATGACACATTAAACCAATTGGAGAAGTTTGGGACCAAGGAAAGCAGATTTGGTCCAAGAATCATCCAACTTGACCAAGTTCGTCCATTTTGGTCTTTCTTAGTTCCGACGAGCTCCAAAGTTGAACGAACCCAAATGTCAAGCATAGATTGATGTAATATGACACATTAAACCAATTGGAGAAGTTTGGGACCAAGGAAAGTAGATTTGGTCCAAGAATCATCCAACTTGACCAAGTTCGTCCATTTTGGTCTTTCTAAGTTCCGACGAGCTCCTAAGCTGAACGAACCCAAATGTCAAGCATAGATTGATGTAATATGACACATTAAACCAATTGGAGAAGTTTGGGACCAAGGAAAAGATATTTGGTCCAAGAATCATCCAACTTGACAAGTTCGTCCATTTTGGTTTTTCTTAGTTCCGAGTAGATCCAAAGCTGAACGAACCCAAATGTCAAGCATAGATTGATGTAATATGACACATTAAACCAATTGGAGAAGTTTGGGACCAAGGAAAAGGAGATTTGGTCCAAGAATCATCCAACTTAACCAAGTTCGTCCATTTTGGTCTTTCTTAGTTCCAACGAGCTCTAAAGCTGAACGAACCCAAATGTCAAGCATAGATTGATGTAATATGACACATTAAACCAATTGGAGAAGTTTGGGACCAAGGAAAGAGATTTGGTCCAAGAATCATCCAACTTGACCAAGTTCGTCCATTTTGGTCTTTCTTAGTTCCGAGTAGATCCAAAGCTGAACGAACCCAAATGTCAAGCATAGATTGATGTAATATGACACATTAAACCAATTGGAGAAGTTTGGGACCAAGGAAAGGAGATTTGGTCCAAGAATCATCCAACTTGACCAAGTTCGTCCATTTTGGTCTTTCTTAGTTCCGAGTAGATCCAAAGCTGAACGAACACAAATGTCAAGCATAGATTGATGTAATATGACACATTAAACCAATTGGAGAAGTTTGGGACCAAGGAAAAGAGATTTGGTCCAAGAATCATCCAACTTGACTAACTTCGTCCATTTTGGTCTTTCTTAGTTCCGACGAGCTCCAAAGCTGAACGAACCCAAATGTCAAGCATAGATTGATGTAATATGACACATTAAACCAATTGGAGAAGTTTGGGACCAAGGAGAAGAGATTTGGTCCAAGAATCATCCAACTTGACCAAGTTCGTCCATTTTGGTCTTTCTTAGTTCCAACGAGCTCTAAAGCTGAACGAACCCAAATGTCAAGCATAGATTGATGTAATATGACACATTAAACCAATTGGAGAAGTTTGGGACCAAGGAAAAGAGATTTGGTCCAAGAATCATCCAACTTGACCAAGTTCGTCCATTTTGGTTTTTCTTAGTTCCGAGTAGATCCAAAGCTGAACGAACCCAAATGTCAAGCATAGATTGATGTAATATGACACATTAAACCAATTGGAGAAGTTTGGGCCAAGGAAAAGAGATTTGGTCCAAGAATCATCCAACTTGACTAACTTCGTCCATTTTGGTCTTTCTTAGTTCCGACGAGCTCCAAAGCTGAACGAACCCAAATGTCAAGCATAGATTGATGTAATATGACACATTAAACCAATTGGAGAAGTTTGGGACCAAGGAAAAGAGATTTGGTCCAAGAATCATCCAACTTGACTAACTTCGTCCATTTTGGTCTTTCTTAGTTCCGACGAGCTCCAAAGCTGAACGAACCCAAATGTCAAGCATAGATTGATGTAATATGACACATTAAACCAATTGGAGAAGTTTGGGACCAAGGAAAGAGATTTGGTCCAAGAATCATCCAACTTGACCAAGTTCGTCCATTTTGGTCTTTCTTAGTTCCGACGAGCTCCAAAGCTGAACGAACCCAAATGTCAAGCATAGATTGATGTAATATGACACATTAAACCAATTGGAGAAGTTTGGGACCAAGGAAAGAGATTTGGTCCAAGAATCATCCAACTTGACCAAGTTCGTCCATTTTGGTCTTTCTTAGTTCCGAGTAGATCCAAAGCTGAACGAACCCAAATGTCAAGCATAGATTGATGTAATATGACACATTAAACCAATTGGAGAAGTTTGGGACCAAGGAAAAGAGATTTGGTCCAAGAATCATCCAACTTGACCAACTTCGTCCATTTTGGTCTTTCTTAGTTCCGACGAGCTCCAAAGCTGAACGAACCCAAATGTCAAGCATAGATTGATGTAATATGACACATTAAACCAATTGGAGAAGTTTGGGACCAAGGAAAAGAGATTTGGTCCAAGAATCATCCAACTTGACCATGTTCGTCCATTTTGGTCTTTCTTAGTTCCAACGAGCTCCAAAGCTGAACGAACCCAAATGTCAAGCATAGATTGATGTAATATGACACATTAAACCAATTGGAGAAGTTTGGGACCAAGGAAAGTAGATTTGGTCCAAGAATCATCCAACTTGACCAAGTTCGTCCATTTTGGTTTTTCTTAGTTCCGAGTAGATCCAAAGCTGAACGAACCCAAATGTCAAGCATAGATTGATGTAATATGACACATTAAACCAATTGGAGAAGTTTGGGACCAAGGAAAAGAGATTTGGTCCAAGAATCATCCAACTTGACTAACTTCGTCCATTTTGGTCTTTCTTAGTTCCGACGAGCTCCAAAGCTGAACGAACCCAAATGTCAAGCATAGATTGATGTAATATGACACATTAAACCAATTGGAGAAGTTTGGGACCAAGGAAAAGAGATTTGGTCCAAGAATCATCCAACTGACTAACTTCGTCCATTTTGGTCTTTCTTAGTTCCGACGAGCTCCAAAGCTGAACGAACCCAAATGTCAAGCATAGATTGATGTAATATGACACATTAAACCAATTGGAGAAGTTTGGGACCAAGGAAAGAGATTTGGTCCAAGAATCATCCAACTTGACCAAGTTCGTCAATTTTGGTCTTTCTTAGTTCCGACGAGCTCCAAAGTTGAACGAACCCAAATGTCAAGCATAGATTGATGTAATATGACACATTAAACCAATTGGAGAAGTTTGGGACCAAGGAAAAGAGATTTGGTCCAAGAATCATCCAATTGACTAACTTCGTCCATTTTGGTCTTTCTTAGTTCCGACGAGCTCCAAAGCTGAACGAACCCAAATGTCAAGCATAGATTGATGTAATATGACACATTAAACCAATTGGAGAAGTTTGGGACCAAGGAAAAGAGATTTGGTCCAAGAATCATCCAACTTGACCATGTTCGTCCATTTTGGTCTTTCTTAGTTCCAACGAGCTCCAAAGCTGAACGAACCCAAATGTCAAGCATAGATTGATGTAATATGACACATTAAACCAATTGGAGAAGTTTGGGACCAAGGAAAAGAGATTTGGTCCAAGAATCATCCAACTTGACCAAGTTCGTCCATTTTGGTCTTTCTTAGTTCCGAGTAGCTCCAAAGCTGAACGAACCCAAATGTCAAGCATAGATTGATGTAATATGACACATTAAACCAATTGGAGAAGTTTGGGACCAAGGAAAAGAGATTTGGTCCAAGAATCATCCAACTTGACTAACTTCGTCCATTTTGGTCTTTCTTAGTTCCGACGAGCTCCAAAGCTGAACGAACCCAAATGTCAAGCATAGATTGATGTAATATGACACATTAAACCAATTGGAGAAGTTTGGGACCAAGGAAAAGAGATTTGGTCCAAGAATCATCCAACTTGACCAACTTCGTCCATTTTGGTCTTTCTTAGTTCCGACGAGCTCCAAAGCTGAACGAACCCAAATGTCAAGCATAGATTGATGTAATATGACACATTAAACCAATTGGAGAAGTTTGGGACCAAGGAAAGAGATTTGGTCCAAGAATCATCCAACTTGACCAAGTTCGTCCATTTTAGTCTTTCTTAGTTCCGACGAGCTCCAAAGCTGAACGAACCCAAATGTCAAGCATAGATTAATGTAATATGACACATTAAACCAATTGGAGAAGTTTGGGACCAAGGAAAAGAGATTTGGTCCAAGAATCATCCAACTTGACTAACTTCGTCCATTTTGGTCTTTCTTAGTTCCGACGAGCTCCAAAGCTGAACGAACCCAAATGTCAAGCATAGATTGATGTAATATGACACATTAAACCAATTGGAGAAGTTTGGGACCAAGGAAAGGAGATTTGGTCCAAGAATCATCCAACTTGACCAAGTTCGTCCATTTTGGTCTTTCTTAGTTTCGACGAGCTCCAAAGCTGAACGAACCCAAATGTCAAGCATAGATTGATGTAATATGACACATTAAACCAATTGGAGAAGTTTGGGACCAAGGAAAAGAGATTTGGTCCAAGAATCATCCAACTTGACCAAGTTCGTCCATTTTGGTTTTCTTAGTTCCGAGTAGATCCAAAGCTGAACGAACCCAAATGTCAAGCATAGATTGATGTAATATGACACATTAAACCAATTGGAGAAGTTTGGGACCAAGGAAAGGAGATTTGGTCCAAGAATCATCCAACTTGACCAAGTTCGTCCATTTTGGTCTTTCTTAGTTCCAACGAGCTCCAAAGCTGAACGAACCCAAATGTCAAGCATAGATTGATGTAATATGACACATTAAACCAATTGGAGAAGTTTGGGACCAAGGAAAAGAGATTTGGTCCAAGAATCATCCAACTTGACCAAGTTCATCCATTTTGGTCTTTCTTAGTTCCGAGTAGATCCAAAGCTGAACGAACCCAAATGTCAAGCATAGATTGATGTAATATGACACATTAAACCAATTGGAGAAGTTTGGGACCAAGGAAAGGAGATTTGGTCCAAGAATCATCCAACTTGACCAAGTTCGTCCATTTTGGTCTTTCTTAGTTCCGAGTAGATCCAAAGCTGAACGAACCCAAATGTCAAGCATAGATTGATGTAATATGACACATTAAACCAATTGGAGAAGTTTGGGACCAAGGAAAAGAGATTTGGTCCAAGAATCATCCAACTTGACTAACTTCGTCCATTTTGGTCTTTCTTAGTTCCGACGAGCTCCAAAGCTGAACGAACCCAAATGTCAAGCATAGATTGATGTAATATGACACATTAAACCAATTGGAGAAGTTTGGGACCAAGGAAAAGAGATTTGTCCAAGAATCATCCAACTTGACCAAGTTCGTCCATTTTGGTCTTTCTTAGTTCCAACGAGCTCCAAAGCTGAACGAACCCAAATGTCAAGCATAGATTGATGTAATATGACACATTAAACCAATTGGAGAAGTTTGGGACCAAGGAAAGAGATTTGGTCCAAGAATCATCCAACTTGACCAAGTTCGTCCATTTTGGTCTTTCTTAGTTCCGAGTAGCTCCAAAGCTGAACGAACCCAAATGTCAAGCATAGATTGATGTAATATGACACATTAAACCAATTGGAGAAGTTTGGGACCAAGGAAAAGAGATTTGGTCCAAGAATCATCCAACTTGACTAACTTCGTCCATTTTGGTCTTTCTTAGTTCCGACGAGCTCCAAAGCTGAACGAACCCAAATGTCAAGCATAGATTGATGTAATATGACACATTAAACCAATTGGAGAAGTTTGGGACCAAGGAAAAGAGATTTGGTCCAAGAATCATCCAACTTGACCAACTTCGTCCATTTTGGTCTTTCTTAGTTCCGACGAGCTCCAAAGCTGAACGAACCCAAATGTCAAGCATAGATTGATGTAATATGACACATTAAACCAATTGGAGAAGTTTGGGACCAAGGAAAGAGATTTGGTCCAAGAATCATCCAACTTGACCAAGTTCGTCCATTTTGGTCTTTCTTAGTTCCGACGAGCTCCAAAGCTGAACGAACCCAAATGTCAAGCATAGATTGATGTAATATGACACATTAAACCAATTGGAGAAGTTTGGGACCAAGGAAAAGAGATTTGGTTCCAAGAATCATCCAACTTGACCAACTTCGTCCATTTTGGTCTTTCTTAGTTCCGACGAGCTCCAAAGCTGAACGAACCCAAATGTCAAGCATAGATTGATGTAATATGACACATTAAACCAATTGGAGAAGTTTGGGACCAAGGAAAAGAGATTTGGTCCAAGAATCATCCAACTTGACCAAGTTCGTCCATTTTGGTCTTTCTTAGTTCCAACGAGCTCCAAAGCTGAACGAACCCAAATGTCAAGCATAGATTGATGTAATATGACACATTAAACCAATTGGAGAAGTTTGGGACCAAGGAAAGAGATTTGGTCCAAGAATCATCCAACTTGACCAAGTTCGTCCATTTTGGTTTTCTTAGTTCCGAGTAGATCCAAAGCTGAACGAACCCAAATGTCAAGCATAGATTGATGTAATATGACACATTAAACCAATTGGAGAAGTTTGGGACCAAGGAAAAGAGATTTGGTCCAAGAATCATCCAACTTGACTAACTTCGTCCATTTTGGTCTTTCTTAGTTCCGACGAGCTCCAAAGCTGAACGAACCCAAATGTCAAGCATAGATTGATGTAATATGACACATTAAACCAATTGGAGAAGTTTGGGACCAAGGAAAAGAGATTTGGTCCAAGAATCATCCAACTTGACCAAGTTCGTCCATTTTGGTCTTTCTTAGTTCCGACGAGCTCCAAAGCTGAACGAACCCAAATGTCAAGCATAGATTGATGTAATATGACACATTAAACCAATTGGAGAAGTTTGGGACCAAGGAAAGAGATTTGGTCCAAGAATCATCCAACTTGACCAAGTTCGTCCATTTTGGTCTTTCTTAGTTCCGACGAGCTCCAAAGCTGAACGAACCCAAATGTCAAGCATAGATTGATGTAATATGACACATTAAACCAATTGGAGAAGTTTGGGACCAAGGAAAAGAGATTTGGTCCAAGAATCATCCAACTTGACTAACTTCGTCCATTTTGGTCTTTCTTAGTTCCGACGAGCTCCAAAGCTGAACGAACCCAAATGTCAAGCATAGATTGATGTAATATGACACATTAAACCAATTGGAGAAGTTTGGGACCAAGGAAGGAGATTTGGTCCAAGAATCATCCAACTTGACCAAGTTCGTCCATTTTGGTCTTTCTTAGTTCCGACGAGCTCCAAAGCTGAACGAACCCAAATGTCAAGCATAGATTGATGTAATATGACACATTAAACCAATTGGAGAAGTTTGGGACCAAGGAAAAGAGATTTGGTCCAAGAATCATCCAACTTGACCAAGTTCGTCCATTTTGGTTTTTCTTAGTTCCGAGTAGCTCCAAAGCTGAACGAACCCAAATGTCAAGCATAGATTGATGTAATATGACACATTAAACCAATTGGAGAAGTTTGGGACCAAGGAAAGGAGATTTGGTCCAAGAATCATCCAACTTGACCAAGTTCGTCCATTTTGGTCTTTCTTAGTTCCAACGAGCTCCAAAGCTGAACGAACCCAAATGTCAAGCATAGATTGATGTAATATGACACATTAAACCAATTGGAGAAGTTTGGGACCAAGGAAAGAGATTTGGTCCAAGAATCATCCAACTTGACCAAGTTCGTCCATTTTGGTCTTTCTTAGTTCCGACGGCTCCAAAGCTGAACGAACCCAAATGTCAAGCATAGATTGATGTAATATGACACATTAAACCAATTGGAGAAGTTTGGGACCAAGGAAAGAGATTTGGTCCAAGAATCATCCAACTTGACTAACTTCGTCCATTTTGGTCTTTCTTAGTTCCGACGAGCTCCAAAGCTGAACGAACCCAAATGTCAAGCATAGATTGATGTAATATGACACATTAAACCAATTGGAGAAGTTTGGGACCAAGGAAAAGAGATTTGGTCCAAGAATCATCCAACTTGACCAAGTTCGTCCATTTTGGTCTTTCTTAGTTCCGACAGCTCCAAAGCTGAACGAACCCAAATGTCAAGCATAGATTGATGTAATATGACACATTAAACCAATTGGAGAAGTTTGGGACCAAGGAAAGGAGATTTGGTCCAAGAATCATCCAACTTGACCAAGTTCGTCCATTTTGGTCTTTCTTAGTTCCAGTAGATCCAAAGCTGAACGAACCCAAATGTCAAGCATAGATTGATGTAATATGACACATTAAACCAATTGGAGAAGTTTGGGACCAAGGAAAAGAGATTTGGTCCAAGAATCATCCAACTTGACTATTTCGTCCATTTTGGTCTTTCTTAGTTCCAACGAGCTCCAAAGCTGAACGAACCCAAATGTCAAGCATAGATTGATGTAATATGACACATTAAACCAATTGGAGAAGTTTGGGACCAAGGAAAAGAGATTTGGTCCAAGAATCATCCAACTTGACGATGTTCGTCCATTTTGGTCTTTCTTAGTTCCAACGCTCCAAAGCTGAACGAACCCAAATGTCAAGCATAGATTGATGTAATATGACACATTAAACCAATTGGAGAAGTTTGGGACCAAGGAAAAGAGATTTGGTCCAAGAATCATCCAACTTAACCATTCGTCCATTTTGGTCTTTCTTAGTTCCGACGAGCTCCAAAGCTGAACGAACCCAAATGTCAAGCATAGATTGATGTAATATGACACATTAAACCAATTGGAGAAGTTTGGGACCAAGGAAAGTAGATTTGGTCCAAGAATCATCCAACTTGACCAAGTTCGTCCATTTTGGTCTTTCTTAGTTCCGACGAGCTCCAAAGCTGAACGAACCCAAATGTCAAGCATAGATTGATGTAATATGACACATTAAACCAATTGGAGAAGTTTGGGACCAAGGAAAGGAGATTTGGTCCAAGAATCATCCAACTTGACCAAGTTCGTCCATTTTGGTCTTTCTTAGTTCCGACGAGCTCCAAAGCTGAACGAACCCAAATGTCAAGTATAGATTGATGTAATATGACACATTAAACCAATTGGAGAAGTTTGGGACCAAGGAAAAGAGATTTGGGCCAAGAATCATCCAACTTGACTAGTTCGTCCATTTTGGTCTTTCTTAGTTCCGAGTAGATCCAAAGCTGAACGAACCCAAATGTCAAGCATAGATTGATGTAATATGACACATTAAACCAATTGGAGAAGTTTGGGACCAAGGAAAAGAGATTTGGTCCAAGAATCATCCAACTTAACCATGTTCGTCCATTGATATAGCAAAATCTATAGTACGGGAATGTGATGGCTTACCCCTTGCAATTGCTACCTTGGCACAAAGCCTGAGGGGAAAGGAGGACATTATAGAGTGGAAATATGTTTCAAAAATCTAAGAAATTCTAAAAAAGAACAAGAAAATGTGAAGAAAGATGTATTTCCTTTGTTAGCACTGAGCTATTTTCCTTTCCCAAACTTCTCCAATTGGTTTAATGTGTCATATTACATCAATCTATGCTTGACATTTGTGTTCGTTAAGCTTTGGATCTACTCGGAACTAAGAAAGACTAAAATGGACGAACTTGGTTAAGTTGGATGATTCTTGGACCAAATCTCCTTTCCTTGGTCCCAAACTTCTCCAATTGGTTTAATATGTCATATTACATCAATCTATGCTTGACATTTGGGTTCATTCAGCTTTGGAGCTCGTCGGAACTAAGAGAGACCAAAATGGACGAACTTGGTCAAGTTGGATGATTCTTGGACCAAATCTCTTTTCCTTGGTCCCAAACTTCTCTAATTGGTTTAATGTGTCATATTACATCAATCTATGCTTGACATTTGGGTTCGTTCAGCTTTGGAGCCCGTCGGAACTAAGAGAGACCAAAATGGACGAACTTGGTCAAGTTGGATGATTCTTGGACCAAATTTCTTTTCCTTGGTCCCAAACTTCTCCAATTGGTTTAATGTGTCATATTACATCAATCTATGCTTAACATTTGGGTTCGTTCAGCTTTGGAGCTCGTCTGAACTAAGAAAGACCAAAATGGACGAACTTGGTCAAGTTGGATGTTTCTTGGACCAAATCTATTTTCCTTGGTCCCAAACTTCTCCAATTGGTTTAATGTGTCATATTACATCAATCTATGCTTGACATTTGGTTCGTTAAGCTTTGGATCTACTCGGAACTAAGAAAGACTAAAATGGACGAACTTGGTCAAGTTGGATGATTCTTGGACCAAATCTCTTTTCCTTGGTCCCAAACTTCTCCAATTAGTTTAATATGTCATATTACATCAATCTATGGTCTACATTTGGGTTCGTTCAGCTTTGGATCTGTTCGGAACTAACAAAGACTAAAATGGACGAACATGGTGAAGTTGGATGATTCTTGGACCAAATCTCTTTTCCTTGGTCCCAAACTTCTCCAAATGGTTTAATGTGTTATATTACATCAATCTATGCTTGACATTTGGGTTCGTTCAGCTTTGGAGCTCGTCGGAACTAAGAAAGACCAAAATGGACGAACTTGGTCAAGTTGGATGATTCTTGGACCAAATCTCTTTTCCTTGGTTCCAAACTTCTCCAAGTGGTTTAATGTGTCATATTATATCAATCTATGCTTGACATTTGGGTTCGTTCAGCTTTGGAGCTCGTCTGAACTAAGAAAGACCAAAATGGACGAACATGGTTAAGTTGGATGATTCTTGGACCAAATCTCTTTTCCTCAGTACCAAACTTCTCCAATTGGTTTAATATGTCATATTACATCAATCTATGGTCTACATTTGGGTTCGTTCAGCTTTGGATCTATTCGGAACTAACAAAGACTAAAATGGACGAACATGGTGAAGTTGGATCATTCTTGGACCAAATCTCTTTTCCTTCATCCCAAACTTCTCCAAATGGTTTAATGTGTTATATTACATCAATCTATGCTTGACATTTGGGTTCGTTCAGCTTTGGAGCTCGTCGGAACTAAGAAAGACCAAAATAGACGAACTTGGTCAAGTTGGATGATTCTTGGACCAAATCTATTTTCCTTGGTCCCAAAACTTCTCCAATTGGTTTAATGTGTCATATTACATCAATCTATGCTTGACATTTGGGTTCGTTCAGCTTTGGATCTACTCGGAACTAAGAAATACCAAAATGGACGAACTTGGTCAAGTTGGATGATTCTTGGACCAAATCTCCTTTCCTTGGTCCCAAACTTCTCCAATTGGTTTAATGTGTCATATTACATCAATCTATGCTTGACATTTGGGTTCGTACAGCTTTGGAGCCCGTCGGAACTAAGAGAGACCAAAATGTACGAACTTGGACAAGTTGAATGATTCTTGGACCAAATCTCTTTTCCTTGGTCCCAAACTTCTCCAATTGTTTTAATGTGTCATATTACATCAATCTATCCTTGACATTTGGGTTGGTCCAAGAAACATGTAACTTGACCAAGTTCGTCCATTTTGGTCTTTCTTAGTTCAGACGAGCTCCAAAGCTGAACGAACCCAAATGTTAAGCATAGATTGATGTAATATGACACATTAAACCAATTGGAGAAGTTTGGGACCAAGGAAAAGAGATTTGGTCCAAGAATCATCCAACTTGACCAAGTTCGTCCATTTTGGTCTCTCTTAGTTCCGACGGGCTCCAAAGCTGAACGAACCCAAATGTCAAGCATAGATTGATGTAATATGACACATTAAACCAATTGGAGAAGTTTGGGACCAAGGAAAAGAGATTTGGTCCAAGAATCATCCAACTTGACCAAGTTCGTCCATTTTGGTCTCTCTTAGTTCCGACGGGCTCCAAAGCTGAACGAACCCAAATGTCAAGCATAGATTGATGTAATATGACACATTAAATCAATCGGAGAAGTTTGGGACCAATGAATAGAGATTTGGTCCAAGATCATTCAACTCGACCAAGTTCATCCATTTTGGTCTTTCTTATTTCCGAGTGGCTACAAAGCTGAACGAACACAATTGTCATGCATAGATTGATGTAATATGACACATTAAACCAATTGGAGAAGTTTGGGACCAAGGAAAAGAGATTTGGTCCAAGAATAATCCAACACGACCAAGTTCATCCATTTTGGTCTTTCTTATTCCGAGTTGCTGCAAAGCTGAACAAAACGAAAATGTCAAGCATAGATTGATGTAATATGACACATTAAACCAATTGGAGAAGTTTGGGACCAACGAAAAGAGATTTGGTCCAAGAATCATCCAACCTGACTAACTTCGTCCATTTTGGTCTTTCTTCGTTCTAACTAGCTACAAAGCTGAACGAACCCAATTGTCAACCATAGATTGATGTAATATGACACATTAAACCAATTGGAGAAATTTGGGACAAAGGAAAACAGATTTAGTCCAAGAAAGATCCAACTTGACTAACTTCGTCCATTTTGGTCTTTCTTCGTTCTAACTAGCTACAAAGTTGAACGAACCCAAATGTCAAGCATAGATTGATATAATATGACACATTAAACCAATTGGAGAAGTTTGGGACCAAGAAAAGAGATTTGGTCCAAGAATTATCCAACTCGACCAATGTCGTCCATTTTGGTCTTTCTTATTTCCGAGTAGCTGCAAAGCTAAACGAAACTAAAATGGCAAAGCATAGATTGATGTAATATGACACATTAAACCAATTGGACAAGTGTGGGACCAACGAAAAGAGATTTGGTCCAAGAATCGTCCAACTTGACCAAGTTCGTCCATTTTGGTCTTTCTTAGTTCCGAGTAGGTCCAAAGCTAAACGAACCCAATTGCAAAGCATAGATTGATATAATATGACACATTAAACCAATTGGAGAAGTTTGGAACCAAGGAAAAGAGATTTGGTCCAAGAATCGTGCAACTTGACCAACTTTGTTCATTTTGGTCTTTCTTCGTTCTAACTAGCTACAAAGTTGAAATAACCCAAATGTCAAGCATAGATTGATGTAATATGACACATTAAACCAATTGGAGAAGTTTGTGACCAAAGAAAAGAGATTTGGTCCAAGAATCATCCAACTTGACCATCTTCGTTCATTCTGGTCTTTCTTATTTCTAACTAGCTACAAAGTTGAACGAACCCAAAAGTGAAGCATAGATTGATGTAATACGACACATTAAACCAATTGGAGAAGTTTGGGACCAAGGAAAAGAGATTTGGTCCAAGAACCATCCAACTTGACTAACTTCGTCCATTTTGGTCTTTGTTCGTTCTAACTAGCTACAAAGTTGAACGAACCCAAATGTCAAGCATAGATTGATGTAATATGACACATTAAACCAATTAGAGAAGTTTGAGACCAAGAAAAGAAATTTGGTCCAAGAATCATCTAACTTGACCTACTTCGTCCATTTTGGTCTTTCTTTGTTCCAACGAGCTCCAAAGCTGAACAAACCCAAATGTCAAGCATAGATTGATGTAATATGACACATTATACAAATTAGAAAAGTTTTAGACAAAAGAAAAGAGATTTGGTCCAAGAATCATCCAACTTGAGCAACTTCGTCCATTTTGGCCTTTCTGCGTTCTAAGTAGCTACAAAGTTGAACGAACCAAAATGTCAAGCGTAGATTGATGTAATATGACACATTAAATAAATTGGAGATGTTTGGGACCAAGGAAATGAGATTTGGTCCAAGAATCATACAACTCGACCAAGTTCATCCATTTTGGTCTTTCTTATTTCCGAGTAGCTACAGAGCTGAACGAACCCAATTGTCAAGCATAGATTGATGTAATATGACACATTAAACCAATTGGAGAAGTTTGGGACAACGGAAAGAGATTTGGTCCAAGAATCATCCACTTGACCAAGTTTGTCCATTTGGTCTTTCTTCGTTCCGACAAGGTACAAAGCTGACTGAACCCAAATGTCAAGCATAGATTGATGTAATATGACACATTAAACCAATTGGAGAACTTTGGGACCAACGAAAAGAGATTTGGTCCAAGAATCATCCAACTTGGCTAACTTCGTACCTTTTGGTCTTTCTTCGTTCTAACTAGCTACAAAGGTGAACGAGCCCAAATGTCAAGCATAGATTGATGTAATATGACACATTAAACCACTTGGAGAAGTTTGGGACAAGGAAAGAGATTTGGTCCAAGAATCATCCAACTTGACGAACTTCGTCCATTTTGGTCTTTCTTCGTTCTAACTAGCTACAAAGGTGAACGAGCCCAAATGTCAAGCATAGATTGATGTAATATGACACATTACACCAATTGGAGAAGTTTGCGACAACGGAAAGAGATTTGGTCCAAGAATCATCCAACTTGACCAAGTTCGTCCATTTTGGTCTTTCTTCGTTCCGACAAGCTACAAACCTGACTGAACCCAAATGTCAAGCATAGATTGATGTAATATGACACATTAAACCAATTGGAGAAGTTTGGGACCAAGGAAAGCAGATTTGGTCCAAGAATCATCCAACTTGACCAAGTTCGTCAATTTTGGTCTTTCTTAGTTCCGACGAGCTCCAAAGCTGAACGAACCCAAATGTCAAGCATAGATTGATGTAATATGACACATTAAACCAATTGGAGAAGTTTGGGACCAAGGAAAAGAGATTTGGTCCAAGAATCATCCAACTTGACCAAGTTCGTCCATTTTGGTCTTTCTTAGTTCCGAGTAGCTCCAAAGCTGAACGAACCCAAATGTCAAGCATAGATTGATGTAATATGACACATTAAACCAATTGGAGAAGTTTGGGACCAAGGAAAAGAGATTTGGTCCAAGAATCATCCAACTTGACCAAGTTCGTCCATTTTGGTCTTTCTTAGTTCGACGAGCTCCAAAGCTGAACGAACCCAAATGTCAAGCATAGATTGATGTAATATGACACATTAAACCAATTGGAGAAGTTTGGGACCAAGGAAAAGAGATTTGGTCCAAGAATCATCCAACTTGACCAGTTCGTCCATTTTGGTCTTTCTTAGTTCCGACGAGCTCCAAAGCTGAACGAACCCAAATGTCAAGCATAGATTGATGTAATATGACACATTAAACCAATTGGAGAAGTTTGGGACCAAGGAAAAGAGATTTGGTCCAAGAATCATCCAACTTGACCAAGTTCGTCCATTTTGGTCTTTCTTAGTTCCGACGAGCTCCAAAGCTGAACGAACCCAAATGTCAAGCATAGATTGATGTAATATGACACATTAAACCAATTGGAGAAGTTTGGGACCAAGGAAAAGAGATTTGGTCCAAGAATCATCCAACTTGACCAAGTTCGTCCATTTTGGTCTTTCTTAGTTCCGATAGCTCCAAAGCTGAACGAACCCAAATGTCAAGCATAGATTGATGTAATATGACACATTAAACCAATTGGAGAAGTTTGGGACCAAGGAAAAGAGATTTGGTCCAAGAATCATCCAACTTGACCAAGTTCGTCCATTTTGGTCTTTCTTAGTTCCGACGAGCTCCAAAGCTGAACGAACCCAAATGTCAAGCATAGATTGATGTAATATGACACATTAAACCAATTGGAGAAGTTTGGGACCAAGGAAAAGAGATTTGGTCCAAGAATCATCCAACTTGACCAAGTTCGTCCATTTTGGTCTTTCTTAGTTCCGACGAGCTCCAAAGCTGAACGAACCCAAATGTCAAGCATAGATTGATGTAATATGACACATTAAACCAATTGGAGAAGTTTGGGACCAAGGAAAAGAGATTTGGTCCAAGAATCATCCAACTTGACCAAGTTCGTCCATTTTGGTCTTTCTTAGTTCCGACGAGCTCCAAAGCTGAACGAACCCAAATGTCAAGCATAGATTGATGTAATATGACACATTAAACCAATTGGAGAAGTTTGGGACCAAGGAAAAGAGATTTGGTCCAAGAATCATCCAACTTGACCAAGTTCGTCCATTTTGGTCTTTCTTAGTTCCGACGAGCTCCAAAGCTGAACGAACCCAAATGTCAAGCATAGATTGATGTAATATGACACATTAAACCAATTGGAGAAGTTTGGGACCAAGGAAAAGAGATTTGGTCCAAGAATCATCCAACTTGACCAAGTTCGTCCATTTTGGTCTTTCTTAGTTCCGACGAGCTCCAAAGCTGAACGAACCCAAATGTCAAGCATAGATTGATGTAATATGACACATTAAACCAATTGGAGAAGTTTGGGACCAAGGAAAAGAGATTTGGTCCAAGAATCATCCAACTTGACCAAGTTCGTCCATTTTGGTCTTTCTTAGTTCCGACGAGCTCCAAAGCTGAACGAACCCAAATGTCAAGCATAGATTGATGTAATATGACACATTAAACCAATTGGAGAAGTTTGGGACCAAGGAAAAGAGATTTGGTCCAAGAATCATCCAACTTGACCAAGTTCGTCCATTTTGGTCTTTCTTAGTTCCGACGAGCTCCAAAGCTGAACGAACCCAAATGTCAAGCATAGATTGATGTAATATGACACATTAAACCAATTGGAGAAGTTTGGGACCAAGGAAAAGAGATTTGGTCCAAGAATCATCCAACTTGACCAAGTTCGTCCATTTTGGTCTTTCTTAGTTCCGACGAGCTCCAAAGCTGAACGAACCCAAATGTCAAGCATAGATTGATGTAATATGACACATTAAACCAATTGGAGAAGTTTGGGACCAAGGAAAAGAGATTTGGTCCAAGAATCATCCAACTTGACCAAGTTCGTCCATTTTGGTCTTTCTTAGTTCCGACGAGCTCCAAAGCTGAACGAACCCAAATGTCAAGCATAGATTGATGTAATATGACACATTAAACCAATTGGAGAAGTTTGGGACCAAGGAAAAGAGATTTGGTCCAAGAATCATCCAACTTGACCAAGTTCGTCCATTTTGGTCTTTCTTAGTTCCGATAGCTCCAAAGCTGAACGAACCCAAATGTCAAGCATAGATTGATGTAATATGACACATTAAACCAATTGGAGAAGTTTGGGACCAAGGAAAAGAGATTTGGTCCAAGAATCATCCAACTTGACCAAGTTCGTCCATTTTGGTCTTTCTTAGTTCCGAGAGCTCCAAAGCTGAACGAACCCAAATGTCAAGCATAGATTGATGTAATATGACACATTAAACCAATTGGAGAAGTTTGGGACCAAGGAAAAGAGATTTGGTCCAAGAATCATCCAACTTGACCAAGTTCGTCCATTTTGGTCTTTCTTAGTTCCGACGAGCTCCAAAGCTGAACGAACCCAAATGTCAAGCATAGATTGATGTAATATGACACATTAAACCAATTGGAGAAGTTTGGGACCAAGGAAAAGAGATTTGGTCCAAGAATCATCCAACTTGACCAAGTTCGTCCATTTTGGTCTTTCTTAGTTCCGACGAGCTCCAAAGCTGAACGAACCCAAATGTCAAGCATAGATTGATGTAATATGACACATTAAACCAATTGGAGAAGTTTGGGACCAAGGAAAAGAGATTTGGTCCAAGAATCATCCAACTTGACCAAGTTCGTCCATTTTGGTCTTTCTTAGTTCCGACGAGCTCCAAAGCTGAACGAACCCAAATGTCAAGCATAGATTGATGTAATATGACACATTAAACCAATTGGAGAAGTTTGGGACCAAGGAAAAGAGATTTGGTCCAAGAATCATCCAACTTGACCAAGTTCGTCCATTTTGGTCTTTCTTAGTTCCGACGAGCTCCAAAGCTGAACGAACCCAAATGTCAAGCATAGATTGATGTAATATGACACATTAAACCAATTGGAGAAGTTTGGGACCAAGGAAAAGAGATTTGGTCCAAGAATCATCCAACTTGACCAAGTTCGTCCATTTTGGTCTTTCTTAGTTCCGACGAGCTCCAAAGCTGAACGAACCCAAATGTCAAGCATAGATTGATGTAATATGACACATTAAACCAATTGGAGAAGTTTGGGACCAAGGAAAAGAGATTTGGTCCAAGAATCATCCAACTTGACCAAGTTCGTCCATTTTGGTCTTTCTTAGTTCCGACGAGCTCCAAAGCTGAACGAACCCAAATGTCAAGCATAGATTGATGTAATATGACACATTAAACCAATTGGAGAAGTTTGGGACCAAGGAAAAGAGATTTGGTCCAAGAATCATCCAACTTGACCAAGTTCGTCCATTTTGGTCTTTCTTAGTTCCGACGAGCTCCAAAGCTGAACGAACCCAAATGTCAAGCATAGATTGATGTAATATGACACATTAAACCAATTGGAGAAGTTTGGGACCAAGGAAAAGAGATTTGGTCCAAGAATCATCCAACTTGACCAAGTTCGTCCATTTTGGTCTTTCTTAGTTCCGACGAGCTCCAAAGCTGAACGAACCCAAATGTCAAGCATAGATTGATGTAATATGACACATTAAACCAATTGGAGAAGTTTGGGACCAAGGAAAAGAGATTTGGTCCAAGAATCATCCAACTTGACCAAGTTCGTCCATTTTGGTCTTTCTTAGTTCCGACGAGCTCCAAAGCTGAACGAACCCAAATGTCAAGCATAGATTGATGTAATATGACACATTAAACCAATTGGAGAAGTTTGGGACCAAGGAAAAGAGATTTGGTCCAAGAATCATCCAACTTGACCAAGTTCGTCCATTTTGGTCTTTCTTAGTTCCGACGAGCTCCAAAGCTGAACGAACCCAAATGTCAAGCATAGATTGATGTAATATGACACATTAAACCAATTGGAGAAGTTTGGGACCAAGGAAAAGAGATTTGGTCCAAGAATCATCCAACTTGACCAAGTTCGTCCATTTTGGTCTTTCTTAGTTCCGACGAGCTCCAAAGCTGAACGAACCCAAATGTCAAGCATAGATTGATGTAATATGACACATTAAACCAATTGGAGAAGTTTGGGACCAAGGAAAAGAGATTTGGTCCAAGAATCATCCAACTTGACCAAGTTCGTCCATTTTGGTCTTTCTTAGTTCCGACGAGCTCCAAAGCTGAACGAACCCAAATGTCAAGCATAGATTGATGTAATATGACACATTAAACCAATTGGAGAAGTTTGGGACCAAGGAAAAGAGATTTGGTCCAAGAATCATCCAACTTGACCAAGTTCGTCCATTTTGGTCTTTCTTAGTTCCGACGAGCTCCAAAGCTGAACGAACCCAAATGTCAAGCATAGATTGATGTAATATGACACATTAAACCAATTGGAGAAGTTTGGGACCAAGGAAAAGAGATTTGGTCCAAGAATCATCCAACTTGACCAAGTTCGTCCATTTTGGTCTTTCTTAGTTCCGACGAGCTCCAAAGCTGAACGAACCCAAATGTCAAGCATAGATTGATGTAATATGACACATTAAACCAATTGGAGAAGTTTGGGACCAAGGAAAAGAGATTTGGTCCAAGAATCATCCAACTTGACCAAGTTCGTCCATTTTGGTCTTTCTTAGTTCCGACGAGCTCCAAAGCTGAACGAACCCAAATGTCAAGCATAGATTGATGTAATATGACACATTAAACCAATTGGAGAAGTTTGGGACCAAGGAAAAGAGATTTGGTCCAAGAATCATCCAACTTGACCAAGTTCGTCCATTTTGGTCTTTCTTAGTTCCGACGAGCTCCAAAGCTGAACGAACCCAAATGTCAAGCATAGATTGATGTAATATGACACATTAAACCAATTGGAGAAGTTTGGGACCAAGGAAAAGAGATTTGGTCCAAGAATCATCCAACTTGACCAAGTTCGTCCATTTTGGTCTTTCTTAGTTCCGACGAGCTCCAAAGCTGAACGAACCCAAATGTCAAGCATAGATTGATGTAATATGACACATTAAACCAATTGGAGAAGTTTGGGACCAAGGAAAAGAGATTTGGTCCAAGAATCATCCAACTTGACCAAGTTCGTCCATTTTGGTCTTTCTTAGTTCCGACGAGCTCCAAAGCTGAACGAACCCAAATGTCAAGCATAGATTGATGTAATATGACACATTAAACCAATTGGAGAAGTTTGGGACCAAGGAAAAGAGATTTGGTCCAAGAATCATCCAACTTGACCAAGTTCGTCCATTTTGGTCTTTCTTAGTTCCGACGAGCTCCAAAGCTGAACGAACCCAAATGTCAAGCATAGATTGATGTAATATGACACATTAAACCAATTGGAGAAGTTTGGGACCAAGGAAAAGAGATTTGGTCCAAGAATCATCCAACTTGACCAAGTTCGTCCATTTTGGTCTTTCTTAGTTCCGACGAGCTCCAAAGCTGAACGAACCCAAATGTCAAGCATAGATTGATGTAATATGACACATTAAACCAATTGGAGAAGTTTGGGACCAAGGAAAAGAGATTTGGTCCAAGAATCATCCAACTTGACCAAGTTCGTCCATTTTGGTCTTTCTTAGTTCCGACGAGCTCCAAAGCTGAACGAACCCAAATGTCAAGCATAGATTGATGTAATATGACACATTAAACCAATTGGAGAAGTTTGGGACCAAGGAAAAGAGATTTGGTCCAAGAATCATCCAACTTGACCAAGTTCGTCCATTTTGGTCTTTCTTAGTTCCGACGAGCTCCAAAGCTGAACGAACCCAAATGTCAAGCATAGATTGATGTAATATGACACATTAAACCAATTGGAGAAGTTTGGGACCAAGGAAAAGAGATTTGGTCCAAGAATCATCCAACTTGACCAAGTTCGTCCATTTTGGTCTTTCTTAGTTCCGACGAGCTCCAAAGCTGAACGAACCCAAATGTCAAGCATAGATTGATGTAATATGACACATTAAACCAATTGGAGAAGTTTGGGACCAAGGAAAAGAGATTTGGTCCAAGAATCATCCAACTTGACCAAGTTCGTCCATTTTGGTCTTTCTTAGTTCCGACGAGCTCCAAAGCTGAACGAACCCAAATGTCAAGCATAGATTGATGTAATATGACACATTAAACCAATTGGAGAAGTTTGGGACCAAGGAAAAGAGATTTGGTCCAAGAATCATCCAACTTGACCAAGTTCGTCCATTTTGGTCTTTCTTAGTTCCGACGAGCTCCAAAGCTGAACGAACCCAAATGTCAAGCATAGATTGATGTAATATGACACATTAAACCAATTGGAGAAGTTTGGGACCAAGGAAAAGAGATTTGGTCCAAGAATCATCCAACTTGACCAAGTTCGTCCATTTTGGTCTTTCTTAGTTCCGACGAGCTCCAAAGCTGAACGAACCCAAATGTCAAGCATAGATTGATGTAATATGACACATTAAACCAATTGGAGAAGTTTGGGACCAAGGAAAAGAGATTTGGTCCAAGAATCATCCAACTTGACCAAGTTCGTCCATTTTGGTCTTTCTTAGTTCCGACGAGCTCCAAAGCTGAACGAACCCAAATGTCAAGCATAGATTGATGTAATATGACACATTAAACCAATTGGAGAAGTTTGGGACCAAGGAAAAGAGATTTGGTCCAAGAATCATCCAACTTGACCAAGTTCGTCCATTTTGGTCTTTCTTAGTTCCGACGAGCTCCAAAGCTGAACGAACCCAAATGTCAAGCATAGATTGATGTAATATGACACATTAAACCAATTGGAGAAGTTTGGGACCAAGGAAAAGAGATTTGGTCCAAGAATCATCCAACTTGACCAAGTTCGTCCATTTTGGTCTTTCTTAGTTCCGACGAGCTCCAAAGCTGAACGAACCCAAATGTCAAGCATAGATTGATGTAATATGACACATTAAACCAATTGGAGAAGTTTGGGACCAAGGAAAAGAGATTTGGTCCAAGAATCATCCAACTTGACCAAGTTCGTCCATTTTGGTCTTTCTTAGTTCCGACGAGCTCCAAAGCTGAACGAACCCAAATGTCAAGCATAGATTGATGTAATATGACACATTAAACCAATTGGAGAAGTTTGGGACCAAGGAAAAGAGATTTGGTCCAAGAATCATCCAACTTGACCAAGTTCGTCCATTTTGGTCTTTCTTAGTTCCGACGAGCTCCAAAGCTGAACGAACCCAAATGTCAAGCATAGATTGATGTAATATGACACATTAAACCAATTGGAGAAGTTTGGGACCAAGGAAAAGAGATTTGGTCCAAGAATCATCCAACTTGACCAAGTTCGTCCATTTTGGTCTTTCTTAGTTCCGACGAGCTCCAAAGCTGAACGAACCCAAATGTCAAGCATAGATTGATGTAATATGACACATTAAACCAATTGGAGAAGTTTGGGACCAAGGAAAAGAGATTTGGTCCAAGAATCATCCAACTTGACCAAGTTCGTCCATTTTGGTCTTTCTTAGTTCCGACGAGCTCCAAAGCTGAACGAACCCAAATGTCAAGCATAGATTGATGTAATATGACACATTAAACCAATTGGAGAAGTTTGGGACCAAGGAAAAGAGATTTGGTCCAAGAATCATCCAACTTGACCAAGTTCGTCCATTTTGGTCTTTCTTAGTTCCGACGAGCTCCAAAGCTGAACGAACCCAAATGTCAAGCATAGATTGATGTAATATGACACATTAAACCAATTGGAGAAGTTTGGGACCAAGGAAAAGAGATTTGGTCCAAGAATCATCCAACTTGACCAAGTTCGTCCATTTTGGTCTTTCTTAGTTCCGACGAGCTCCAAAGCTGAACGAACCCAAATGTCAAGCATAGATTGATGTAATATGACACATTAAACCAATTGGAGAAGTTTGGGACCAAGGAAAAGAGATTTGGTCCAAGAATCATCCAACTTGACCAAGTTCGTCCATTTTGGTCTTTCTTAGTTCCGACGAGCTCCAAAGCTGAACGAACCCAAATGTCAAGCATAGATTGATGTAATATGACACATTAAACCAATTGGAGAAGTTTGGGACCAAGGAAAAGAGATTTGGTCCAAGAATCATCCAACTTGACCAAGTTCGTCCATTTTGGTCTTTCTTAGTTCCGACGAGCTCCAAAGCTGAACGAACCCAAATGTCAAGCATAGATTGATGTAATATGACACATTAAACCAATTGGAGAAGTTTGGGACCAAGGAAAAGAGATTTGGTCCAAGAATCATCCAACTTGACCAAGTTCGTCCATTTTGGTCTTTCTTAGTTCCGACGAGCTCCAAAGCTGAACGAACCCAAATGTCAAGCATAGATTGATGTAATATGACACATTAAACCAATTGGAGAAGTTTGGGACCAAGGAAAAGAGATTTGGTCCAAGAATCATCCAACTTGACCAAGTTCGTCCATTTTGGTCTTTCTTAGTTCCGACGAGCTCCAAAGCTGAACGAACCCAAATGTCAAGCATAGATTGATGTAATATGACACATTAAACCAATTGGAGAAGTTTGGGACCAAGGAAAAGAGATTTGGTCCAAGAATCATCCAACTTGACCAAGTTCGTCCATTTTGGTCTTTCTTAGTTCCGACGAGCTCCAAAGCTGAACGAACCCAAATGTCAAGCATAGATTGATGTAATATGACACATTAAACCAATTGGAGAAGTTTGGGACCAAGGAAAAGAGATTTGGTCCAAGAATCATCCAACTTGACCAAGTTCGTCCATTTTGGTCTTTCTTAGTTCCGACGAGCTCCAAAGCTGAACGAACCCAAATGTCAAGCATAGATTGATGTAATATGACACATTAAACCAATTGGAGAAGTTTGGGACCAAGGAAAAGAGATTTGGTCCAAGAATCATCCAACTTGACCAAGTTCGTCCATTTTGGTCTTTCTTAGTTCCGACGAGCTCCAAAGCTGAACGAACCCAAATGTCAAGCATAGATTGATGTAATATGACACATTAAACCAATTGGAGAAGTTTGGGACCAAGGAAAAGAGATTTGGTCCAAGAATCATCCAACTTGACCAAGTTCGTCCATTTTGGTCTTTCTTAGTTCCGAGAGCTCCAAAGCTGAACGAACCCAAATGTCAAGCATAGATTGATGTAATATGACACATTAAACCAATTGGAGAAGTTTGGGACCAAGGAAAAGAGATTTGGTCCAAGAATCATCCAACTTGACCAAGTTCGTCCATTTTGGTCTTTCTTAGTTCCGACGAGCTCCAAAGCTGAACGAACCCAAATGTCAAGCATAGATTGATGTAATATGACACATTAAACCAATTGGAGAAGTTTGGGACCAAGGAAAAGAGATTTGGTCCAAGAATCATCCAACTTGACCAAGTTCGTCCATTTTGGTCTTTCTTAGTTCCGACGAGCTCCAAAGCTGAACGAACCCAAATGTCAAGCATAGATTGATGTAATATGACACATTAAACCAATTGGAGAAGTTTGGGACCAAGGAAAAGAGATTTGGTCCAAGAATCATCCAACTTGACCAAGTTCGTCCATTTTGGTCTTTCTTAGTTCCGACGAGCTCCAAAGCTGAACGAACCCAAATGTCAAGCATAGATTGATGTAATATGACACATTAAACCAATTGGAGAAGTTTGGGACCAAGGAAAAGAGATTTGGTCCAAGAATCATCCAACTTGACCAAGTTCGTCCATTTTGGTCTTTCTTAGTTCCGACGAGCTCCAAAGCTGAACGAACCCAAATGTCAAGCATAGATTGATGTAATATGACACATTAAACCAATTGGAGAAGTTTGGGACCAAGGAAAAGAGATTTGGTCCAAGAATCATCCAACTTGACCAAGTTCGTCCATTTTGGTCTTTCTTAGTTCCGACGAGCTCCAAAGCTGAACGAACCCAAATGTCAAGCATAGATTGATGTAATATGACACATTAAACCAATTGGAGAAGTTTGGGACCAAGGAAAAGAGATTTGGTCCAAGAATCATCCAACTTGACCAAGTTCGTCCATTTTGGTCTTTCTTAGTTCCGACGAGCTCCAAAGCTGAACGAACCCAAATGTCAAGCATAGATTGATGTAATATGACACATTAAACCAATTGGAGAAGTTTGGGACCAAGGAAAAGAGATTTGGTCCAAGAATCATCCAACTTGACCAAGTTCGTCCATTTTGGTCTTTCTTAGTTCCGACGAGCTCCAAAGCTGAACGAACCCAAATGTCAAGCATAGATTGATGTAATATGACACATTAAACCAATTGGAGAAGTTTGGGACCAAGGAAAAGAGATTTGGTCCAAGAATCATCCAACTTGACCAAGTTCGTCCATTTTGGTCTTTCTTAGTTCCGACGAGCTCCAAAGCTGAACGAACCCAAATGTCAAGCATAGATTGATGTAATATGACACATTAAACCAATTGGAGAAGTTTGGGACCAAGGAAAAGAGATTTGGTCCAAGAATCATCCAACTTGACCAAGTTCGTCCATTTTGGTCTTTCTTAGTTCCGACGAGCTCCAAAGCTGAACGAACCCAAATGTCAAGCATAGATTGATGTAATATGACACATTAAACCAATTGGAGAAGTTTGGGACCAAGGAAAAGAGATTTGGTCCAAGAATCATCCAACTTGACCAAGTTCGTCCATTTTGGTCTTTCTTAGTTCCGAGAGCTCCAAAGCTGAACGAACCCAAATGTCAAGCATAGATTGATGTAATATGACACATTAAACCAATTGGAGAAGTTTGGGACCAAGGAAAAGAGATTTGGTCCAAGAATCATCCAACTTGACCAAGTTCGTCCATTTTGGTCTTTCTTAGTTCCGACGAGCTCCAAAGCTGAACGAACCCAAATGTCAAGCATAGATTGATGTAATATGACACATTAAACCAATTGGAGAAGTTTGGGACCAAGGAAAAGAGATTTGGTCCAAGAATCATCCAACTTGACCAAGTTCGTCCATTTTGGTCTTTCTTAGTTCCGACGAGCTCCAAAGCTGAACGAACCCAAATGTCAAGCATAGATTGATGTAATATGACACATTAAACCAATTGGAGAAGTTTGGGACCAAGGAAAAGAGATTTGGTCCAAGAATCATCCAACTTGACCAAGTTCGTCCATTTTGGTCTTTCTTAGTTCCGACGAGCTCCAAAGCTGAACGAACCCAAATGTCAAGCATAGATTGATGTAATATGACACATTAAACCAATTGGAGAAGTTTGGGACCAAGGAAAAGAGATTTGGTCCAAGAATCATCCAACTTGACCAAGTTCGTCCATTTTGGTCTTTCTTAGTTCCGACGAGCTCCAAAGCTGAACGAACCCAAATGTCAAGCATAGATTGATGTAATATGACACATTAAACCAATTGGAGAAGTTTGGGACCAAGGAAAAGAGATTTGGTCCAAGAATCATCCAACTTGACCAAGTTCGTCCATTTTGGTCTTTCTTAGTTCCGACGAGCTCCAAAGCTGAACGAACCCAAATGTCAAGCATAGATTGATGTAATATGACACATTAAACCAATTGGAGAAGTTTGGGACCAAGGAAAAGAGATTTGGTCCAAGAATCATCCAACTTGACCAAGTTCGTCCATTTTGGTCTTTCTTAGTTCCGACGAGCTCCAAAGCTGAACGAACCCAAATGTCAAGCATAGATTGATGTAATATGACACATTAAACCAATTGGAGAAGTTTGGGACCAAGGAAAAGAGATTTGGTCCAAGAATCATCCAACTTGACCAAGTTCGTCCATTTTGGTCTTTCTTAGTTCCGACGAGCTCCAAAGCTGAACGAACCCAAATGTCAAGCATAGATTGATGTAATATGACACATTAAACCAATTGGAGAAGTTTGGGACCAAGGAAAAGAGATTTGGTCCAAGAATCATCCAACTTGACCAAGTTCGTCCATTTTGGTCTTTCTTAGTTCCGACGAGCTCCAAAGCTGAACGAACCCAAATGTCAAGCATAGATTGATGTAATATGACACATTAAACCAATTGGAGAAGTTTGGGACCAAGGAAAAGAGATTTGGTCCAAGAATCATCCAACTTGACCAAGTTCGTCCATTTTGGTCTTTCTTAGTTCCGACGAGCTCCAAAGCTGAACGAACCCAAATGTCAAGCATAGATTGATGTAATATGACACATTAAACCAATTGGAGAAGTTTGGGACCAAGGAAAAGAGATTTGGTCCAAGAATCATCCAACTTGACCAAGTTCGTCCATTTTGGTCTTTCTTAGTTCCGACGAGCTCCAAAGCTGAACGAACCCAAATGTCAAGCATAGATTGATGTAATATGACACATTAAACCAATTGGAGAAGTTTGGGACCAAGGAAAAGAGATTTGGTCCAAGAATCATCCAACTTGACCAAGTTCGTCCATTTTGGTCTTTCTTAGTTCCGACGAGCTCCAAAGCTGAACGAACCCAAATGTCAAGCATAGATTGATGTAATATGACACATTAAACCAATTGGAGAAGTTTGGGACCAAGGAAAAGAGATTTGGTCCAAGAATCATCCAACTTGACCAAGTTCGTCCATTTTGGTCTTTCTTAGTTCCGACGAGCTCCAAAGCTGAACGAACCCAAATGTCAAGCATAGATTGATGTAATATGACACATTAAACCAATTGGAGAAGTTTGGGACCAAGGAAAAGAGATTTGGTCCAAGAATCATCCAACTTGACCAAGTTCGTCCATTTTGGTCTTTCTTAGTTCCGACGAGCTCCAAAGCTGAACGAACCCAAATGTCAAGCATAGATTGATGTAATATGACACATTAAACCAATTGGAGAAGTTTGGGACCAAGGAAAAGAGATTTGGTCCAAGAATCATCCAACTTGACCAAGTTCGTCCATTTTGGTCTTTCTTAGTTCCGACGAGCTCCAAAGCTGAACGAACCCAAATGTCAAGCATAGATTGATGTAATATGACACATTAAACCAATTGGAGAAGTTTGGGACCAAGGAAAAGAGATTTGGTCCAAGAATCATCCAACTTGACCAAGTTCGTCCATTTTGGTCTTTCTTAGTTCCGACGAGCTCCAAAGCTGAACGAACCCAAATGTCAAGCATAGATTGATGTAATATGACACATTAAACCAATTGGAGAAGTTTGGGACCAAGGAAAAGAGATTTGGTCCAAGAATCATCCAACTTGACCAAGTTCGTCCATTTTGGTCTTTCTTAGTTCCGACGAGCTCCAAAGCTGAACGAACCCAAATGTCAAGCATAGATTGATGTAATATGACACATTAAACCAATTGGAGAAGTTTGGGACCAAGGAAAAGAGATTTGGTCCAAGAATCATCCAACTTGACCAAGTTCGTCCATTTTGGTCTTTCTTAGTTCCGACGAGCTCCAAAGCTGAACGAACCCAAATGTCAAGCATAGATTGATGTAATATGACACATTAAACCAATTGGAGAAGTTTGGGACCAAGGAAAAGAGATTTGGTCCAAGAATCATCCAACTTGACCAAGTTCGTCCATTTTGGTCTTTCTTAGTTCCGACGAGCTCCAAAGCTGAACGAACCCAAATGTCAAGCATAGATTGATGTAATATGACACATTAAACCAATTGGAGAAGTTTGGGACCAAGGAAAAGAGATTTGGTCCAAGAATCATCCAACTTGACCAAGTTCGTCCATTTTGGTCTTTCTTAGTTCCGACGAGCTCCAAAGCTGAACGAACCCAAATGTCAAGCATAGATTGATGTAATATGACACATTAAACCAATTGGAGAAGTTTGGGACCAAGGAAAAGAGATTTGGTCCAAGAATCATCCAACTTGACCAAGTTCGTCCATTTTGGTCTTTCTTAGTTCCGACGAGCTCCAAAGCTGAACGAACCCAAATGTCAAGCATAGATTGATGTAATATGACACATTAAACCAATTGGAGAAGTTTGGGACCAAGGAAAAGAGATTTGGTCCAAGAATCATCCAACTTGACCAAGTTCGTCCATTTTGGTCTTTCTTAGTTCCGACGAGCTCCAAAGCTGAACGAACCCAAATGTCAAGCATAGATTGATGTAATATGACACATTAAACCAATTGGAGAAGTTTGGGACCAAGGAAAAGAGATTTGGTCCAAGAATCATCCAACTTGACCAAGTTCGTCCATTTTGGTCTTTCTTAGTTCCGACGAGCTCCAAAGCTGAACGAACCCAAATGTCAAGCATAGATTGATGTAATATGACACATTAAACCAATTGGAGAAGTTTGGGACCAAGGAAAAGAGATTTGGTCCAAGAATCATCCAACTTGACCAAGTTCGTCCATTTTGGTCTTTCTTAGTTCCGACGAGCTCCAAAGCTGAACGAACCCAAATGTCAAGCATAGATTGATGTAATATGACACATTAAACCAATTGGAGAAGTTTGGGACCAAGGAAAAGAGATTTGGTCCAAGAATCATCCAACTTGACCAAGTTCGTCCATTTTGGTCTTTCTTAGTTCCGACGAGCTCCAAAGCTGAACGAACCCAAATGTCAAGCATAGATTGATGTAATATGACACATTAAACCAATTGGAGAAGTTTGGGACCAAGGAAAAGAGATTTGGTCCAAGAATCATCCAACTTGACCAAGTTCGTCCATTTTGGTCTTTCTTAGTTCCGACGAGCTCCAAAGCTGAACGAACCCAAATGTCAAGCATAGATTGATGTAATATGACACATTAAACCAATTGGAGAAGTTTGGGACCAAGGAAAAGAGATTTGGTCCAAGAATCATCCAACTTGACCAAGTTCGTCCATTTTGGTCTTTCTTAGTTCCGACGAGCTCCAAAGCTGAACGAACCCAAATGTCAAGCATAGATTGATGTAATATGACACATTAAACCAATTGGAGAAGTTTGGGACCAAGGAAAAGAGATTTGGTCCAAGAATCATCCAACTTGACCAAGTTCGTCCATTTTGGTCTTTCTTAGTTCCGACGAGCTCCAAAGCTGAACGAACCCAAATGTCAAGCATAGATTGATGTAATATGACACATTAAACCAATTGGAGAAGTTTGGGACCAAGGAAAAGAGATTTGGTCCAAGAATCATCCAACTTGACCAAGTTCGTCCATTTTGGTCTTTCTTAGTTCCGACGAGCTCCAAAGCTGAACGAACCCAAATGTCAAGCATAGATTGATGTAATATGACACATTAAACCAATTGGAGAAGTTTGGGACCAAGGAAAAGAGATTTGGTCCAAGAATCATCCAACTTGACCAAGTTCGTCCATTTTGGTCTTTCTTAGTTCCGACGAGCTCCAAAGCTGAACGAACCCAAATGTCAAGCATAGATTGATGTAATATGACACATTAAACCAATTGGAGAAGTTTGGGACCAAGGAAAAGAGATTTGGTCCAAGAATCATCCAACTTGACCAAGTTCGTCCATTTTGGTCTTTCTTAGTTCCGACGAGCTCCAAAGCTGAACGAACCCAAATGTCAAGCATAGATTGATGTAATATGACACATTAAACCAATTGGAGAAGTTTGGGACCAAGGAAAAGAGATTTGGTCCAAGAATCATCCAACTTGACCAAGTTCGTCCATTTTGGTCTTTCTTAGTTCCGACGAGCTCCAAAGCTGAACGAACCCAAATGTCAAGCATAGATTGATGTAATATGACACATTAAACCAATTGGAGAAGTTTGGGACCAAGGAAAAGAGATTTGGTCCAAGAATCATCCAACTTGACCAAGTTCGTCCATTTTGGTCTTTCTTAGTTCCGACGAGCTCCAAAGCTGAACGAACCCAAATGTCAAGCATAGATTGATGTAATATGACACATTAAACCAATTGGAGAAGTTTGGGACCAAGGAAAAGAGATTTGGTCCAAGAATCATCCAACTTGACCAAGTTCGTCCATTTTGGTCTTTCTTAGTTCCGACGAGCTCCAAAGCTGAACGAACCCAAATGTCAAGCATAGATTGATGTAATATGACACATTAAACCAATTGGAGAAGTTTGGGACCAAGGAAAAGAGATTTGGTCCAAGAATCATCCAACTTGACCAAGTTCGTCCATTTTGGTCTTTCTTAGTTCCGACGAGCTCCAAAGCTGAACGAACCCAAATGTCAAGCATAGATTGATGTAATATGACACATTAAACCAATTGGAGAAGTTTGGGACCAAGGAAAAGAGATTTGGTCCAAGAATCATCCAACTTGACCAAGTTCGTCCATTTTGGTCTTTCTTAGTTCCGACGAGCTCCAAAGCTGAACGAACCCAAATGTCAAGCATAGATTGATGTAATATGACACATTAAACCAATTGGAGAAGTTTGGGACCAAGGAAAAGAGATTTGGTCCAAGAATCATCCAACTTGACCAAGTTCGTCCATTTTGGTCTTTCTTAGTTCCGACGAGCTCCAAAGCTGAACGAACCCAAATGTCAAGCATAGATTGATGTAATATGACACATTAAACCAATTGGAGAAGTTTGGGACCAAGGAAAAGAGATTTGGTCCAAGAATCATCCAACTTGACCAAGTTCGTCCATTTTGGTCTTTCTTAGTTCCGACGAGCTCCAAAGCTGAACGAACCCAAATGTCAAGCATAGATTGATGTAATATGACACATTAAACCAATTGGAGAAGTTTGGGACCAAGGAAAAGAGATTTGGTCCAAGAATCATCCAACTTGACCAAGTTCGTCCATTTTGGTCTTTCTTAGTTCCGACGAGCTCCAAAGCTGAACGAACCCAAATGTCAAGCATAGATTGATGTAATATGACACATTAAACCAATTGGAGAAGTTTGGGACCAAGGAAAAGAGATTTGGTCCAAGAATCATCCAACTTGACCAAGTTCGTCCATTTTGGTCTTTCTTAGTTCCGACGAGCTCCAAAGCTGAACGAACCCAAATGTCAAGCATAGATTGATGTAATATGACACATTAAACCAATTGGAGAAGTTTGGGACCAAGGAAAAGAGATTTGGTCCAAGAATCATCCAACTTGACCAAGTTCGTCCATTTTGGTCTTTCTTAGTTCCGACGAGCTCCAAAGCTGAACGAACCCAAATGTCAAGCATAGATTGATGTAATATGACACATTAAACCAATTGGAGAAGTTTGGGACCAAGGAAAAGAGATTTGGTCCAAGAATCATCCAACTTGACCAAGTTCGTCCATTTTGGTCTTTCTTAGTTCCGACGAGCTCCAAAGCTGAACGAACCCAAATGTCAAGCATAGATTGATGTAATATGACACATTAAACCAATTGGAGAAGTTTGGGACCAAGGAAAAGAGATTTGGTCCAAGAATCATCCAACTTGACCAAGTTCGTCCATTTTGGTCTTTCTTAGTTCCGACGAGCTCCAAAGCTGAACGAACCCAAATGTCAAGCATAGATTGATGTAATATGACACATTAAACCAATTGGAGAAGTTTGGGACCAAGGAAAAGAGATTTGGTCCAAGAATCATCCAACTTGACCAAGTTCGTCCATTTTGGTCTTTCTTAGTTCCGACGAGCTCCAAAGCTGAACGAACCCAAATGTCAAGCATAGATTGATGTAATATGACACATTAAACCAATTGGAGAAGTTTGGGACCAAGGAAAAGAGATTTGGTCCAAGAATCATCCAACTTGACCAAGTTCGTCCATTTTGGTCTTTCTTAGTTCCGACGAGCTCCAAAGCTGAACGAACCCAAATGTCAAGCATAGATTGATGTAATATGACACATTAAACCAATTGGAGAAGTTTGGGACCAAGGAAAAGAGATTTGGTCCAAGAATCATCCAACTTGACCAAGTTCGTCCATTTTGGTCTTTCTTAGTTCCGACGAGCTCCAAAGCTGAACGAACCCAAATGTCAAGCATAGATTGATGTAATATGACACATTAAACCAATTGGAGAAGTTTGGGACCAAGGAAAAGAGATTTGGTCCAAGAATCATCCAACTTGACCAAGTTCGTCCATTTTGGTCTTTCTTAGTTCCGACGAGCTCCAAAGCTGAACGAACCCAAATGTCAAGCATAGATTGATGTAATATGACACATTAAACCAATTGGAGAAGTTTGGGACCAAGGAAAAGAGATTTGGTCCAAGAATCATCCAACTTGACCAAGTTCGTCCATTTTGGTCTTTCTTAGTTCCGACGAGCTCCAAAGCTGAACGAACCCAAATGTCAAGCATAGATTGATGTAATATGACACATTAAACCAATTGGAGAAGTTTGGGACCAAGGAAAAGAGATTTGGTCCAAGAATCATCCAACTTGACCAAGTTCGTCCATTTTGGTCTTTCTTAGTTCCGACGAGCTCCAAAGCTGAACGAACCCAAATGTCAAGCATAGATTGATGTAATATGACACATTAAACCAATTGGAGAAGTTTGGGACCAAGGAAAAGAGATTTGGTCCAAGAATCATCCAACTTGACCAAGTTCGTCCATTTTGGTCTTTCTTAGTTCCGACGAGCTCCAAAGCTGAACGAACCCAAATGTCAAGCATAGATTGATGTAATATGACACATTAAACCAATTGGAGAAGTTTGGGACCAAGGAAAAGAGATTTGGTCCAAGAATCATCCAACTTGACCAAGTTCGTCCATTTTGGTCTTTCTTAGTTCCGACGAGCTCCAAAGCTGAACGAACCCAAATGTCAAGCATAGATTGATGTAATATGACACATTAAACCAATTGGAGAAGTTTGGGACCAAGGAAAAGAGATTTGGTCCAAGAATCATCCAACTTGACCAAGTTCGTCCATTTTGGTCTTTCTTAGTTCCGACGAGCTCCAAAGCTGAACGAACCCAAATGTCAAGCATAGATTGATGTAATATGACACATTAAACCAATTGGAGAAGTTTGGGACCAAGGAAAAGAGATTTGGTCCAAGAATCATCCAACTTGACCAAGTTCGTCCATTTTGGTCTTTCTTAGTTCCGACGAGCTCCAAAGCTGAACGAACCCAAATGTCAAGCATAGATTGATGTAATATGACACATTAAACCAATTGGAGAAGTTTGGGACCAAGGAAAAGAGATTTGGTCCAAGAATCATCCAACTTGACCAAGTTCGTCCATTTTGGTCTTTCTTAGTTCCGACGAGCTCCAAAGCTGAACGAACCCAAATGTCAAGCATAGATTGATGTAATATGACACATTAAACCAATTGGAGAAGTTTGGGACCAAGGAAAAGAGATTTGGTCCAAGAATCATCCAACTTGACCAAGTTCGTCCATTTTGGTCTTTCTTAGTTCCGACGAGCTCCAAAGCTGAACGAACCCAAATGTCAAGCATAGATTGATGTAATATGACACATTAAACCAATTGGAGAAGTTTGGGACCAAGGAAAAGAGATTTGGTCCAAGAATCATCCAACTTGACCAAGTTCGTCCATTTTGGTCTTTCTTAGTTCCGACGAGCTCCAAAGCTGAACGAACCCAAATGTCAAGCATAGATTGATGTAATATGACACATTAAACCAATTGGAGAAGTTTGGGACCAAGGAAAAGAGATTTGGTCCAAGAATCATCCAACTTGACCAAGTTCGTCCATTTTGGTCTTTCTTAGTTCCGACGAGCTCCAAAGCTGAACGAACCCAAATGTCAAGCATAGATTGATGTAATATGACACATTAAACCAATTGGAGAAGTTTGGGACCAAGGAAAAGAGATTTGGTCCAAGAATCATCCAACTTGACCAAGTTCGTCCATTTTGGTCTTTCTTAGTTCCGACGAGCTCCAAAGCTGAACGAACCCAAATGTCAAGCATAGATTGATGTAATATGACACATTAAACCAATTGGAGAAGTTTGGGACCAAGGAAAAGAGATTTGGTCCAAGAATCATCCAACTTGACCAAGTTCGTCCATTTTGGTCTTTCTTAGTTCCGACGAGCTCCAAAGCTGAACGAACCCAAATGTCAAGCATAGATTGATGTAATATGACACATTAAACCAATTGGAGAAGTTTGGGACCAAGGAAAAGAGATTTGGTCCAAGAATCATCCAACTTGACCAAGTTCGTCCATTTTGGTCTTTCTTAGTTCCGACGAGCTCCAAAGCTGAACGAACCCAAATGTCAAGCATAGATTGATGTAATATGACACATTAAACCAATTGGAGAAGTTTGGGACCAAGGAAAAGAGATTTGGTCCAAGAATCATCCAACTTGACCAAGTTCGTCCATTTTGGTCTTTCTTAGTTCCGACGAGCTCCAAAGCTGAACGAACCCAAATGTCAAGCATAGATTGATGTAATATGACACATTAAACCAATTGGAGAAGTTTGGGACCAAGGAAAAGAGATTTGGTCCAAGAATCATCCAACTTGACCAAGTTCGTCCATTTTGGTCTTTCTTAGTTCCGACGAGCTCCAAAGCTGAACGAACCCAAATGTCAAGCATAGATTGATGTAATATGACACATTAAACCAATTGGAGAAGTTTGGGACCAAGGAAAAGAGATTTGGTCCAAGAATCATCCAACTTGACCAAGTTCGTCCATTTTGGTCTTTCTTAGTTCCGACGAGCTCCAAAGCTGAACGAACCCAAATGTCAAGCATAGATTGATGTAATATGACACATTAAACCAATTGGAGAAGTTTGGGACCAAGGAAAAGAGATTTGGTCCAAGAATCATCCAACTTGACCAAGTTCGTCCATTTTGGTCTTTCTTAGTTCCGACGAGCTCCAAAGCTGAACGAACCCAAATGTCAAGCATAGATTGATGTAATATGACACATTAAACCAATTGGAGAAGTTTGGGACCAAGGAAAAGAGATTTGGTCCAAGAATCATCCAACTTGACCAAGTTCGTCCATTTTGGTCTTTCTTAGTTCCGACGAGCTCCAAAGCTGAACGAACCCAAATGTCAAGCATAGATTGATGTAATATGACACATTAAACCAATTGGAGAAGTTTGGGACCAAGGAAAAGAGATTTGGTCCAAGAATCATCCAACTTGACCAAGTTCGTCCATTTTGGTCTTTCTTAGTTCCGACGAGCTCCAAAGCTGAACGAACCCAAATGTCAAGCATAGATTGATGTAATATGACACATTAAACCAATTGGAGAAGTTTGGGACCAAGGAAAAGAGATTTGGTCCAAGAATCATCCAACTTGACCAAGTTCGTCCATTTTGGTCTTTCTTAGTTCCGACGAGCTCCAAAGCTGAACGAACCCAAATGTCAAGCATAGATTGATGTAATATGACACATTAAACCAATTGGAGAAGTTTGGGACCAAGGAAAAGAGATTTGGTCCAAGAATCATCCAACTTGACCAAGTTCGTCCATTTTGGTCTTTCTTAGTTCCGACGAGCTCCAAAGCTGAACGAACCCAAATGTCAAGCATAGATTGATGTAATATGACACATTAAACCAATTGGAGAAGTTTGGGACCAAGGAAAAGAGATTTGGTCCAAGAATCATCCAACTTGACCAAGTTCGTCCATTTTGGTCTTTCTTAGTTCCGACGAGCTCCAAAGCTGAACGAACCCAAATGTCAAGCATAGATTGATGTAATATGACACATTAAACCAATTGGAGAAGTTTGGGACCAAGGAAAAGAGATTTGGTCCAAGAATCATCCAACTTGACCAAGTTCGTCCATTTTGGTCTTTCTTAGTTCCGACGAGCTCCAAAGCTGAACGAACCCAAATGTCAAGCATAGATTGATGTAATATGACACATTAAACCAATTGGAGAAGTTTGGGACCAAGGAAAAGAGATTTGGTCCAAGAATCATCCAACTTGACCAAGTTCGTCCATTTTGGTCTTTCTTAGTTCCGACGAGCTCCAAAGCTGAACGAACCCAAATGTCAAGCATAGATTGATGTAATATGACACATTAAACCAATTGGAGAAGTTTGGGACCAAGGAAAAGAGATTTGGTCCAAGAATCATCCAACTTGACCAAGTTCGTCCATTTTGGTCTTTCTTAGTTCCGACGAGCTCCAAAGCTGAACGAACCCAAATGTCAAGCATAGATTGATGTAATATGACACATTAAACCAATTGGAGAAGTTTGGGACCAAGGAAAAGAGATTTGGTCCAAGAATCATCCAACTTGACCAAGTTCGTCCATTTTGGTCTTTCTTAGTTCCGACGAGCTCCAAAGCTGAACGAACCCAAATGTCAAGCATAGATTGATGTAATATGACACATTAAACCAATTGGAGAAGTTTGGGACCAAGGAAAAGAGATTTGGTCCAAGAATCATCCAACTTGACCAAGTTCGTCCATTTTGGTCTTTCTTAGTTCCGACGAGCTCCAAAGCTGAACGAACCCAAATGTCAAGCATAGATTGATGTAATATGACACATTAAACCAATTGGAGAAGTTTGGGACCAAGGAAAAGAGATTTGGTCCAAGAATCATCCAACTTGACCAAGTTCGTCCATTTTGGTCTTTCTTAGTTCCGACGAGCTCCAAAGCTGAACGAACCCAAATGTCAAGCATAGATTGATGTAATATGACACATTAAACCAATTGGAGAAGTTTGGGACCAAGGAAAAGAGATTTGGTCCAAGAATCATCCAACTTGACCAAGTTCGTCCATTTTGGTCTTTCTTAGTTCCGACGAGCTCCAAAGCTGAACGAACCCAAATGTCAAGCATAGATTGATGTAATATGACACATTAAACCAATTGGAGAAGTTTGGGACCAAGGAAAAGAGATTTGGTCCAAGAATCATCCAACTTGACCAAGTTCGTCCATTTTGGTCTTTCTTAGTTCCGACGAGCTCCAAAGCTGAACGAACCCAAATGTCAAGCATAGATTGATGTAATATGACACATTAAACCAATTGGAGAAGTTTGGGACCAAGGAAAAGAGATTTGGTCCAAGAATCATCCAACTTGACCAAGTTCGTCCATTTTGGTCTTTCTTAGTTCCGACGAGCTCCAAAGCTGAACGAACCCAAATGTCAAGCATAGATTGATGTAATATGACACATTAAACCAATTGGAGAAGTTTGGGACCAAGGAAAAGAGATTTGGTCCAAGAATCATCCAACTTGACCAAGTTCGTCCATTTTGGTCTTTCTTAGTTCCGACGAGCTCCAAAGCTGAACGAACCCAAATGTCAAGCATAGATTGATGTAATATGACACATTAAACCAATTGGAGAAGTTTGGGACCAAGGAAAAGAGATTTGGTCCAAGAATCATCCAACTTGACCAAGTTCGTCCATTTTGGTCTTTCTTAGTTCCGACGAGCTCCAAAGCTGAACGAACCCAAATGTCAAGCATAGATTGATGTAATATGACACATTAAACCAATTGGAGAAGTTTGGGACCAAGGAAAAGAGATTTGGTCCAAGAATCATCCAACTTGACCAAGTTCGTCCATTTTGGTCTTTCTTAGTTCCGACGAGCTCCAAAGCTGAACGAACCCAAATGTCAAGCATAGATTGATGTAATATGACACATTAAACCAATTGGAGAAGTTTGGGACCAAGGAAAAGAGATTTGGTCCAAGAATCATCCAACTTGACCAAGTTCGTCCATTTTGGTCTTTCTTAGTTCCGACGAGCTCCAAAGCTGAACGAACCCAAATGTCAAGCATAGATTGATGTAATATGACACATTAAACCAATTGGAGAAGTTTGGGACCAAGGAAAAGAGATTTGGTCCAAGAATCATCCAACTTGACCAAGTTCGTCCATTTTGGTCTTTCTTAGTTCCGACGAGCTCCAAAGCTGAACGAACCCAAATGTCAAGCATAGATTGATGTAATATGACACATTAAACCAATTGGAGAAGTTTGGGACCAAGGAAAAGAGATTTGGTCCAAGAATCATCCAACTTGACCAAGTTCGTCCATTTTGGTCTTTCTTAGTTCCGACGAGCTCCAAAGCTGAACGAACCCAAATGTCAAGCATAGATTGATGTAATATGACACATTAAACCAATTGGAGAAGTTTGGGACCAAGGAAAAGAGATTTGGTCCAAGAATCATCCAACTTGACCAAGTTCGTCCATTTTGGTCTTTCTTAGTTCCGACGAGCTCCAAAGCTGAACGAACCCAAATGTCAAGCATAGATTGATGTAATATGACACATTAAACCAATTGGAGAAGTTTGGGACCAAGGAAAAGAGATTTGGTCCAAGAATCATCCAACTTGACCAAGTTCGTCCATTTTGGTCTTTCTTAGTTCCGACGAGCTCCAAAGCTGAACGAACCCAAATGTCAAGCATAGATTGATGTAATATGACACATTAAACCAATTGGAGAAGTTTGGGACCAAGGAAAAGAGATTTGGTCCAAGAATCATCCAACTTGACCAAGTTCGTCCATTTTGGTCTTTCTTAGTTCCGACGAGCTCCAAAGCTGAACGAACCCAAATGTCAAGCATAGATTGATGTAATATGACACATTAAACCAATTGGAGAAGTTTGGGACCAAGGAAAAGAGATTTGGTCCAAGAATCATCCAACTTGACCAAGTTCGTCCATTTTGGTCTTTCTTAGTTCCGACGAGCTCCAAAGCTGAACGAACCCAAATGTCAAGCATAGATTGATGTAATATGACACATTAAACCAATTGGAGAAGTTTGGGACCAAGGAAAAGAGATTTGGTCCAAGAATCATCCAACTTGACCAAGTTCGTCCATTTTGGTCTTTCTTAGTTCCGACGAGCTCCAAAGCTGAACGAACCCAAATGTCAAGCATAGATTGATGTAATATGACACATTAAACCAATTGGAGAAGTTTGGGACCAAGGAAAAGAGATTTGGTCCAAGAATCATCCAACTTGACCAAGTTCGTCCATTTTGGTCTTTCTTAGTTCCGACGAGCTCCAAAGCTGAACGAACCCAAATGTCAAGCATAGATTGATGTAATATGACACATTAAACCAATTGGAGAAGTTTGGGACCAAGGAAAAGAGATTTGGTCCAAGAATCATCCAACTTGACCAAGTTCGTCCATTTTGGTCTTTCTTAGTTCCGACGAGCTCCAAAGCTGAACGAACCCAAATGTCAAGCATAGATTGATGTAATATGACACATTAAACCAATTGGAGAAGTTTGGGACCAAGGAAAAGAGATTTGGTCCAAGAATCATCCAACTTGACCAAGTTCGTCCATTTTGGTCTTTCTTAGTTCCGACGAGCTCCAAAGCTGAACGAACCCAAATGTCAAGCATAGATTGATGTAATATGACACATTAAACCAATTGGAGAAGTTTGGGACCAAGGAAAAGAGATTTGGTCCAAGAATCATCCAACTTGACCAAGTTCGTCCATTTTGGTCTTTCTTAGTTCCGACGAGCTCCAAAGCTGAACGAACCCAAATGTCAAGCATAGATTGATGTAATATGACACATTAAACCAATTGGAGAAGTTTGGGACCAAGGAAAAGAGATTTGGTCCAAGAATCATCCAACTTGACCAAGTTCGTCCATTTTGGTCTTTCTTAGTTCCGACGAGCTCCAAAGCTGAACGAACCCAAATGTCAAGCATAGATTGATGTAATATGACACATTAAACCAATTGGAGAAGTTTGGGACCAAGGAAAAGAGATTTGGTCCAAGAATCATCCAACTTGACCAAGTTCGTCCATTTTGGTCTTTCTTAGTTCCGACGAGCTCCAAAGCTGAACGAACCCAAATGTCAAGCATAGATTGATGTAATATGACACATTAAACCAATTGGAGAAGTTTGGGACCAAGGAAAAGAGATTTGGTCCAAGAATCATCCAACTTGACCAAGTTCGTCCATTTTGGTCTTTCTTAGTTCCGACGAGCTCCAAAGCTGAACGAACCCAAATGTCAAGCATAGATTGATGTAATATGACACATTAAACCAATTGGAGAAGTTTGGGACCAAGGAAAAGAGATTTGGTCCAAGAATCATCCAACTTGACCAAGTTCGTCCATTTTGGTCTTTCTTAGTTCCGACGAGCTCCAAAGCTGAACGAACCCAAATGTCAAGCATAGATTGATGTAATATGACACATTAAACCAATTGGAGAAGTTTGGGACCAAGGAAAAGAGATTTGGTCCAAGAATCATCCAACTTGACCAAGTTCGTCCATTTTGGTCTTTCTTAGTTCCGACGAGCTCCAAAGCTGAACGAACCCAAATGTCAAGCATAGATTGATGTAATATGACACATTAAACCAATTGGAGAAGTTTGGGACCAAGGAAAAGAGATTTGGTCCAAGAATCATCCAACTTGACCAAGTTCGTCCATTTTGGTCTTTCTTAGTTCCGACGAGCTCCAAAGCTGAACGAACCCAAATGTCAAGCATAGATTGATGTAATATGACACATTAAACCAATTGGAGAAGTTTGGGACCAAGGAAAAGAGATTTGGTCCAAGAATCATCCAACTTGACCAAGTTCGTCCATTTTGGTCTTTCTTAGTTCCGACGAGCTCCAAAGCTGAACGAACCCAAATGTCAAGCATAGATTGATGTAATATGACACATTAAACCAATTGGAGAAGTTTGGGACCAAGGAAAAGAGATTTGGTCCAAGAATCATCCAACTTGACCAAGTTCGTCCATTTTGGTCTTTCTTAGTTCCGACGAGCTCCAAAGCTGAACGAACCCAAATGTCAAGCATAGATTGATGTAATATGACACATTAAACCAATTGGAGAAGTTTGGGACCAAGGAAAAGAGATTTGGTCCAAGAATCATCCAACTTGACCAAGTTCGTCCATTTTGGTCTTTCTTAGTTCCGACGAGCTCCAAAGCTGAACGAACCCAAATGTCAAGCATAGATTGATGTAATATGACACATTAAACCAATTGGAGAAGTTTGGGACCAAGGAAAAGAGATTTGGTCCAAGAATCATCCAACTTGACCAAGTTCGTCCATTTTGGTCTTTCTTAGTTCCGACGAGCTCCAAAGCTGAACGAACCCAAATGTCAAGCATAGATTGATGTAATATGACACATTAAACCAATTGGAGAAGTTTGGGACCAAGGAAAAGAGATTTGGTCCAAGAATCATCCAACTTGACCAAGTTCGTCCATTTTGGTCTTTCTTAGTTCCGACGAGCTCCAAAGCTGAACGAACCCAAATGTCAAGCATAGATTGATGTAATATGACACATTAAACCAATTGGAGAAGTTTGGGACCAAGGAAAAGAGATTTGGTCCAAGAATCATCCAACTTGACCAAGTTCGTCCATTTTGGTCTTTCTTAGTTCCGACGAGCTCCAAAGCTGAACGAACCCAAATGTCAAGCATAGATTGATGTAATATGACACATTAAACCAATTGGAGAAGTTTGGGACCAAGGAAAAGAGATTTGGTCCAAGAATCATCCAACTTGACCAAGTTCGTCCATTTTGGTCTTTCTTAGTTCCGACGAGCTCCAAAGCTGAACGAACCCAAATGTCAAGCATAGATTGATGTAATATGACACATTAAACCAATTGGAGAAGTTTGGGACCAAGGAAAAGAGATTTGGTCCAAGAATCATCCAACTTGACCAAGTTCGTCCATTTTGGTCTTTCTTAGTTCCGACGAGCTCCAAAGCTGAACGAACCCAAATGTCAAGCATAGATTGATGTAATATGACACATTAAACCAATTGGAGAAGTTTGGGACCAAGGAAAAGAGATTTGGTCCAAGAATCATCCAACTTGACCAAGTTCGTCCATTTTGGTCTTTCTTAGTTCCGACGAGCTCCAAAGCTGAACGAACCCAAATGTCAAGCATAGATTGATGTAATATGACACATTAAACCAATTGGAGAAGTTTGGGACCAAGGAAAAGAGATTTGGTCCAAGAATCATCCAACTTGACCAAGTTCGTCCATTTTGGTCTTTCTTAGTTCCGACGAGCTCCAAAGCTGAACGAACCCAAATGTCAAGCATAGATTGATGTAATATGACACATTAAACCAATTGGAGAAGTTTGGGACCAAGGAAAAGAGATTTGGTCCAAGAATCATCCAACTTGACCAAGTTCGTCCATTTTGGTCTTTCTTAGTTCCGACGAGCTCCAAAGCTGAACGAACCCAAATGTCAAGCATAGATTGATGTAATATGACACATTAAACCAATTGGAGAAGTTTGGGACCAAGGAAAAGAGATTTGGTCCAAGAATCATCCAACTTGACCAAGTTCGTCCATTTTGGTCTTTCTTAGTTCCGACGAGCTCCAAAGCTGAACGAACCCAAATGTCAAGCATAGATTGATGTAATATGACACATTAAACCAATTGGAGAAGTTTGGGACCAAGGAAAAGAGATTTGGTCCAAGAATCATCCAACTTGACCAAGTTCGTCCATTTTGGTCTTTCTTAGTTCCGACGAGCTCCAAAGCTGAACGAACCCAAATGTCAAGCATAGATTGATGTAATATGACACATTAAACCAATTGGAGAAGTTTGGGACCAAGGAAAAGAGATTTGGTCCAAGAATCATCCAACTTGACCAAGTTCGTCCATTTTGGTCTTTCTTAGTTCCGACGAGCTCCAAAGCTGAACGAACCCAAATGTCAAGCATAGATTGATGTAATATGACACATTAAACCAATTGGAGAAGTTTGGGACCAAGGAAAAGAGATTTGGTCCAAGAATCATCCAACTTGACCAAGTTCGTCCATTTTGGTCTTTCTTAGTTCCGACGAGCTCCAAAGCTGAACGAACCCAAATGTCAAGCATAGATTGATGTAATATGACACATTAAACCAATTGGAGAAGTTTGGGACCAAGGAAAAGAGATTTGGTCCAAGAATCATCCAACTTGACCAAGTTCGTCCATTTTGGTCTTTCTTAGTTCCGACGAGCTCCAAAGCTGAACGAACCCAAATGTCAAGCATAGATTGATGTAATATGACACATTAAACCAATTGGAGAAGTTTGGGACCAAGGAAAAGAGATTTGGTCCAAGAATCATCCAACTTGACCAAGTTCGTCCATTTTGGTCTTTCTTAGTTCCGACGAGCTCCAAAGCTGAACGAACCCAAATGTCAAGCATAGATTGATGTAATATGACACATTAAACCAATTGGAGAAGTTTGGGACCAAGGAAAAGAGATTTGGTCCAAGAATCATCCAACTTGACCAAGTTCGTCCATTTTGGTCTTTCTTAGTTCCGACGAGCTCCAAAGCTGAACGAACCCAAATGTCAAGCATAGATTGATGTAATATGACACATTAAACCAATTGGAGAAGTTTGGGACCAAGGAAAAGAGATTTGGTCCAAGAATCATCCAACTTGACCAAGTTCGTCCATTTTGGTCTTTCTTAGTTCCGACGAGCTCCAAAGCTGAACGAACCCAAATGTCAAGCATAGATTGATGTAATATGACACATTAAACCAATTGGAGAAGTTTGGGACCAAGGAAAAGAGATTTGGTCCAAGAATCATCCAACTTGACCAAGTTCGTCCATTTTGGTCTTTCTTAGTTCCGACGAGCTCCAAAGCTGAACGAACCCAAATGTCAAGCATAGATTGATGTAATATGACACATTAAACCAATTGGAGAAGTTTGGGACCAAGGAAAAGAGATTTGGTCCAAGAATCATCCAACTTGACCAAGTTCGTCCATTTTGGTCTTTCTTAGTTCCGACGAGCTCCAAAGCTGAACGAACCCAAATGTCAAGCATAGATTGATGTAATATGACACATTAAACCAATTGGAGAAGTTTGGGACCAAGGAAAAGAGATTTGGTCCAAGAATCATCCAACTTGACCAAGTTCGTCCATTTTGGTCTTTCTTAGTTCCGACGAGCTCCAAAGCTGAACGAACCCAAATGTCAAGCATAGATTGATGTAATATGACACATTAAACCAATTGGAGAAGTTTGGGACCAAGGAAAAGAGATTTGGTCCAAGAATCATCCAACTTGACCAAGTTCGTCCATTTTGGTCTTTCTTAGTTCCGACGAGCTCCAAAGCTGAACGAACCCAAATGTCAAGCATAGATTGATGTAATATGACACATTAAACCAATTGGAGAAGTTTGGGACCAAGGAAAAGAGATTTGGTCCAAGAATCATCCAACTTGACCAAGTTCGTCCATTTTGGTCTTTCTTAGTTCCGACGAGCTCCAAAGCTGAACGAACCCAAATGTCAAGCATAGATTGATGTAATATGACACATTAAACCAATTGGAGAAGTTTGGGACCAAGGAAAAGAGATTTGGTCCAAGAATCATCCAACTTGACCAAGTTCGTCCATTTTGGTCTTTCTTAGTTCCGACGAGCTCCAAAGCTGAACGAACCCAAATGTCAAGCATAGATTGATGTAATATGACACATTAAACCAATTGGAGAAGTTTGGGACCAAGGAAAAGAGATTTGGTCCAAGAATCATCCAACTTGACCAAGTTCGTCCATTTTGGTCTTTCTTAGTTCCGACGAGCTCCAAAGCTGAACGAACCCAAATGTCAAGCATAGATTGATGTAATATGACACATTAAACCAATTGGAGAAGTTTGGGACCAAGGAAAAGAGATTTGGTCCAAGAATCATCCAACTTGACCAAGTTCGTCCATTTTGGTCTTTCTTAGTTCCGACGAGCTCCAAAGCTGAACGAACCCAAATGTCAAGCATAGATTGATGTAATATGACACATTAAACCAATTGGAGAAGTTTGGGACCAAGGAAAAGAGATTTGGTCCAAGAATCATCCAACTTGACCAAGTTCGTCCATTTTGGTCTTTCTTAGTTCCGACGAGCTCCAAAGCTGAACGAACCCAAATGTCAAGCATAGATTGATGTAATATGACACATTAAACCAATTGGAGAAGTTTGGGACCAAGGAAAAGAGATTTGGTCCAAGAATCATCCAACTTGACCAAGTTCGTCCATTTTGGTCTTTCTTAGTTCCGACGAGCTCCAAAGCTGAACGAACCCAAATGTCAAGCATAGATTGATGTAATATGACACATTAAACCAATTGGAGAAGTTTGGGACCAAGGAAAAGAGATTTGGTCCAAGAATCATCCAACTTGACCAAGTTCGTCCATTTTGGTCTTTCTTAGTTCCGACGAGCTCCAAAGCTGAACGAACCCAAATGTCAAGCATAGATTGATGTAATATGACACATTAAACCAATTGGAGAAGTTTGGGACCAAGGAAAAGAGATTTGGTCCAAGAATCATCCAACTTGACCAAGTTCGTCCATTTTGGTCTTTCTTAGTTCCGACGAGCTCCAAAGCTGAACGAACCCAAATGTCAAGCATAGATTGATGTAATATGACACATTAAACCAATTGGAGAAGTTTGGGACCAAGGAAAAGAGATTTGGTCCAAGAATCATCCAACTTGACCAAGTTCGTCCATTTTGGTCTTTCTTAGTTCCGACGAGCTCCAAAGCTGAACGAACCCAAATGTCAAGCATAGATTGATGTAATATGACACATTAAACCAATTGGAGAAGTTTGGGACCAAGGAAAAGAGATTTGGTCCAAGAATCATCCAACTTGACCAAGTTCGTCCATTTTGGTCTTTCTTAGTTCCGACGAGCTCCAAAGCTGAACGAACCCAAATGTCAAGCATAGATTGATGTAATATGACACATTAAACCAATTGGAGAAGTTTGGGACCAAGGAAAAGAGATTTGGTCCAAGAATCATCCAACTTGACCAAGTTCGTCCATTTTGGTCTTTCTTAGTTCCGACGAGCTCCAAAGCTGAACGAACCCAAATGTCAAGCATAGATTGATGTAATATGACACATTAAACCAATTGGAGAAGTTTGGGACCAAGGAAAAGAGATTTGGTCCAAGAATCATCCAACTTGACCAAGTTCGTCCATTTTGGTCTTTCTTAGTTCCGACGAGCTCCAAAGCTGAACGAACCCAAATGTCAAGCATAGATTGATGTAATATGACACATTAAACCAATTGGAGAAGTTTGGGACCAAGGAAAAGAGATTTGGTCCAAGAATCATCCAACTTGACCAAGTTCGTCCATTTTGGTCTTTCTTAGTTCCGACGAGCTCCAAAGCTGAACGAACCCAAATGTCAAGCATAGATTGATGTAATATGACACATTAAACCAATTGGAGAAGTTTGGGACCAAGGAAAAGAGATTTGGTCCAAGAATCATCCAACTTGACCAAGTTCGTCCATTTTGGTCTTTCTTAGTTCCGACGAGCTCCAAAGCTGAACGAACCCAAATGTCAAGCATAGATTGATGTAATATGACACATTAAACCAATTGGAGAAGTTTGGGACCAAGGAAAAGAGATTTGGTCCAAGAATCATCCAACTTGACCAAGTTCGTCCATTTTGGTCTTTCTTAGTTCCGACGAGCTCCAAAGCTGAACGAACCCAAATGTCAAGCATAGATTGATGTAATATGACACATTAAACCAATTGGAGAAGTTTGGGACCAAGGAAAAGAGATTTGGTCCAAGAATCATCCAACTTGACCAAGTTCGTCCATTTTGGTCTTTCTTAGTTCCGACGAGCTCCAAAGCTGAACGAACCCAAATGTCAAGCATAGATTGATGTAATATGACACATTAAACCAATTGGAGAAGTTTGGGACCAAGGAAAAGAGATTTGGTCCAAGAATCATCCAACTTGACCAAGTTCGTCCATTTTGGTCTTTCTTAGTTCCGACGAGCTCCAAAGCTGAACGAACCCAAATGTCAAGCATAGATTGATGTAATATGACACATTAAACCAATTGGAGAAGTTTGGGACCAAGGAAAAGAGATTTGGTCCAAGAATCATCCAACTTGACCAAGTTCGTCCATTTTGGTCTTTCTTAGTTCCGACGAGCTCCAAAGCTGAACGAACCCAAATGTCAAGCATAGATTGATGTAATATGACACATTAAACCAATTGGAGAAGTTTGGGACCAAGGAAAAGAGATTTGGTCCAAGAATCATCCAACTTGACCAAGTTCGTCCATTTTGGTCTTTCTTAGTTCCGACGAGCTCCAAAGCTGAACGAACCCAAATGTCAAGCATAGATTGATGTAATATGACACATTAAACCAATTGGAGAAGTTTGGGACCAAGGAAAAGAGATTTGGTCCAAGAATCATCCAACTTGACCAAGTTCGTCCATTTTGGTCTTTCTTAGTTCCGACGAGCTCCAAAGCTGAACGAACCCAAATGTCAAGCATAGATTGATGTAATATGACACATTAAACCAATTGGAGAAGTTTGGGACCAAGGAAAAGAGATTTGGTCCAAGAATCATCCAACTTGACCAAGTTCGTCCATTTTGGTCTTTCTTAGTTCCGACGAGCTCCAAAGCTGAACGAACCCAAATGTCAAGCATAGATTGATGTAATATGACACATTAAACCAATTGGAGAAGTTTGGGACCAAGGAAAAGAGATTTGGTCCAAGAATCATCCAACTTGACCAAGTTCGTCCATTTTGGTCTTTCTTAGTTCCGACGAGCTCCAAAGCTGAACGAACCCAAATGTCAAGCATAGATTGATGTAATATGACACATTAAACCAATTGGAGAAGTTTGGGACCAAGGAAAAGAGATTTGGTCCAAGAATCATCCAACTTGACCAAGTTCGTCCATTTTGGTCTTTCTTAGTTCCGACGAGCTCCAAAGCTGAACGAACCCAAATGTCAAGCATAGATTGATGTAATATGACACATTAAACCAATTGGAGAAGTTTGGGACCAAGGAAAAGAGATTTGGTCCAAGAATCATCCAACTTGACCAAGTTCGTCCATTTTGGTCTTTCTTAGTTCCGACGAGCTCCAAAGCTGAACGAACCCAAATGTCAAGCATAGATTGATGTAATATGACACATTAAACCAATTGGAGAAGTTTGGGACCAAGGAAAAGAGATTTGGTCCAAGAATCATCCAACTTGACCAAGTTCGTCCATTTTGGTCTTTCTTAGTTCCGACGAGCTCCAAAGCTGAACGAACCCAAATGTCAAGCATAGATTGATGTAATATGACACATTAAACCAATTGGAGAAGTTTGGGACCAAGGAAAAGAGATTTGGTCCAAGAATCATCCAACTTGACCAAGTTCGTCCATTTTGGTCTTTCTTAGTTCCGACGAGCTCCAAAGCTGAACGAACCCAAATGTCAAGCATAGATTGATGTAATATGACACATTAAACCAATTGGAGAAGTTTGGGACCAAGGAAAAGAGATTTGGTCCAAGAATCATCCAACTTGACCAAGTTCGTCCATTTTGGTCTTTCTTAGTTCCGACGAGCTCCAAAGCTGAACGAACCCAAATGTCAAGCATAGATTGATGTAATATGACACATTAAACCAATTGGAGAAGTTTGGGACCAAGGAAAAGAGATTTGGTCCAAGAATCATCCAACTTGACCAAGTTCGTCCATTTTGGTCTTTCTTAGTTCCGACGAGCTCCAAAGCTGAACGAACCCAAATGTCAAGCATAGATTGATGTAATATGACACATTAAACCAATTGGAGAAGTTTGGGACCAAGGAAAAGAGATTTGGTCCAAGAATCATCCAACTTGACCAAGTTCGTCCATTTTGGTCTTTCTTAGTTCCGACGAGCTCCAAAGCTGAACGAACCCAAATGTCAAGCATAGATTGATGTAATATGACACATTAAACCAATTGGAGAAGTTTGGGACCAAGGAAAAGAGATTTGGTCCAAGAATCATCCAACTTGACCAAGTTCGTCCATTTTGGTCTTTCTTAGTTCCGACGAGCTCCAAAGCTGAACGAACCCAAATGTCAAGCATAGATTGATGTAATATGACACATTAAACCAATTGGAGAAGTTTGGGACCAAGGAAAAGAGATTTGGTCCAAGAATCATCCAACTTGACCAAGTTCGTCCATTTTGGTCTTTCTTAGTTCCGACGAGCTCCAAAGCTGAACGAACCCAAATGTCAAGCATAGATTGATGTAATATGACACATTAAACCAATTGGAGAAGTTTGGGACCAAGGAAAAGAGATTTGGTCCAAGAATCATCCAACTTGACCAAGTTCGTCCATTTTGGTCTTTCTTAGTTCCGACGAGCTCCAAAGCTGAACGAACCCAAATGTCAAGCATAGATTGATGTAATATGACACATTAAACCAATTGGAGAAGTTTGGGACCAAGGAAAAGAGATTTGGTCCAAGAATCATCCAACTTGACCAAGTTCGTCCATTTTGGTCTTTCTTAGTTCCGACGAGCTCCAAAGCTGAACGAACCCAAATGTCAAGCATAGATTGATGTAATATGACACATTAAACCAATTGGAGAAGTTTGGGACCAAGGAAAAGAGATTTGGTCCAAGAATCATCCAACTTGACCAAGTTCGTCCATTTTGGTCTTTCTTAGTTCCGACGAGCTCCAAAGCTGAACGAACCCAAATGTCAAGCATAGATTGATGTAATATGACACATTAAACCAATTGGAGAAGTTTGGGACCAAGGAAAAGAGATTTGGTCCAAGAATCATCCAACTTGACCAAGTTCGTCCATTTTGGTCTTTCTTAGTTCCGACGAGCTCCAAAGCTGAACGAACCCAAATGTCAAGCATAGATTGATGTAATATGACACATTAAACCAATTGGAGAAGTTTGGGACCAAGGAAAAGAGATTTGGTCCAAGAATCATCCAACTTGACCAAGTTCGTCCATTTTGGTCTTTCTTAGTTCCGACGAGCTCCAAAGCTGAACGAACCCAAATGTCAAGCATAGATTGATGTAATATGACACATTAAACCAATTGGAGAAGTTTGGGACCAAGGAAAAGAGATTTGGTCCAAGAATCATCCAACTTGACCAAGTTCGTCCATTTTGGTCTTTCTTAGTTCCGACGAGCTCCAAAGCTGAACGAACCCAAATGTCAAGCATAGATTGATGTAATATGACACATTAAACCAATTGGAGAAGTTTGGGACCAAGGAAAAGAGATTTGGTCCAAGAATCATCCAACTTGACCAAGTTCGTCCATTTTGGTCTTTCTTAGTTCCGACGAGCTCCAAAGCTGAACGAACCCAAATGTCAAGCATAGATTGATGTAATATGACACATTAAACCAATTGGAGAAGTTTGGGACCAAGGAAAAGAGATTTGGTCCAAGAATCATCCAACTTGACCAAGTTCGTCCATTTTGGTCTTTCTTAGTTCCGACGAGCTCCAAAGCTGAACGAACCCAAATGTCAAGCATAGATTGATGTAATATGACACATTAAACCAATTGGAGAAGTTTGGGACCAAGGAAAAGAGATTTGGTCCAAGAATCATCCAACTTGACCAAGTTCGTCCATTTTGGTCTTTCTTAGTTCCGACGAGCTCCAAAGCTGAACGAACCCAAATGTCAAGCATAGATTGATGTAATATGACACATTAAACCAATTGGAGAAGTTTGGGACCAAGGAAAAGAGATTTGGTCCAAGAATCATCCAACTTGACCAAGTTCGTCCATTTTGGTCTTTCTTAGTTCCGACGAGCTCCAAAGCTGAACGAACCCAAATGTCAAGCATAGATTGATGTAATATGACACATTAAACCAATTGGAGAAGTTTGGGACCAAGGAAAAGAGATTTGGTCCAAGAATCATCCAACTTGACCAAGTTCGTCCATTTTGGTCTTTCTTAGTTCCGACGAGCTCCAAAGCTGAACGAACCCAAATGTCAAGCATAGATTGATGTAATATGACACATTAAACCAATTGGAGAAGTTTGGGACCAAGGAAAAGAGATTTGGTCCAAGAATCATCCAACTTGACCAAGTTCGTCCATTTTGGTCTTTCTTAGTTCCGACGAGCTCCAAAGCTGAACGAACCCAAATGTCAAGCATAGATTGATGTAATATGACACATTAAACCAATTGGAGAAGTTTGGGACCAAGGAAAAGAGATTTGGTCCAAGAATCATCCAACTTGACCAAGTTCGTCCATTTTGGTCTTTCTTAGTTCCGACGAGCTCCAAAGCTGAACGAACCCAAATGTCAAGCATAGATTGATGTAATATGACACATTAAACCAATTGGAGAAGTTTGGGACCAAGGAAAAGAGATTTGGTCCAAGAATCATCCAACTTGACCAAGTTCGTCCATTTTGGTCTTTCTTAGTTCCGACGAGCTCCAAAGCTGAACGAACCCAAATGTCAAGCATAGATTGATGTAATATGACACATTAAACCAATTGGAGAAGTTTGGGACCAAGGAAAAGAGATTTGGTCCAAGAATCATCCAACTTGACCAAGTTCGTCCATTTTGGTCTTTCTTAGTTCCGACGAGCTCCAAAGCTGAACGAACCCAAATGTCAAGCATAGATTGATGTAATATGACACATTAAACCAATTGGAGAAGTTTGGGACCAAGGAAAAGAGATTTGGTCCAAGAATCATCCAACTTGACCAAGTTCGTCCATTTTGGTCTTTCTTAGTTCCGACGAGCTCCAAAGCTGAACGAACCCAAATGTCAAGCATAGATTGATGTAATATGACACATTAAACCAATTGGAGAAGTTTGGGACCAAGGAAAAGAGATTTGGTCCAAGAATCATCCAACTTGACCAAGTTCGTCCATTTTGGTCTTTCTTAGTTCCGACGAGCTCCAAAGCTGAACGAACCCAAATGTCAAGCATAGATTGATGTAATATGACACATTAAACCAATTGGAGAAGTTTGGGACCAAGGAAAAGAGATTTGGTCCAAGAATCATCCAACTTGACCAAGTTCGTCCATTTTGGTCTTTCTTAGTTCCGACGAGCTCCAAAGCTGAACGAACCCAAATGTCAAGCATAGATTGATGTAATATGACACATTAAACCAATTGGAGAAGTTTGGGACCAAGGAAAAGAGATTTGGTCCAAGAATCATCCAACTTGACCAAGTTCGTCCATTTTGGTCTTTCTTAGTTCCGACGAGCTCCAAAGCTGAACGAACCCAAATGTCAAGCATAGATTGATGTAATATGACACATTAAACCAATTGGAGAAGTTTGGGACCAAGGAAAAGAGATTTGGTCCAAGAATCATCCAACTTGACCAAGTTCGTCCATTTTGGTCTTTCTTAGTTCCGACGAGCTCCAAAGCTGAACGAACCCAAATGTCAAGCATAGATTGATGTAATATGACACATTAAACCAATTGGAGAAGTTTGGGACCAAGGAAAAGAGATTTGGTCCAAGAATCATCCAACTTGACCAAGTTCGTCCATTTTGGTCTTTCTTAGTTCCGACGAGCTCCAAAGCTGAACGAACCCAAATGTCAAGCATAGATTGATGTAATATGACACATTAAACCAATTGGAGAAGTTTGGGACCAAGGAAAAGAGATTTGGTCCAAGAATCATCCAACTTGACCAAGTTCGTCCATTTTGGTCTTTCTTAGTTCCGACGAGCTCCAAAGCTGAACGAACCCAAATGTCAAGCATAGATTGATGTAATATGACACATTAAACCAATTGGAGAAGTTTGGGACCAAGGAAAAGAGATTTGGTCCAAGAATCATCCAACTTGACCAAGTTCGTCCATTTTGGTCTTTCTTAGTTCCGACGAGCTCCAAAGCTGAACGAACCCAAATGTCAAGCATAGATTGATGTAATATGACACATTAAACCAATTGGAGAAGTTTGGGACCAAGGAAAAGAGATTTGGTCCAAGAATCATCCAACTTGACCAAGTTCGTCCATTTTGGTCTTTCTTAGTTCCGACGAGCTCCAAAGCTGAACGAACCCAAATGTCAAGCATAGATTGATGTAATATGACACATTAAACCAATTGGAGAAGTTTGGGACCAAGGAAAAGAGATTTGGTCCAAGAATCATCCAACTTGACCAAGTTCGTCCATTTTGGTCTTTCTTAGTTCCGACGAGCTCCAAAGCTGAACGAACCCAAATGTCAAGCATAGATTGATGTAATATGACACATTAAACCAATTGGAGAAGTTTGGGACCAAGGAAAAGAGATTTGGTCCAAGAATCATCCAACTTGACCAAGTTCGTCCATTTTGGTCTTTCTTAGTTCCGACGAGCTCCAAAGCTGAACGAACCCAAATGTCAAGCATAGATTGATGTAATATGACACATTAAACCAATTGGAGAAGTTTGGGACCAAGGAAAAGAGATTTGGTCCAAGAATCATCCAACTTGACCAAGTTCGTCCATTTTGGTCTTTCTTAGTTCCGACGAGCTCCAAAGCTGAACGAACCCAAATGTCAAGCATAGATTGATGTAATATGACACATTAAACCAATTGGAGAAGTTTGGGACCAAGGAAAAGAGATTTGGTCCAAGAATCATCCAACTTGACCAAGTTCGTCCATTTTGGTCTTTCTTAGTTCCGACGAGCTCCAAAGCTGAACGAACCCAAATGTCAAGCATAGATTGATGTAATATGACACATTAAACCAATTGGAGAAGTTTGGGACCAAGGAAAAGAGATTTGGTCCAAGAATCATCCAACTTGACCAAGTTCGTCCATTTTGGTCTTTCTTAGTTCCGACGAGCTCCAAAGCTGAACGAACCCAAATGTCAAGCATAGATTGATGTAATATGACACATTAAACCAATTGGAGAAGTTTGGGACCAAGGAAAAGAGATTTGGTCCAAGAATCATCCAACTTGACCAAGTTCGTCCATTTTGGTCTTTCTTAGTTCCGACGAGCTCCAAAGCTGAACGAACCCAAATGTCAAGCATAGATTGATGTAATATGACACATTAAACCAATTGGAGAAGTTTGGGACCAAGGAAAAGAGATTTGGTCCAAGAATCATCCAACTTGACCAAGTTCGTCCATTTTGGTCTTTCTTAGTTCCGACGAGCTCCAAAGCTGAACGAACCCAAATGTCAAGCATAGATTGATGTAATATGACACATTAAACCAATTGGAGAAGTTTGGGACCAAGGAAAAGAGATTTGGTCCAAGAATCATCCAACTTGACCAAGTTCGTCCATTTTGGTCTTTCTTAGTTCCGACGAGCTCCAAAGCTGAACGAACCCAAATGTCAAGCATAGATTGATGTAATATGACACATTAAACCAATTGGAGAAGTTTGGGACCAAGGAAAAGAGATTTGGTCCAAGAATCATCCAACTTGACCAAGTTCGTCCATTTTGGTCTTTCTTAGTTCCGACGAGCTCCAAAGCTGAACGAACCCAAATGTCAAGCATAGATTGATGTAATATGACACATTAAACCAATTGGAGAAGTTTGGGACCAAGGAAAAGAGATTTGGTCCAAGAATCATCCAACTTGACCAAGTTCGTCCATTTTGGTCTTTCTTAGTTCCGACGAGCTCCAAAGCTGAACGAACCCAAATGTCAAGCATAGATTGATGTAATATGACACATTAAACCAATTGGAGAAGTTTGGGACCAAGGAAAAGAGATTTGGTCCAAGAATCATCCAACTTGACCAAGTTCGTCCATTTTGGTCTTTCTTAGTTCCGACGAGCTCCAAAGCTGAACGAACCCAAATGTCAAGCATAGATTGATGTAATATGACACATTAAACCAATTGGAGAAGTTTGGGACCAAGGAAAAGAGATTTGGTCCAAGAATCATCCAACTTGACCAAGTTCGTCCATTTTGGTCTTTCTTAGTTCCGACGAGCTCCAAAGCTGAACGAACCCAAATGTCAAGCATAGATTGATGTAATATGACACATTAAACCAATTGGAGAAGTTTGGGACCAAGGAAAAGAGATTTGGTCCAAGAATCATCCAACTTGACCAAGTTCGTCCATTTTGGTCTTTCTTAGTTCCGACGAGCTCCAAAGCTGAACGAACCCAAATGTCAAGCATAGATTGATGTAATATGACACATTAAACCAATTGGAGAAGTTTGGGACCAAGGAAAAGAGATTTGGTCCAAGAATCATCCAACTTGACCAAGTTCGTCCATTTTGGTCTTTCTTAGTTCCGACGAGCTCCAAAGCTGAACGAACCCAAATGTCAAGCATAGATTGATGTAATATGACACATTAAACCAATTGGAGAAGTTTGGGACCAAGGAAAAGAGATTTGGTCCAAGAATCATCCAACTTGACCAAGTTCGTCCATTTTGGTCTTTCTTAGTTCCGACGAGCTCCAAAGCTGAACGAACCCAAATGTCAAGCATAGATTGATGTAATATGACACATTAAACCAATTGGAGAAGTTTGGGACCAAGGAAAAGAGATTTGGTCCAAGAATCATCCAACTTGACCAAGTTCGTCCATTTTGGTCTTTCTTAGTTCCGACGAGCTCCAAAGCTGAACGAACCCAAATGTCAAGCATAGATTGATGTAATATGACACATTAAACCAATTGGAGAAGTTTGGGACCAAGGAAAAGAGATTTGGTCCAAGAATCATCCAACTTGACCAAGTTCGTCCATTTTGGTCTTTCTTAGTTCCGACGAGCTCCAAAGCTGAACGAACCCAAATGTCAAGCATAGATTGATGTAATATGACACATTAAACCAATTGGAGAAGTTTGGGACCAAGGAAAAGAGATTTGGTCCAAGAATCATCCAACTTGACCAAGTTCGTCCATTTTGGTCTTTCTTAGTTCCGACGAGCTCCAAAGCTGAACGAACCCAAATGTCAAGCATAGATTGATGTAATATGACACATTAAACCAATTGGAGAAGTTTGGGACCAAGGAAAAGAGATTTGGTCCAAGAATCATCCAACTTGACCAAGTTCGTCCATTTTGGTCTTTCTTAGTTCCGACGAGCTCCAAAGCTGAACGAACCCAAATGTCAAGCATAGATTGATGTAATATGACACATTAAACCAATTGGAGAAGTTTGGGACCAAGGAAAAGAGATTTGGTCCAAGAATCATCCAACTTGACCAAGTTCGTCCATTTTGGTCTTTCTTAGTTCCGACGAGCTCCAAAGCTGAACGAACCCAAATGTCAAGCATAGATTGATGTAATATGACACATTAAACCAATTGGAGAAGTTTGGGACCAAGGAAAAGAGATTTGGTCCAAGAATCATCCAACTTGACCAAGTTCGTCCATTTTGGTCTTTCTTAGTTCCGACGAGCTCCAAAGCTGAACGAACCCAAATGTCAAGCATAGATTGATGTAATATGACACATTAAACCAATTGGAGAAGTTTGGGACCAAGGAAAAGAGATTTGGTCCAAGAATCATCCAACTTGACCAAGTTCGTCCATTTTGGTCTTTCTTAGTTCCGACGAGCTCCAAAGCTGAACGAACCCAAATGTCAAGCATAGATTGATGTAATATGACACATTAAACCAATTGGAGAAGTTTGGGACCAAGGAAAAGAGATTTGGTCCAAGAATCATCCAACTTGACCAAGTTCGTCCATTTTGGTCTTTCTTAGTTCCGACGAGCTCCAAAGCTGAACGAACCCAAATGTCAAGCATAGATTGATGTAATATGACACATTAAACCAATTGGAGAAGTTTGGGACCAAGGAAAAGAGATTTGGTCCAAGAATCATCCAACTTGACCAAGTTCGTCCATTTTGGTCTTTCTTAGTTCCGACGAGCTCCAAAGCTGAACGAACCCAAATGTCAAGCATAGATTGATGTAATATGACACATTAAACCAATTGGAGAAGTTTGGGACCAAGGAAAAGAGATTTGGTCCAAGAATCATCCAACTTGACCAAGTTCGTCCATTTTGGTCTTTCTTAGTTCCGACGAGCTCCAAAGCTGAACGAACCCAAATGTCAAGCATAGATTGATGTAATATGACACATTAAACCAATTGGAGAAGTTTGGGACCAAGGAAAAGAGATTTGGTCCAAGAATCATCCAACTTGACCAAGTTCGTCCATTTTGGTCTTTCTTAGTTCCGACGAGCTCCAAAGCTGAACGAACCCAAATGTCAAGCATAGATTGATGTAATATGACACATTAAACCAATTGGAGAAGTTTGGGACCAAGGAAAAGAGATTTGGTCCAAGAATCATCCAACTTGACCAAGTTCGTCCATTTTGGTCTTTCTTAGTTCCGACGAGCTCCAAAGCTGAACGAACCCAAATGTCAAGCATAGATTGATGTAATATGACACATTAAACCAATTGGAGAAGTTTGGGACCAAGGAAAAGAGATTTGGTCCAAGAATCATCCAACTTGACCAAGTTCGTCCATTTTGGTCTTTCTTAGTTCCGACGAGCTCCAAAGCTGAACGAACCCAAATGTCAAGCATAGATTGATGTAATATGACACATTAAACCAATTGGAGAAGTTTGGGACCAAGGAAAAGAGATTTGGTCCAAGAATCATCCAACTTGACCAAGTTCGTCCATTTTGGTCTTTCTTAGTTCCGACGAGCTCCAAAGCTGAACGAACCCAAATGTCAAGCATAGATTGATGTAATATGACACATTAAACCAATTGGAGAAGTTTGGGACCAAGGAAAAGAGATTTGGTCCAAGAATCATCCAACTTGACCAAGTTCGTCCATTTTGGTCTTTCTTAGTTCCGACGAGCTCCAAAGCTGAACGAACCCAAATGTCAAGCATAGATTGATGTAATATGACACATTAAACCAATTGGAGAAGTTTGGGACCAAGGAAAAGAGATTTGGTCCAAGAATCATCCAACTTGACCAAGTTCGTCCATTTTGGTCTTTCTTAGTTCCGACGAGCTCCAAAGCTGAACGAACCCAAATGTCAAGCATAGATTGATGTAATATGACACATTAAACCAATTGGAGAAGTTTGGGACCAAGGAAAAGAGATTTGGTCCAAGAATCATCCAACTTGACCAAGTTCGTCCATTTTGGTCTTTCTTAGTTCCGACGAGCTCCAAAGCTGAACGAACCCAAATGTCAAGCATAGATTGATGTAATATGACACATTAAACCAATTGGAGAAGTTTGGGACCAAGGAAAAGAGATTTGGTCCAAGAATCATCCAACTTGACCAAGTTCGTCCATTTTGGTCTTTCTTAGTTCCGACGAGCTCCAAAGCTGAACGAACCCAAATGTCAAGCATAGATTGATGTAATATGACACATTAAACCAATTGGAGAAGTTTGGGACCAAGGAAAAGAGATTTGGTCCAAGAATCATCCAACTTGACCAAGTTCGTCCATTTTGGTCTTTCTTAGTTCCGACGAGCTCCAAAGCTGAACGAACCCAAATGTCAAGCATAGATTGATGTAATATGACACATTAAACCAATTGGAGAAGTTTGGGACCAAGGAAAAGAGATTTGGTCCAAGAATCATCCAACTTGACCAAGTTCGTCCATTTTGGTCTTTCTTAGTTCCGACGAGCTCCAAAGCTGAACGAACCCAAATGTCAAGCATAGATTGATGTAATATGACACATTAAACCAATTGGAGAAGTTTGGGACCAAGGAAAAGAGATTTGGTCCAAGAATCATCCAACTTGACCAAGTTCGTCCATTTTGGTCTTTCTTAGTTCCGACGAGCTCCAAAGCTGAACGAACCCAAATGTCAAGCATAGATTGATGTAATATGACACATTAAACCAATTGGAGAAGTTTGGGACCAAGGAAAAGAGATTTGGTCCAAGAATCATCCAACTTGACCAAGTTCGTCCATTTTGGTCTTTCTTAGTTCCGACGAGCTCCAAAGCTGAACGAACCCAAATGTCAAGCATAGATTGATGTAATATGACACATTAAACCAATTGGAGAAGTTTGGGACCAAGGAAAAGAGATTTGGTCCAAGAATCATCCAACTTGACCAAGTTCGTCCATTTTGGTCTTTCTTAGTTCCGACGAGCTCCAAAGCTGAACGAACCCAAATGTCAAGCATAGATTGATGTAATATGACACATTAAACCAATTGGAGAAGTTTGGGACCAAGGAAAAGAGATTTGGTCCAAGAATCATCCAACTTGACCAAGTTCGTCCATTTTGGTCTTTCTTAGTTCCGACGAGCTCCAAAGCTGAACGAACCCAAATGTCAAGCATAGATTGATGTAATATGACACATTAAACCAATTGGAGAAGTTTGGGACCAAGGAAAAGAGATTTGGTCCAAGAATCATCCAACTTGACCAAGTTCGTCCATTTTGGTCTTTCTTAGTTCCGACGAGCTCCAAAGCTGAACGAACCCAAATGTCAAGCATAGATTGATGTAATATGACACATTAAACCAATTGGAGAAGTTTGGGACCAAGGAAAAGAGATTTGGTCCAAGAATCATCCAACTTGACCAAGTTCGTCCATTTTGGTCTTTCTTAGTTCCGACGAGCTCCAAAGCTGAACGAACCCAAATGTCAAGCATAGATTGATGTAATATGACACATTAAACCAATTGGAGAAGTTTGGGACCAAGGAAAAGAGATTTGGTCCAAGAATCATCCAACTTGACCAAGTTCGTCCATTTTGGTCTTTCTTAGTTCCGACGAGCTCCAAAGCTGAACGAACCCAAATGTCAAGCATAGATTGATGTAATATGACACATTAAACCAATTGGAGAAGTTTGGGACCAAGGAAAAGAGATTTGGTCCAAGAATCATCCAACTTGACCAAGTTCGTCCATTTTGGTCTTTCTTAGTTCCGACGAGCTCCAAAGCTGAACGAACCCAAATGTCAAGCATAGATTGATGTAATATGACACATTAAACCAATTGGAGAAGTTTGGGACCAAGGAAAAGAGATTTGGTCCAAGAATCATCCAACTTGACCAAGTTCGTCCATTTTGGTCTTTCTTAGTTCGACGAGCTCCAAAGCTGAACGAACCCAAATGTCAAGCATAGATTGATGTAATATGACACATTAAACCAATTGGAGAAGTTTGGGACCAAGGAAAAGAGATTTGGTCCAAGAATCATCCAACTTGACCAAGTTCGTCCATTTTGGTCTTTCTTAGTTCCGACGAGCTCCAAAGCTGAACGAACCCAAATGTCAAGCATAGATTGATGTAATATGACACATTAAACCAATTGGAGAAGTTTGGGACCAAGGAAAAGAGATTTGGTCCAAGAATCATCCAACTTGACCAAGTTCGTCCATTTTGGTCTTTCTTAGTTCCGACGAGCTCCAAAGCTGAACGAACCCAAATGTCAAGCATAGATTGATGTAATATGACACATTAAACCAATTGGAGAAGTTTGGGACCAAGGAAAAGAGATTTGGTCCAAGAATCATCCAACTTGACCAAGTTCGTCCATTTTGGTCTTTCTTAGTTCCGACGAGCTCCAAAGCTGAACGAACCCAAATGTCAAGCATAGATTGATGTAATATGACACATTAAACCAATTGGAGAAGTTTGGGACCAAGGAAAAGAGATTTGGTCCAAGAATCATCCAACTTGACCAAGTTCGTCCATTTTGGTCTTTCTTAGTTCCGACGAGCTCCAAAGCTGAACGAACCCAAATGTCAAGCATAGATTGATGTAATATGACACATTAAACCAATTGGAGAAGTTTGGGACCAAGGAAAAGAGATTTGGTCCAAGAATCATCCAACTTGACCAAGTTCGTCCATTTTGGTCTTTCTTAGTTCCGACGAGCTCCAAAGCTGAACGAACCCAAATGTCAAGCATAGATTGATGTAATATGACACATTAAACCAATTGGAGAAGTTTGGGACCAAGGAAAAGAGATTTGGTCCAAGAATCATCCAACTTGACCAAGTTCGTCCATTTTGGTCTTTCTTAGTTCCGACGAGCTCCAAAGCTGAACGAACCCAAATGTCAAGCATAGATTGATGTAATATGACACATTAAACCAATTGGAGAAGTTTGGGACCAAGGAAAAGAGATTTGGTCCAAGAATCATCCAACTTGACCAAGTTCGTCCATTTTGGTCTTTCTTAGTTCCGACGAGCTCCAAAGCTGAACGAACCCAAATGTCAAGCATAGATTGATGTAATATGACACATTAAACCAATTGGAGAAGTTTGGGACCAAGGAAAAGAGATTTGGTCCAAGAATCATCCAACTTGACCAAGTTCGTCCATTTTGGTCTTTCTTAGTTCCGACGAGCTCCAAAGCTGAACGAACCCAAATGTCAAGCATAGATTGATGTAATATGACACATTAAACCAATTGGAGAAGTTTGGGACCAAGGAAAAGAGATTTGGTCCAAGAATCATCCAACTTTCAAGTTCGTCCATTTCGTTGTTTTTGGAGAAAGACGATGACCAAGGTGAATTCTCTTTCCTTGGTCCCAAACTTCTCCAATTGGTTTAATGTGTCATATTACATCAATCTATGCTTGACATTTGGGTTCGTTCAGCTTTGGAGCTCGTCGGAACTAAGAAAGACCAAAATGGACGAACTTGGTCAAGTTGGATGATTCTTGGACCAAATCTCTTTTCCTTGGTCCCAAACTTCTCCAATTGGTTTAATGTGTCATATTACATCAATCTATGCTTGACATTTGGGTTCGTTCAGCTTTGGAGCTCGTCGGAACTAAGAAAGACCAAAATGGACGAACTTGGTCAAGTTGGATGATTCTTGGACCAAATCTCTTTTCCTTGGTCCCAAACTTCTCCAATTGGTTTAATGTGTCATATTACATCAATCTATGCTTGACATTTGGGTTCGTTCAGCTTTGGAGCTCGTCGGAACTAAGAAAGACCAAAATGGACGAACTTGGTCAAGTTGGATGATTCTTGGACCAAATCTCTTTTCCTTGGTCCCAAACTTCTCCAATTGGTTTAATGTGTCATATTACATCAATCTATGCTTGACATTTGGGTTCGTTCAGCTTTGGAGCTCGTCGGAACTAAGAAAGACCAAAATGGACGAACTTGGTCAAGTTGGATGATTCTTGGACCAAATCTCTTTTCCTTGGTCCCAAACTTCTCCAATTGGTTTAATGTGTCATATTACATCAATCTATGCTTGACATTTGGGTTCGTTCAGCTTTGGAGCTCGTCGGAACTAAGAAAGACCAAAATGGACGAACTTGGTCAAGTTGGATGATTCTTGGACCAAATCTCTTTTCCTTGGTCCCAAACTTCTCCAATTGGTTTAATGTGTCATATTACATCAATCTATGCTTGACATTTGGGTTCGTTCAGCTTTGGAGCTCGTCGGAACTAAGAAAGACCAAAATGGACGAACTTGGTCAAGTTGGATGATTCTTGGACCAAATCTCTTTTCCTTGGTCCCAAACTTCTCCAATTGGTTTAATGTGTCATATTACATCAATCTATGCTTGACATTTGGGTTCGTTCAGCTTTGGAGCTCGTCGGAACTAAGAAAGACCAAAATGGACGAACTTGGTCAAGTTGGATGATTCTTGGACCAAATCTCTTTTCCTTGGTCCCAAACTTCTCCAATTGGTTTAATGTGTCATATTACATCAATCTATGCTTGACATTTGGGTTCGTTCAGCTTTGGAGCTCGTCGGAACTAAGAAAGACCAAAATGGACGAACTTGGTCAAGTTGGATGATTCTTGGACCAAATCTCTTTTCCTTGGTCCCAAACTTCTCCAATTGGTTTAATGTGTCATATTACATCAATCTATGCTTGACATTTGGGTTCGTTCAGCTTTGGAGCTCGTCGGAACTAAGAAAGACCAAAATGGACGAACTTGGTCAAGTTGGATGATTCTTGGACCAAATCTCTTTTCCTTGGTCCCAAACTTCTCCAATTGGTTTAATGTGTCATATTACATCAATCTATGCTTGACATTTGGGTTCGTTCAGCTTTGGAGCTCGTCGGAACTAAGAAAGACCAAAATGGACGAACTTGGTCAAGTTGGATGATTCTTGGACCAAATCTCTTTTCCTTGGTCCCAAACTTCTCCAATTGGTTTAATGTGTCATATTACATCAATCTATGCTTGACATTTGGGTTCGTTCAGCTTTGGAGCTCGTCGGAACTAAGAAAGACCAAAATGGACGAACTTGGTCAAGTTGGATGATTCTTGGACCAAATCTCTTTTCCTTGGTCCCAAACTTCTCCAATTGGTTTAATGTGTCATATTACATCAATCTATGCTTGACATTTGGGTTCGTTCAGCTTTGGAGCTCGTCGGAACTAAGAAAGACCAAAATGGACGAACTTGGTCAAGTTGGATGATTCTTGGACCAAATCTCTTTTCCTTGGTCCCAAACTTCTCCAATTGGTTTAATGTGTCATATTACATCAATCTATGCTTGACATTTGGGTTCGTTCAGCTTTGGAGCTCGTCGGAACTAAGAAAGACCAAAATGGACGAACTTGGTCAAGTTGGATGATTCTTGGACCAAATCTCTTTTCCTTGGTCCCAAACTTCTCCAATTGGTTTAATGTGTCATATTACATCAATCTATGCTTGACATTTGGGTTCGTTCAGCTTTGGAGCTCGTCGGAACTAAGAAAGACCAAAATGGACGAACTTGGTCAAGTTGGATGATTCTTGGACCAAATCTCTTTTCCTTGGTCCCAAACTTCTCCAATTGGTTTAATGTGTCATATTACATCAATCTATGCTTGACATTTGGGTTCGTTCAGCTTTGGAGCTCGTCGGAACTAAGAAAGACCAAAATGGACGAACTTGGTCAAGTTGGATGATTCTTGGACCAAATCTCTTTTCCTTGGTCCCAAACTTCTCCAATTGGTTTAATGTGTCATATTACATCAATCTATGCTTGACATTTGGGTTCGTTCAGCTTTGGAGCTCGTCGGAACTAAGAAAGACCAAAATGGACGAACTTGGTCAAGTTGGATGATTCTTGGACCAAATCTCTTTTCCTTGGTCCCAAACTTCTCCAATTGGTTTAATGTGTCATATTACATCAATCTATGCTTGACATTTGGGTTCGTTCAGCTTTGGAGCTCGTCGGAACTAAGAAAGACCAAAATGGACGAACTTGGTCAAGTTGGATGATTCTTGGACCAAATCTCTTTTCCTTGGTCCCAAACTTCTCCAATTGGTTTAATGTGTCATATTACATCAATCTATGCTTGACATTTGGGTTCGTTCAGCTTTGGAGCTCGTCGGAACTAAGAAAGACCAAAATGGACGAACTTGGTCAAGTTGGATGATTCTTGGACCAAATCTCTTTTCCTTGGTCCCAAACTTCTCCAATTGGTTTAATGTGTCATATTACATCAATCTATGCTTGACATTTGGGTTCGTTCAGCTTTGGAGCTCGTCGGAACTAAGAAAGACCAAAATGGACGAACTTGGTCAAGTTGGATGATTCTTGGACCAAATCTCTTTTCCTTGGTCCCAAACTTCTCCAATTGGTTTAATGTGTCATATTACATCAATCTATGCTTGACATTTGGGTTCGTTCAGCTTTGGAGCTCGTCGGAACTAAGAAAGACCAAAATGGACGAACTTGGTCAAGTTGGATGATTCTTGGACCAAATCTCTTTTCCTTGGTCCCAAACTTCTCCAATTGGTTTAATGTGTCATATTACATCAATCTATGCTTGACATTTGGGTTCGTTCAGCTTTGGAGCTCGTCGGAACTAAGAAAGACCAAAATGGACGAACTTGGTCAAGTTGGATGATTCTTGGACCAAATCTCTTTTCCTTGGTCCCAAACTTCTCCAATTGGTTTAATGTGTCATATTACATCAATCTATGCTTGACATTTGGGTTCGTTCAGCTTTGGAGCTCGTCGGAACTAAGAAAGACCAAAATGGACGAACTTGGTCAAGTTGGATGATTCTTGGACCAAATCTCTTTTCCTTGGTCCCAAACTTCTCCAATTGGTTTAATGTGTCATATTACATCAATCTATGCTTGACATTTGGGTTCGTTCAGCTTTGGAGCTCGTCGGAACTAAGAAAGACCAAAATGGACGAACTTGGTCAAGTTGGATGATTCTTGGACCAAATCTCTTTTCCTTGGTCCCAAACTTCTCCAATTGGTTTAATGTGTCATATTACATCAATCTATGCTTGACATTTGGGTTCGTTCAGCTTTGGAGCTCGTCGGAACTAAGAAAGACCAAAATGGACGAACTTGGTCAAGTTGGATGATTCTTGGACCAAATCTCTTTTCCTTGGTCCCAAACTTCTCCAATTGGTTTAATGTGTCATATTACATCAATCTATGCTTGACATTTGGGTTCGTTCAGCTTTGGAGCTCGTCGGAACTAAGAAAGACCAAAATGGACGAACTTGGTCAAGTTGGATGATTCTTGGACCAAATCTCTTTTCCTTGGTCCCAAACTTCTCCAATTGGTTTAATGTGTCATATTACATCAATCTATGCTTGACATTTGGGTTCGTTCAGCTTTGGAGCTCGTCGGAACTAAGAAAGACCAAAATGGACGAACTTGGTCAAGTTGGATGATTCTTGGACCAAATCTCTTTTCCTTGGTCCCAAACTTCTCCAATTGGTTTAATGTGTCATATTACATCAATCTATGCTTGACATTTGGGTTCGTTCAGCTTTGGAGCTCGTCGGAACTAAGAAAGACCAAAATGGACGAACTTGGTCAAGTTGGATGATTCTTGGACCAAATCTCTTTTCCTTGGTCCCAAACTTCTCCAATTGGTTTAATGTGTCATATTACATCAATCTATGCTTGACATTTGGGTTCGTTCAGCTTTGGAGCTCGTCGGAACTAAGAAAGACCAAAATGGACGAACTTGGTCAAGTTGGATGATTCTTGGACCAAATCTCTTTTCCTTGGTCCCAAACTTCTCCAATTGGTTTAATGTGTCATATTACATCAATCTATGCTTGACATTTGGGTTCGTTCAGCTTTGGAGCTCGTCGGAACTAAGAAAGACCAAAATGGACGAACTTGGTCAAGTTGGATGATTCTTGGACCAAATCTCTTTTCCTTGGTCCCAAACTTCTCCAATTGGTTTAATGTGTCATATTACATCAATCTATGCTTGACATTTGGGTTCGTTCAGCTTTGGAGCTCGTCGGAACTAAGAAAGACCAAAATGGACGAACTTGGTCAAGTTGGATGATTCTTGGACCAAATCTCTTTTCCTTGGTCCCAAACTTCTCCAATTGGTTTAATGTGTCATATTACATCAATCTATGCTTGACATTTGGGTTCGTTCAGCTTTGGAGCTCGTCGGAACTAAGAAAGACCAAAATGGACGAACTTGGTCAAGTTGGATGATTCTTGGACCAAATCTCTTTTCCTTGGTCCCAAACTTCTCCAATTGGTTTAATGTGTCATATTACATCAATCTATGCTTGACATTTGGGTTCGTTCAGCTTTGGAGCTCGTCGGAACTAAGAAAGACCAAAATGGACGAACTTGGTCAAGTTGGATGATTCTTGGACCAAATCTCTTTTCCTTGGTCCCAAACTTCTCCAATTGGTTTAATGTGTCATATTACATCAATCTATGCTTGACATTTGGGTTCGTTCAGCTTTGGAGCTCGTCGGAACTAAGAAAGACCAAAATGGACGAACTTGGTCAAGTTGGATGATTCTTGGACCAAATCTCTTTTCCTTGGTCCCAAACTTCTCCAATTGGTTTAATGTGTCATATTACATCAATCTATGCTTGACATTTGGGTTCGTTCAGCTTTGGAGCTCGTCGGAACTAAGAAAGACCAAAATGGACGAACTTGGTCAAGTTGGATGATTCTTGGACCAAATCTCTTTTCCTTGGTCCCAAACTTCTCCAATTGGTTTAATGTGTCATATTACATCAATCTATGCTTGACATTTGGGTTCGTTCAGCTTTGGAGCTCGTCGGAACTAAGAAAGACCAAAATGGACGAACTTGGTCAAGTTGGATGATTCTTGGACCAAATCTCTTTTCCTTGGTCCCAAACTTCTCCAATTGGTTTAATGTGTCATATTACATCAATCTATGCTTGACATTTGGGTTCGTTCAGCTTTGGAGCTCGTCGGAACTAAGAAAGACCAAAATGGACGAACTTGGTCAAGTTGGATGATTCTTGGACCAAATCTCTTTTCCTTGGTCCCAAACTTCTCCAATTGGTTTAATGTGTCATATTACATCAATCTATGCTTGACATTTGGGTTCGTTCAGCTTTGGAGCTCGTCGGAACTAAGAAAGACCAAAATGGACGAACTTGGTCAAGTTGGATGATTCTTGGACCAAATCTCTTTTCCTTGGTCCCAAACTTCTCCAATTGGTTTAATGTGTCATATTACATCAATCTATGCTTGACATTTGGGTTCGTTCAGCTTTGGAGCTCGTCGGAACTAAGAAAGACCAAAATGGACGAACTTGGTCAAGTTGGATGATTCTTGGACCAAATCTCTTTTCCTTGGTCCCAAACTTCTCCAATTGGTTTAATGTGTCATATTACATCAATCTATGCTTGACATTTGGGTTCGTTCAGCTTTGGAGCTCGTCGGAACTAAGAAAGACCAAAATGGACGAACTTGGTCAAGTTGGATGATTCTTGGACCAAATCTCTTTTCCTTGGTCCCAAACTTCTCCAATTGGTTTAATGTGTCATATTACATCAATCTATGCTTGACATTTGGGTTCGTTCAGCTTTGGAGCTCGTCGGAACTAAGAAAGACCAAAATGGACGAACTTGGTCAAGTTGGATGATTCTTGGACCAAATCTCTTTTCCTTGGTCCCAAACTTCTCCAATTGGTTTAATGTGTCATATTACATCAATCTATGCTTGACATTTGGGTTCGTTCAGCTTTGGAGCTCGTCGGAACTAAGAAAGACCAAAATGGACGAACTTGGTCAAGTTGGATGATTCTTGGACCAAATCTCTTTTCCTTGGTCCCAAACTTCTCCAATTGGTTTAATGTGTCATATTACATCAATCTATGCTTGACATTTGGGTTCGTTCAGCTTTGGAGCTCGTCGGAACTAAGAAAGACCAAAATGGACGAACTTGGTCAAGTTGGATGATTCTTGGACCAAATCTCTTTTCCTTGGTCCCAAACTTCTCCAATTGGTTTAATGTGTCATATTACATCAATCTATGCTTGACATTTGGGTTCGTTCAGCTTTGGAGCTCTCGGAACTAAGAAAGACCAAAATGGACGAACTTGGTCAAGTTGGATGATTCTTGGACCAAATCTCTTTTCCTTGGTCCCAAACTTCTCCAATTGGTTTAATGTGTCATATTACATCAATCTATGCTTGACATTTGGGTTCGTTCAGCTTTGGAGCTCGTCGGAACTAAGAAAGACCAAAATGGACGAACTTGGTCAAGTTGGATGATTCTTGGACCAAATCTCTTTTCCTTGGTCCCAAACTTCTCCAATTGGTTTAATGTGTCATATTACATCAATCTATGCTTGACATTTGGGTTCGTTCAGCTTTGGAGCTCGTCGGAACTAAGAAAGACCAAAATGGACGAACTTGGTCAAGTTGGATGATTCTTGGACCAAATCTCTTTTCCTTGGTCCCAAACTTCTCCAATTGGTTTAATGTGTCATATTACATCAATCTATGCTTGACATTTGGGTTCGTTCAGCTTTGGAGCTCGTCGGAACTAAGAAAGACCAAAATGGACGAACTTGGTCAAGTTGGATGATTCTTGGACCAAATCTCTTTTCCTTGGTCCCAAACTTCTCCAATTGGTTTAATGTGTCATATTACATCAATCTATGCTTGACATTTGGGTTCGTTCAGCTTTGGAGCTCGTCGGAACTAAGAAAGACCAAAATGGACGAACTTGGTCAAGTTGGATGATTCTTGGACCAAATCTCTTTTCCTTGGTCCCAAACTTCTCCAATTGGTTTAATGTGTCATATTACATCAATCTATGCTTGACATTTGGGTTCGTTCAGCTTTGGAGCTCGTCGGAACTAAGAAAGACCAAAATGGACGAACTTGGTCAAGTTGGATGATTCTTGGACCAAATCTCTTTTCCTTGGTCCCAAACTTCTCCAATTGGTTTAATGTGTCATATTACATCAATCTATGCTTGACATTTGGGTTCGTTCAGCTTTGGAGCTCGTCGGAACTAAGAAAGACCAAAATGGACGAACTTGGTCAAGTTGGATGATTCTTGGACCAAATCTCTTTTCCTTGGTCCCAAACTTCTCCAATTGGTTTAATGTGTCATATTACATCAATCTATGCTTGACATTTGGGTTCGTTCAGCTTTGGAGCTCGTCGGAACTAAGAAAGACCAAAATGGACGAACTTGGTCAAGTTGGATGATTCTTGGACCAAATCTCTTTTCCTTGGTCCCAAACTTCTCCAATTGGTTTAATGTGTCATATTACATCAATCTATGCTTGACATTTGGGTTCGTTCAGCTTTGGAGCTCGTCGGAACTAAGAAAGACCAAAATGGACGAACTTGGTCAAGTTGGATGATTCTTGGACCAAATCTCTTTTCCTTGGTCCCAAACTTCTCCAATTGGTTTAATGTGTCATATTACATCAATCTATGCTTGACATTTGGGTTCGTTCAGCTTTGGAGCTCGTCGGAACTAAGAAAGACCAAAATGGACGAACTTGGTCAAGTTGGATGATTCTTGGACCAAATCTCTTTTCCTTGGTCCCAAACTTCTCCAATTGGTTTAATGTGTCATATTACATCAATCTATGCTTGACATTTGGGTTCGTTCAGCTTTGGAGCTCGTCGGAACTAAGAAAGACCAAAATGGACGAACTTGGTCAAGTTGGATGATTCTTGGACCAAATCTCTTTTCCTTGGTCCCAAACTTCTCCAATTGGTTTAATGTGTCATATTACATCAATCTATGCTTGACATTTGGGTTCGTTCAGCTTTGGAGCTCGTCGGAACTAAGAAAGACCAAAATGGACGAACTTGGTCAAGTTGGATGATTCTTGGACCAAATCTCTTTTCCTTGGTCCCAAACTTCTCCAATTGGTTTAATGTGTCATATTACATCAATCTATGCTTGACATTTGGGTTCGTTCAGCTTTGGAGCTCGTCGGAACTAAGAAAGACCAAAATGGACGAACTTGGTCAAGTTGGATGATTCTTGGACCAAATCTCTTTTCCTTGGTCCCAAACTTCTCCAATTGGTTTAATGTGTCATATTACATCAATCTATGCTTGACATTTGGGTTCGTTCAGCTTTGGAGCTCGTCGGAACTAAGAAAGACCAAAATGGACGAACTTGGTCAAGTTGGATGATTCTTGGACCAAATCTCTTTTCCTTGGTCCCAAACTTCTCCAATTGGTTTAATGTGTCATATTACATCAATCTATGCTTGACATTTGGGTTCGTTCAGCTTTGGAGCTCGTCGGAACTAAGAAAGACCAAAATGGACGAACTTGGTCAAGTTGGATGATTCTTGGACCAAATCTCTTTTCCTTGGTCCCAAACTTCTCCAATTGGTTTAATGTGTCATATTACATCAATCTATGCTTGACATTTGGGTTCGTTCAGCTTTGGAGCTCGTCGGAACTAAGAAAGACCAAAATGGACGAACTTGGTCAAGTTGGATGATTCTTGGACCAAATCTCTTTTCCTTGGTCCCAAACTTCTCCAATTGGTTTAATGTGTCATATTACATCAATCTATGCTTGACATTTGGGTTCGTTCAGCTTTGGAGCTCGTCGGAACTAAGAAAGACCAAAATGGACGAACTTGGTCAAGTTGGATGATTCTTGGACCAAATCTCTTTTCCTTGGTCCCAAACTTCTCCAATTGGTTTAATGTGTCATATTACATCAATCTATGCTTGACATTTGGGTTCGTTCAGCTTTGGAGCTCGTCGGAACTAAGAAAGACCAAAATGGACGAACTTGGTCAAGTTGGATGATTCTTGGACCAAATCTCTTTTCCTTGGTCCCAAACTTCTCCAATTGGTTTAATGTGTCATATTACATCAATCTATGCTTGACATTTGGGTTCGTTCAGCTTTGGAGCTCGTCGGAACTAAGAAAGACCAAAATGGACGAACTTGGTCAAGTTGGATGATTCTTGGACCAAATCTCTTTTCCTTGGTCCCAAACTTCTCCAATTGGTTTAATGTGTCATATTACATCAATCTATGCTTGACATTTGGGTTCGTTCAGCTTTGGAGCTCGTCGGAACTAAGAAAGACCAAAATGGACGAACTTGGTCAAGTTGGATGATTCTTGGACCAAATCTCTTTTCCTTGGTCCCAAACTTCTCCAATTGGTTTAATGTGTCATATTACATCAATCTATGCTTGACATTTGGGTTCGTTCAGCTTTGGAGCTCGTCGGAACTAAGAAAGACCAAAATGGACGAACTTGGTCAAGTTGGATGATTCTTGGACCAAATCTCTTTTCCTTGGTCCCAAACTTCTCCAATTGGTTTAATGTGTCATATTACATCAATCTATGCTTGACATTTGGGTTCGTTCAGCTTTGGAGCTCGTCGGAACTAAGAAAGACCAAAATGGACGAACTTGGTCAAGTTGGATGATTCTTGGACCAAATCTCTTTTCCTTGGTCCCAAACTTCTCCAATTGGTTTAATGTGTCATATTACATCAATCTATGCTTGACATTTGGGTTCGTTCAGCTTTGGAGCTCGTCGGAACTAAGAAAGACCAAAATGGACGAACTTGGTCAAGTTGGATGATTCTTGGACCAAATCTCTTTTCCTTGGTCCCAAACTTCTCCAATTGGTTTAATGTGTCATATTACATCAATCTATGCTTGACATTTGGGTTCGTTCAGCTTTGGAGCTCGTCGGAACTAAGAAAGACCAAAATGGACGAACTTGGTCAAGTTGGATGATTCTTGGACCAAATCTCTTTTCCTTGGTCCCAAACTTCTCCAATTGGTTTAATGTGTCATATTACATCAATCTATGCTTGACATTTGGGTTCGTTCAGCTTTGGAGCTCGTCGGAACTAAGAAAGACCAAAATGGACGAACTTGGTCAAGTTGGATGATTCTTGGACCAAATCTCTTTTCCTTGGTCCCAAACTTCTCCAATTGGTTTAATGTGTCATATTACATCAATCTATGCTTGACATTTGGGTTCGTTCAGCTTTGGAGCTCGTCGGAACTAAGAAAGACCAAAATGGACGAACTTGGTCAAGTTGGATGATTCTTGGACCAAATCTCTTTTCCTTGGTCCCAAACTTCTCCAATTGGTTTAATGTGTCATATTACATCAATCTATGCTTGACATTTGGGTTCGTTCAGCTTTGGAGCTCGTCGGAACTAAGAAAGACCAAAATGGACGAACTTGGTCAAGTTGGATGATTCTTGGACCAAATCTCTTTTCCTTGGTCCCAAACTTCTCCAATTGGTTTAATGTGTCATATTACATCAATCTATGCTTGACATTTGGGTTCGTTCAGCTTTGGAGCTCGTCGGAACTAAGAAAGACCAAAATGGACGAACTTGGTCAAGTTGGATGATTCTTGGACCAAATCTCTTTTCCTTGGTCCCAAACTTCTCCAATTGGTTTAATGTGTCATATTACATCAATCTATGCTTGACATTTGGGTTCGTTCAGCTTTGGAGCTCGTCGGAACTAAGAAAGACCAAAATGGACGAACTTGGTCAAGTTGGATGATTCTTGGACCAAATCTCTTTTCCTTGGTCCCAAACTTCTCCAATTGGTTTAATGTGTCATATTACATCAATCTATGCTTGACATTTGGGTTCGTTCAGCTTTGGAGCTCGTCGGAACTAAGAAAGACCAAAATGGACGAACTTGGTCAAGTTGGATGATTCTTGGACCAAATCTCTTTTCCTTGGTCCCAAACTTCTCCAATTGGTTTAATGTGTCATATTACATCAATCTATGCTTGACATTTGGGTTCGTTCAGCTTTGGAGCTCGTCGGAACTAAGAAAGACCAAAATGGACGAACTTGGTCAAGTTGGATGATTCTTGGACCAAATCTCTTTTCCTTGGTCCCAAACTTCTCCAATTGGTTTAATGTGTCATATTACATCAATCTATGCTTGACATTTGGGTTCGTTCAGCTTTGGAGCTCGTCGGAACTAAGAAAGACCAAAATGGACGAACTTGGTCAAGTTGGATGATTCTTGGACCAAATCTCTTTTCCTTGGTCCCAAACTTCTCCAATTGGTTTAATGTGTCATATTACATCAATCTATGCTTGACATTTGGGTTCGTTCAGCTTTGGAGCTCGTCGGAACTAAGAAAGACCAAAATGGACGAACTTGGTCAAGTTGGATGATTCTTGGACCAAATCTCTTTTCCTTGGTCCCAAACTTCTCCAATTGGTTTAATGTGTCATATTACATCAATCTATGCTTGACATTTGGGTTCGTTCAGCTTTGGAGCTCGTCGGAACTAAGAAAGACCAAAATGGACGAACTTGGTCAAGTTGGATGATTCTTGGACCAAATCTCTTTTCCTTGGTCCCAAACTTCTCCAATTGGTTTAATGTGTCATATTACATCAATCTATGCTTGACATTTGGGTTCGTTCAGCTTTGGAGCTCGTCGGAACTAAGAAAGACCAAAATGGACGAACTTGGTCAAGTTGGATGATTCTTGGACCAAATCTCTTTTCCTTGGTCCCAAACTTCTCCAATTGGTTTAATGTGTCATATTACATCAATCTATGCTTGACATTTGGGTTCGTTCAGCTTTGGAGCTCGTCGGAACTAAGAAAGACCAAAATGGACGAACTTGGTCAAGTTGGATGATTCTTGGACCAAATCTCTTTTCCTTGGTCCCAAACTTCTCCAATTGGTTTAATGTGTCATATTACATCAATCTATGCTTGACATTTGGGTTCGTTCAGCTTTGGAGCTCGTCGGAACTAAGAAAGACCAAAATGGACGAACTTGGTCAAGTTGGATGATTCTTGGACCAAATCTCTTTTCCTTGGTCCCAAACTTCTCCAATTGGTTTAATGTGTCATATTACATCAATCTATGCTTGACATTTGGGTTCGTTCAGCTTTGGAGCTCTCGGAACTAAGAAAGACCAAAATGGACGAACTTGGTCAAGTTGGATGATTCTTGGACCAAATCTCTTTTCCTTGGTCCCAAACTTCTCCAATTGGTTTAATGTGTCATATTACATCAATCTATGCTTGACATTTGGGTTCGTTCAGCTTTGGAGCTCGTCGGAACTAAGAAAGACCAAAATGGACGAACTTGGTCAAGTTGGATGATTCTTGGACCAAATCTCTTTTCCTTGGTCCCAAACTTCTCCAATTGGTTTAATGTGTCATATTACATCAATCTATGCTTGACATTTGGGTTCGTTCAGCTTTGGAGCTCGTCGGAACTAAGAAAGACCAAAATGGACGAACTTGGTCAAGTTGGATGATTCTTGGACCAAATCTCTTTTCCTTGGTCCCAAACTTCTCCAATTGGTTTAATGTGTCATATTACATCAATCTATGCTTGACATTTGGGTTCGTTCAGCTTTGGAGCTCGTCGGAACTAAGAAAGACCAAAATGGACGAACTTGGTCAAGTTGGATGATTCTTGGACCAAATCTCTTTTCCTTGGTCCCAAACTTCTCCAATTGGTTTAATGTGTCATATTACATCAATCTATGCTTGACATTTGGGTTCGTTCAGCTTTGGAGCTCGTCGGAACTAAGAAAGACCAAAATGGACGAACTTGGTCAAGTTGGATGATTCTTGGACCAAATCTCTTTTCCTTGGTCCCAAACTTCTCCAATTGGTTTAATGTGTCATATTACATCAATCTATGCTTGACATTTGGGTTCGTTCAGCTTTGGAGCTCGTCGGAACTAAGAAAGACCAAAATGGACGAACTTGGTCAAGTTGGATGATTCTTGGACCAAATCTCTTTTCCTTGGTCCCAAACTTCTCCAATTGGTTTAATGTGTCATATTACATCAATCTATGCTTGACATTTGGGTTCGTTCAGCTTTGGAGCTCGTCGGAACTAAGAAAGACCAAAATGGACGAACTTGGTCAAGTTGGATGATTCTTGGACCAAATCTCTTTTCCTTGGTCCCAAACTTCTCCAATTGGTTTAATGTGTCATATTACATCAATCTATGCTTGACATTTGGGTTCGTTCAGCTTTGGAGCTCGTCGGAACTAAGAAAGACCAAAATGGACGAACTTGGTCAAGTTGGATGATTCTTGGACCAAATCTCTTTTCCTTGGTCCCAAACTTCTCCAATTGGTTTAATGTGTCATATTACATCAATCTATGCTTGACATTTGGGTTCGTTCAGCTTTGGAGCTCGTCGGAACTAAGAAAGACCAAAATGGACGAACTTGGTCAAGTTGGATGATTCTTGGACCAAATCTCTTTTCCTTGGTCCCAAACTTCTCCAATTGGTTTAATGTGTCATATTACATCAATCTATGCTTGACATTTGGGTTCGTTCAGCTTTGGAGCTCGTCGGAACTAAGAAAGACCAAAATGGACGAACTTGGTCAAGTTGGATGATTCTTGGACCAAATCTCTTTTCCTTGGTCCCAAACTTCTCCAATTGGTTTAATGTGTCATATTACATCAATCTATGCTTGACATTTGGGTTCGTTCAGCTTTGGAGCTCGTCGGAACTAAGAAAGACCAAAATGGACGAACTTGGTCAAGTTGGATGATTCTTGGACCAAATCTCTTTTCCTTGGTCCCAAACTTCTCCAATTGGTTTAATGTGTCATATTACATCAATCTATGCTTGACATTTGGGTTCGTTCAGCTTTGGAGCTCGTCGGAACTAAGAAAGACCAAAATGGACGAACTTGGTCAAGTTGGATGATTCTTGGACCAAATCTCTTTTCCTTGGTCCCAAACTTCTCCAATTGGTTTAATGTGTCATATTACATCAATCTATGCTTGACATTTGGGTTCGTTCAGCTTTGGAGCTCGTCGGAACTAAGAAAGACCAAAATGGACGAACTTGGTCAAGTTGGATGATTCTTGGACCAAATCTCTTTTCCTTGGTCCCAAACTTCTCCAATTGGTTTAATGTGTCATATTACATCAATCTATGCTTGACATTTGGGTTCGTTCAGCTTTGGAGCTCGTCGGAACTAAGAAAGACCAAAATGGACGAACTTGGTCAAGTTGGATGATTCTTGGACCAAATCTCTTTTCCTTGGTCCCAAACTTCTCCAATTGGTTTAATGTGTCATATTACATCAATCTATGCTTGACATTTGGGTTCGTTCAGCTTTGGAGCTCGTCGGAACTAAGAAAGACCAAAATGGACGAACTTGGTCAAGTTGGATGATTCTTGGACCAAATCTCTTTTCCTTGGTCCCAAACTTCTCCAATTGGTTTAATGTGTCATATTACATCAATCTATGCTTGACATTTGGGTTCGTTCAGCTTTGGAGCTCGTCGGAACTAAGAAAGACCAAAATGGACGAACTTGGTCAAGTTGGATGATTCTTGGACCAAATCTCTTTTCCTTGGTCCCAAACTTCTCCAATTGGTTTAATGTGTCATATTACATCAATCTATGCTTGACATTTGGGTTCGTTCAGCTTTGGAGCTCGTCGGAACTAAGAAAGACCAAAATGGACGAACTTGGTCAAGTTGGATGATTCTTGGACCAAATCTCTTTTCCTTGGTCCCAAACTTCTCCAATTGGTTTAATGTGTCATATTACATCAATCTATGCTTGACATTTGGGTTCGTTCAGCTTTGGAGCTCGTCGGAACTAAGAAAGACCAAAATGGACGAACTTGGTCAAGTTGGATGATTCTTGGACCAAATCTCTTTTCCTTGGTCCCAAACTTCTCCAATTGGTTTAATGTGTCATATTACATCAATCTATGCTTGACATTTGGGTTCGTTCAGCTTTGGAGCTCGTCGGAACTAAGAAAGACCAAAATGGACGAACTTGGTCAAGTTGGATGATTCTTGGACCAAATCTCTTTTCCTTGGTCCCAAACTTCTCCAATTGGTTTAATGTGTCATATTACATCAATCTATGCTTGACATTTGGGTTCGTTCAGCTTTGGAGCTCGTCGGAACTAAGAAAGACCAAAATGGACGAACTTGGTCAAGTTGGATGATTCTTGGACCAAATCTCTTTTCCTTGGTCCCAAACTTCTCCAATTGGTTTAATGTGTCATATTACATCAATCTATGCTTGACATTTGGGTTCGTTCAGCTTTGGAGCTCGTCGGAACTAAGAAAGACCAAAATGGACGAACTTGGTCAAGTTGGATGATTCTTGGACCAAATCTCTTTTCCTTGGTCCCAAACTTCTCCAATTGGTTTAATGTGTCATATTACATCAATCTATGCTTGACATTTGGGTTCGTTCAGCTTTGGAGCTCGTCGGAACTAAGAAAGACCAAAATGGACGAACTTGGTCAAGTTGGATGATTCTTGGACCAAATCTCTTTTCCTTGGTCCCAAACTTCTCCAATTGGTTTAATGTGTCATATTACATCAATCTATGCTTGACATTTGGGTTCGTTCAGCTTTGGAGCTCGTCGGAACTAAGAAAGACCAAAATGGACGAACTTGGTCAAGTTGGATGATTCTTGGACCAAATCTCTTTTCCTTGGTCCCAAACTTCTCCAATTGGTTTAATGTGTCATATTACATCAATCTATGCTTGACATTTGGGTTCGTTCAGCTTTGGAGCTCGTCGGAACTAAGAAAGACCAAAATGGACGAACTTGGTCAAGTTGGATGATTCTTGGACCAAATCTCTTTTCCTTGGTCCCAAACTTCTCCAATTGGTTTAATGTGTCATATTACATCAATCTATGCTTGACATTTGGGTTCGTTCAGCTTTGGAGCTCGTCGGAACTAAGAAAGACCAAAATGGACGAACTTGGTCAAGTTGGATGATTCTTGGACCAAATCTCTTTTCCTTGGTCCCAAACTTCTCCAATTGGTTTAATGTGTCATATTACATCAATCTATGCTTGACATTTGGGTTCGTTCAGCTTTGGAGCTCGTCGGAACTAAGAAAGACCAAAATGGACGAACTTGGTCAAGTTGGATGATTCTTGGACCAAATCTCTTTTCCTTGGTCCCAAACTTCTCCAATTGGTTTAATGTGTCATATTACATCAATCTATGCTTGACATTTGGGTTCGTTCAGCTTTGGAGCTCGTCGGAACTAAGAAAGACCAAAATGGACGAACTTGGTCAAGTTGGATGATTCTTGGACCAAATCTCTTTTCCTTGGTCCCAAACTTCTCCAATTGGTTTAATGTGTCATATTACATCAATCTATGCTTGACATTTGGGTTCGTTCAGCTTTGGAGCTCGTCGGAACTAAGAAAGACCAAAATGGACGAACTTGGTCAAGTTGGATGATTCTTGGACCAAATCTCTTTTCCTTGGTCCCAAACTTCTCCAATTGGTTTAATGTGTCATATTACATCAATCTATGCTTGACATTTGGGTTCGTTCAGCTTTGGAGCTCGTCGGAACTAAGAAAGACCAAAATGGACGAACTTGGTCAAGTTGGATGATTCTTGGACCAAATCTCTTTTCCTTGGTCCCAAACTTCTCCAATTGGTTTAATGTGTCATATTACATCAATCTATGCTTGACATTTGGGTTCGTTCAGCTTTGGAGCTCGTCGGAACTAAGAAAGACCAAAATGGACGAACTTGGTCAAGTTGGATGATTCTTGGACCAAATCTCTTTTCCTTGGTCCCAAACTTCTCCAATTGGTTTAATGTGTCATATTACATCAATCTATGCTTGACATTTGGGTTCGTTCAGCTTTGGAGCTCGTCGGAACTAAGAAAGACCAAAATGGACGAACTTGGTCAAGTTGGATGATTCTTGGACCAAATCTCTTTTCCTTGGTCCCAAACTTCTCCAATTGGTTTAATGTGTCATATTACATCAATCTATGCTTGACATTTGGGTTCGTTCAGCTTTGGAGCTCGTCGGAACTAAGAAAGACCAAAATGGACGAACTTGGTCAAGTTGGATGATTCTTGGACCAAATCTCTTTTCCTTGGTCCCAAACTTCTCCAATTGGTTTAATGTGTCATATTACATCAATCTATGCTTGACATTTGGGTTCGTTCAGCTTTGGAGCTCGTCGGAACTAAGAAAGACCAAAATGGACGAACTTGGTCAAGTTGGATGATTCTTGGACCAAATCTCTTTTCCTTGGTCCCAAACTTCTCCAATTGGTTTAATGTGTCATATTACATCAATCTATGCTTGACATTTGGGTTCGTTCAGCTTTGGAGCTCGTCGGAACTAAGAAAGACCAAAATGGACGAACTTGGTCAAGTTGGATGATTCTTGGACCAAATCTCTTTTCCTTGGTCCCAAACTTCTCCAATTGGTTTAATGTGTCATATTACATCAATCTATGCTTGACATTTGGGTTCGTTCAGCTTTGGAGCTCGTCGGAACTAAGAAAGACCAAAATGGACGAACTTGGTCAAGTTGGATGATTCTTGGACCAAATCTCTTTTCCTTGGTCCCAAACTTCTCCAATTGGTTTAATGTGTCATATTACATCAATCTATGCTTGACATTTGGGTTCGTTCAGCTTTGGAGCTCGTCGGAACTAAGAAAGACCAAAATGGACGAACTTGGTCAAGTTGGATGATTCTTGGACCAAATCTCTTTTCCTTGGTCCCAAACTTCTCCAATTGGTTTAATGTGTCATATTACATCAATCTATGCTTGACATTTGGGTTCGTTCAGCTTTGGAGCTCGTCGGAACTAAGAAAGACCAAAATGGACGAACTTGGTCAAGTTGGATGATTCTTGGACCAAATCTCTTTTCCTTGGTCCCAAACTTCTCCAATTGGTTTAATGTGTCATATTACATCAATCTATGCTTGACATTTGGGTTCGTTCAGCTTTGGAGCTCGTCGGAACTAAGAAAGACCAAAATGGACGAACTTGGTCAAGTTGGATGATTCTTGGACCAAATCTCTTTTCCTTGGTCCCAAACTTCTCCAATTGGTTTAATGTGTCATATTACATCAATCTATGCTTGACATTTGGGTTCGTTCAGCTTTGGAGCTCGTCGGAACTAAGAAAGACCAAAATGGACGAACTTGGTCAAGTTGGATGATTCTTGGACCAAATCTCTTTTCCTTGGTCCCAAACTTCTCCAATTGGTTTAATGTGTCATATTACATCAATCTATGCTTGACATTTGGGTTCGTTCAGCTTTGGAGCTCGTCGGAACTAAGAAAGACCAAAATGGACGAACTTGGTCAAGTTGGATGATTCTTGGACCAAATCTCTTTTCCTTGGTCCCAAACTTCTCCAATTGGTTTAATGTGTCATATTACATCAATCTATGCTTGACATTTGGGTTCGTTCAGCTTTGGAGCTCGTCGGAACTAAGAAAGACCAAAATGGACGAACTTGGTCAAGTTGGATGATTCTTGGACCAAATCTCTTTTCCTTGGTCCCAAACTTCTCCAATTGGTTTAATGTGTCATATTACATCAATCTATGCTTGACATTTGGGTTCGTTCAGCTTTGGAGCTCGTCGGAACTAAGAAAGACCAAAATGGACGAACTTGGTCAAGTTGGATGATTCTTGGACCAAATCTCTTTTCCTTGGTCCCAAACTTCTCCAATTGGTTTAATGTGTCATATTACATCAATCTATGCTTGACATTTGGGTTCGTTCAGCTTTGGAGCTCGTCGGAACTAAGAAAGACCAAAATGGACGAACTTGGTCAAGTTGGATGATTCTTGGACCAAATCTCTTTTCCTTGGTCCCAAACTTCTCCAATTGGTTTAATGTGTCATATTACATCAATCTATGCTTGACATTTGGGTTCGTTCAGCTTTGGAGCTCGTCGGAACTAAGAAAGACCAAAATGGACGAACTTGGTCAAGTTGGATGATTCTTGGACCAAATCTCTTTTCCTTGGTCCCAAACTTCTCCAATTGGTTTAATGTGTCATATTACATCAATCTATGCTTGACATTTGGGTTCGTTCAGCTTTGGAGCTCGTCGGAACTAAGAAAGACCAAAATGGACGAACTTGGTCAAGTTGGATGATTCTTGGACCAAATCTCTTTTCCTTGGTCCCAAACTTCTCCAATTGGTTTAATGTGTCATATTACATCAATCTATGCTTGACATTTGGGTTCGTTCAGCTTTGGAGCTCGTCGGAACTAAGAAAGACCAAAATGGACGAACTTGGTCAAGTTGGATGATTCTTGGACCAAATCTCTTTTCCTTGGTCCCAAACTTCTCCAATTGGTTTAATGTGTCATATTACATCAATCTATGCTTGACATTTGGGTTCGTTCAGCTTTGGAGCTCGTCGGAACTAAGAAAGACCAAAATGGACGAACTTGGTCAAGTTGGATGATTCTTGGACCAAATCTCTTTTCCTTGGTCCCAAACTTCTCCAATTGGTTTAATGTGTCATATTACATCAATCTATGCTTGACATTTGGGTTCGTTCAGCTTTGGAGCTCGTCGGAACTAAGAAAGACCAAAATGGACGAACTTGGTCAAGTTGGATGATTCTTGGACCAAATCTCTTTTCCTTGGTCCCAAACTTCTCCAATTGGTTTAATGTGTCATATTACATCAATCTATGCTTGACATTTGGGTTCGTTCAGCTTTGGAGCTCGTCGGAACTAAGAAAGACCAAAATGGACGAACTTGGTCAAGTTGGATGATTCTTGGACCAAATCTCTTTTCCTTGGTCCCAAACTTCTCCAATTGGTTTAATGTGTCATATTACATCAATCTATGCTTGACATTTGGGTTCGTTCAGCTTTGGAGCTCGTCGGAACTAAGAAAGACCAAAATGGACGAACTTGGTCAAGTTGGATGATTCTTGGACCAAATCTCTTTTCCTTGGTCCCAAACTTCTCCAATTGGTTTAATGTGTCATATTACATCAATCTATGCTTGACATTTGGGTTCGTTCAGCTTTGGAGCTCGTCGGAACTAAGAAAGACCAAAATGGACGAACTTGGTCAAGTTGGATGATTCTTGGACCAAATCTCTTTTCCTTGGTCCCAAACTTCTCCAATTGGTTTAATGTGTCATATTACATCAATCTATGCTTGACATTTGGGTTCGTTCAGCTTTGGAGCTCGTCGGAACTAAGAAAGACCAAAATGGACGAACTTGGTCAAGTTGGATGATTCTTGGACCAAATCTCTTTTCCTTGGTCCCAAACTTCTCCAATTGGTTTAATGTGTCATATTACATCAATCTATGCTTGACATTTGGGTTCGTTCAGCTTTGGAGCTCGTCGGAACTAAGAAAGACCAAAATGGACGAACTTGGTCAAGTTGGATGATTCTTGGACCAAATCTCTTTTCCTTGGTCCCAAACTTCTCCAATTGGTTTAATGTGTCATATTACATCAATCTATGCTTGACATTTGGGTTCGTTCAGCTTTGGAGCTCGTCGGAACTAAGAAAGACCAAAATGGACGAACTTGGTCAAGTTGGATGATTCTTGGACCAAATCTCTTTTCCTTGGTCCCAAACTTCTCCAATTGGTTTAATGTGTCATATTACATCAATCTATGCTTGACATTTGGGTTCGTTCAGCTTTGGAGCTCGTCGGAACTAAGAAAGACCAAAATGGACGAACTTGGTCAAGTTGGATGATTCTTGGACCAAATCTCTTTTCCTTGGTCCCAAACTTCTCCAATTGGTTTAATGTGTCATATTACATCAATCTATGCTTGACATTTGGGTTCGTTCAGCTTTGGAGCTCGTCGGAACTAAGAAAGACCAAAATGGACGAACTTGGTCAAGTTGGATGATTCTTGGACCAAATCTCTTTTCCTTGGTCCCAAACTTCTCCAATTGGTTTAATGTGTCATATTACATCAATCTATGCTTGACATTTGGGTTCGTTCAGCTTTGGAGCTCGTCGGAACTAAGAAAGACCAAAATGGACGAACTTGGTCAAGTTGGATGATTCTTGGACCAAATCTCTTTTCCTTGGTCCCAAACTTCTCCAATTGGTTTAATGTGTCATATTACATCAATCTATGCTTGACATTTGGGTTCGTTCAGCTTTGGAGCTCGTCGGAACTAAGAAAGACCAAAATGGACGAACTTGGTCAAGTTGGATGATTCTTGGACCAAATCTCTTTTCCTTGGTCCCAAACTTCTCCAATTGGTTTAATGTGTCATATTACATCAATCTATGCTTGACATTTGGGTTCGTTCAGCTTTGGAGCTCGTCGGAACTAAGAAAGACCAAAATGGACGAACTTGGTCAAGTTGGATGATTCTTGGACCAAATCTCTTTTCCTTGGTCCCAAACTTCTCCAATTGGTTTAATGTGTCATATTACATCAATCTATGCTTGACATTTGGGTTCGTTCAGCTTTGGAGCTCGTCGGAACTAAGAAAGACCAAAATGGACGAACTTGGTCAAGTTGGATGATTCTTGGACCAAATCTCTTTTCCTTGGTCCCAAACTTCTCCAATTGGTTTAATGTGTCATATTACATCAATCTATGCTTGACATTTGGGTTCGTTCAGCTTTGGAGCTCGTCGGAACTAAGAAAGACCAAAATGGACGAACTTGGTCAAGTTGGATGATTCTTGGACCAAATCTCTTTTCCTTGGTCCCAAACTTCTCCAATTGGTTTAATGTGTCATATTACATCAATCTATGCTTGACATTTGGGTTCGTTCAGCTTTGGAGCTCGTCGGAACTAAGAAAGACCAAAATGGACGAACTTGGTCAAGTTGGATGATTCTTGGACCAAATCTCTTTTCCTTGGTCCCAAACTTCTCCAATTGGTTTAATGTGTCATATTACATCAATCTATGCTTGACATTTGGGTTCGTTCAGCTTTGGAGCTCGTCGGAACTAAGAAAGACCAAAATGGACGAACTTGGTCAAGTTGGATGATTCTTGGACCAAATCTCTTTTCCTTGGTCCCAAACTTCTCCAATTGGTTTAATGTGTCATATTACATCAATCTATGCTTGACATTTGGGTTCGTTCAGCTTTGGAGCTCGTCGGAACTAAGAAAGACCAAAATGGACGAACTTGGTCAAGTTGGATGATTCTTGGACCAAATCTCTTTTCCTTGGTCCCAAACTTCTCCAATTGGTTTAATGTGTCATATTACATCAATCTATGCTTGACATTTGGGTTCGTTCAGCTTTGGAGCTCGTCGGAACTAAGAAAGACCAAAATGGACGAACTTGGTCAAGTTGGATGATTCTTGGACCAAATCTCTTTTCCTTGGTCCCAAACTTCTCCAATTGGTTTAATGTGTCATATTACATCAATCTATGCTTGACATTTGGGTTCGTTCAGCTTTGGAGCTCGTCGGAACTAAGAAAGACCAAAATGGACGAACTTGGTCAAGTTGGATGATTCTTGGACCAAATCTCTTTTCCTTGGTCCCAAACTTCTCCAATTGGTTTAATGTGTCATATTACATCAATCTATGCTTGACATTTGGGTTCGTTCAGCTTTGGAGCTCGTCGGAACTAAGAAAGACCAAAATGGACGAACTTGGTCAAGTTGGATGATTCTTGGACCAAATCTCTTTTCCTTGGTCCCAAACTTCTCCAATTGGTTTAATGTGTCATATTACATCAATCTATGCTTGACATTTGGGTTCGTTCAGCTTTGGAGCTCGTCGGAACTAAGAAAGACCAAAATGGACGAACTTGGTCAAGTTGGATGATTCTTGGACCAAATCTCTTTTCCTTGGTCCCAAACTTCTCCAATTGGTTTAATGTGTCATATTACATCAATCTATGCTTGACATTTGGGTTCGTTCAGCTTTGGAGCTCGTCGGAACTAAGAAAGACCAAAATGGACGAACTTGGTCAAGTTGGATGATTCTTGGACCAAATCTCTTTTCCTTGGTCCCAAACTTCTCCAATTGGTTTAATGTGTCATATTACATCAATCTATGCTTGACATTTGGGTTCGTTCAGCTTTGGAGCTCGTCGGAACTAAGAAAGACCAAAATGGACGAACTTGGTCAAGTTGGATGATTCTTGGACCAAATCTCTTTTCCTTGGTCCCAAACTTCTCCAATTGGTTTAATGTGTCATATTACATCAATCTATGCTTGACATTTGGGTTCGTTCAGCTTTGGAGCTCGTCGGAACTAAGAAAGACCAAAATGGACGAACTTGGTCAAGTTGGATGATTCTTGGACCAAATCTCTTTTCCTTGGTCCCAAACTTCTCCAATTGGTTTAATGTGTCATATTACATCAATCTATGCTTGACATTTGGGTTCGTTCAGCTTTGGAGCTCGTCGGAACTAAGAAAGACCAAAATGGACGAACTTGGTCAAGTTGGATGATTCTTGGACCAAATCTCTTTTCCTTGGTCCCAAACTTCTCCAATTGGTTTAATGTGTCATATTACATCAATCTATGCTTGACATTTGGGTTCGTTCAGCTTTGGAGCTCGTCGGAACTAAGAAAGACCAAAATGGACGAACTTGGTCAAGTTGGATGATTCTTGGACCAAATCTCTTTTCCTTGGTCCCAAACTTCTCCAATTGGTTTAATGTGTCATATTACATCAATCTATGCTTGACATTTGGGTTCGTTCAGCTTTGGAGCTCGTCGGAACTAAGAAAGACCAAAATGGACGAACTTGGTCAAGTTGGATGATTCTTGGACCAAATCTCTTTTCCTTGGTCCCAAACTTCTCCAATTGGTTTAATGTGTCATATTACATCAATCTATGCTTGACATTTGGGTTCGTTCAGCTTTGGAGCTCGTCGGAACTAAGAAAGACCAAAATGGACGAACTTGGTCAAGTTGGATGATTCTTGGACCAAATCTCTTTTCCTTGGTCCCAAACTTCTCCAATTGGTTTAATGTGTCATATTACATCAATCTATGCTTGACATTTGGGTTCGTTCAGCTTTGGAGCTCGTCGGAACTAAGAAAGACCAAAATGGACGAACTTGGTCAAGTTGGATGATTCTTGGACCAAATCTCTTTTCCTTGGTCCCAAACTTCTCCAATTGGTTTAATGTGTCATATTACATCAATCTATGCTTGACATTTGGGTTCGTTCAGCTTTGGAGCTCGTCGGAACTAAGAAAGACCAAAATGGACGAACTTGGTCAAGTTGGATGATTCTTGGACCAAATCTCTTTTCCTTGGTCCCAAACTTCTCCAATTGGTTTAATGTGTCATATTACATCAATCTATGCTTGACATTTGGGTTCGTTCAGCTTTGGAGCTCGTCGGAACTAAGAAAGACCAAAATGGACGAACTTGGTCAAGTTGGATGATTCTTGGACCAAATCTCTTTTCCTTGGTCCCAAACTTCTCCAATTGGTTTAATGTGTCATATTACATCAATCTATGCTTGACATTTGGGTTCGTTCAGCTTTGGAGCTCGTCGGAACTAAGAAAGACCAAAATGGACGAACTTGGTCAAGTTGGATGATTCTTGGACCAAATCTCTTTTCCTTGGTCCCAAACTTCTCCAATTGGTTTAATGTGTCATATTACATCAATCTATGCTTGACATTTGGGTTCGTTCAGCTTTGGAGCTCGTCGGAACTAAGAAAGACCAAAATGGACGAACTTGGTCAAGTTGGATGATTCTTGGACCAAATCTCTTTTCCTTGGTCCCAAACTTCTCCAATTGGTTTAATGTGTCATATTACATCAATCTATGCTTGACATTTGGGTTCGTTCAGCTTTGGAGCTCGTCGGAACTAAGAAAGACCAAAATGGACGAACTTGGTCAAGTTGGATGATTCTTGGACCAAATCTCTTTTCCTTGGTCCCAAACTTCTCCAATTGGTTTAATGTGTCATATTACATCAATCTATGCTTGACATTTGGGTTCGTTCAGCTTTGGAGCTCGTCGGAACTAAGAAAGACCAAAATGGACGAACTTGGTCAAGTTGGATGATTCTTGGACCAAATCTCTTTTCCTTGGTCCCAAACTTCTCCAATTGGTTTAATGTGTCATATTACATCAATCTATGCTTGACATTTGGGTTCGTTCAGCTTTGGAGCTCGTCGGAACTAAGAAAGACCAAAATGGACGAACTTGGTCAAGTTGGATGATTCTTGGACCAAATCTCTTTTCCTTGGTCCCAAACTTCTCCAATTGGTTTAATGTGTCATATTACATCAATCTATGCTTGACATTTGGGTTCGTTCAGCTTTGGAGCTCGTCGGAACTAAGAAAGACCAAAATGGACGAACTTGGTCAAGTTGGATGATTCTTGGACCAAATCTCTTTTCCTTGGTCCCAAACTTCTCCAATTGGTTTAATGTGTCATATTACATCAATCTATGCTTGACATTTGGGTTCGTTCAGCTTTGGAGCTCGTCGGAACTAAGAAAGACCAAAATGGACGAACTTGGTCAAGTTGGATGATTCTTGGACCAAATCTCTTTTCCTTGGTCCCAAACTTCTCCAATTGGTTTAATGTGTCATATTACATCAATCTATGCTTGACATTTGGGTTCGTTCAGCTTTGGAGCTCGTCGGAACTAAGAAAGACCAAAATGGACGAACTTGGTCAAGTTGGATGATTCTTGGACCAAATCTCTTTTCCTTGGTCCCAAACTTCTCCAATTGGTTTAATGTGTCATATTACATCAATCTATGCTTGACATTTGGGTTCGTTCAGCTTTGGAGCTCGTCGGAACTAAGAAAGACCAAAATGGACGAACTTGGTCAAGTTGGATGATTCTTGGACCAAATCTCTTTTCCTTGGTCCCAAACTTCTCCAATTGGTTTAATGTGTCATATTACATCAATCTATGCTTGACATTTGGGTTCGTTCAGCTTTGGAGCTCGTCGGAACTAAGAAAGACCAAAATGGACGAACTTGGTCAAGTTGGATGATTCTTGGACCAAATCTCTTTTCCTTGGTCCCAAACTTCTCCAATTGGTTTAATGTGTCATATTACATCAATCTATGCTTGACATTTGGGTTCGTTCAGCTTTGGAGCTCGTCGGAACTAAGAAAGACCAAAATGGACGAACTTGGTCAAGTTGGATGATTCTTGGACCAAATCTCTTTTCCTTGGTCCCAAACTTCTCCAATTGGTTTAATGTGTCATATTACATCAATCTATGCTTGACATTTGGGTTCGTTCAGCTTTGGAGCTCGTCGGAACTAAGAAAGACCAAAATGGACGAACTTGGTCAAGTTGGATGATTCTTGGACCAAATCTCTTTTCCTTGGTCCCAAACTTCTCCAATTGGTTTAATGTGTCATATTACATCAATCTATGCTTGACATTTGGGTTCGTTCAGCTTTGGAGCTCGTCGGAACTAAGAAAGACCAAAATGGACGAACTTGGTCAAGTTGGATGATTCTTGGACCAAATCTCTTTTCCTTGGTCCCAAACTTCTCCAATTGGTTTAATGTGTCATATTACATCAATCTATGCTTGACATTTGGGTTCGTTCAGCTTTGGAGCTCGTCGGAACTAAGAAAGACCAAAATGGACGAACTTGGTCAAGTTGGATGATTCTTGGACCAAATCTCTTTTCCTTGGTCCCAAACTTCTCCAATTGGTTTAATGTGTCATATTACATCAATCTATGCTTGACATTTGGGTTCGTTCAGCTTTGGAGCTCGTCGGAACTAAGAAAGACCAAAATGGACGAACTTGGTCAAGTTGGATGATTCTTGGACCAAATCTCTTTTCCTTGGTCCCAAACTTCTCCAATTGGTTTAATGTGTCATATTACATCAATCTATGCTTGACATTTGGGTTCGTTCAGCTTTGGAGCTCGTCGGAACTAAGAAAGACCAAAATGGACGAACTTGGTCAAGTTGGATGATTCTTGGACCAAATCTCTTTTCCTTGGTCCCAAACTTCTCCAATTGGTTTAATGTGTCATATTACATCAATCTATGCTTGACATTTGGGTTCGTTCAGCTTTGGAGCTCGTCGGAACTAAGAAAGACCAAAATGGACGAACTTGGTCAAGTTGGATGATTCTTGGACCAAATCTCTTTTCCTTGGTCCCAAACTTCTCCAATTGGTTTAATGTGTCATATTACATCAATCTATGCTTGACATTTGGGTTCGTTCAGCTTTGGAGCTCGTCGGAACTAAGAAAGACCAAAATGGACGAACTTGGTCAAGTTGGATGATTCTTGGACCAAATCTCTTTTCCTTGGTCCCAAACTTCTCCAATTGGTTTAATGTGTCATATTACATCAATCTATGCTTGACATTTGGGTTCGTTCAGCTTTGGAGCTCGTCGGAACTAAGAAAGACCAAAATGGACGAACTTGGTCAAGTTGGATGATTCTTGGACCAAATCTCTTTTCCTTGGTCCCAAACTTCTCCAATTGGTTTAATGTGTCATATTACATCAATCTATGCTTGACATTTGGGTTCGTTCAGCTTTGGAGCTCGTCGGAACTAAGAAAGACCAAAATGGACGAACTTGGTCAAGTTGGATGATTCTTGGACCAAATCTCTTTTCCTTGGTCCCAAACTTCTCCAATTGGTTTAATGTGTCATATTACATCAATCTATGCTTGACATTTGGGTTCGTTCAGCTTTGGAGCTCGTCGGAACTAAGAAAGACCAAAATGGACGAACTTGGTCAAGTTGGATGATTCTTGGACCAAATCTCTTTTCCTTGGTCCCAAACTTCTCCAATTGGTTTAATGTGTCATATTACATCAATCTATGCTTGACATTTGGGTTCGTTCAGCTTTGGAGCTCGTCGGAACTAAGAAAGACCAAAATGGACGAACTTGGTCAAGTTGGATGATTCTTGGACCAAATCTCTTTTCCTTGGTCCCAAACTTCTCCAATTGGTTTAATGTGTCATATTACATCAATCTATGCTTGACATTTGGGTTCGTTCAGCTTTGGAGCTCGTCGGAACTAAGAAAGACCAAAATGGACGAACTTGGTCAAGTTGGATGATTCTTGGACCAAATCTCTTTTCCTTGGTCCCAAACTTCTCCAATTGGTTTAATGTGTCATATTACATCAATCTATGCTTGACATTTGGGTTCGTTCAGCTTTGGAGCTCGTCGGAACTAAGAAAGACCAAAATGGACGAACTTGGTCAAGTTGGATGATTCTTGGACCAAATCTCTTTTCCTTGGTCCCAAACTTCTCCAATTGGTTTAATGTGTCATATTACATCAATCTATGCTTGACATTTGGGTTCGTTCAGCTTTGGAGCTCGTCGGAACTAAGAAAGACCAAAATGGACGAACTTGGTCAAGTTGGATGATTCTTGGACCAAATCTCTTTTCCTTGGTCCCAAACTTCTCCAATTGGTTTAATGTGTCATATTACATCAATCTATGCTTGACATTTGGGTTCGTTCAGCTTTGGAGCTCGTCGGAACTAAGAAAGACCAAAATGGACGAACTTGGTCAAGTTGGATGATTCTTGGACCAAATCTCTTTTCCTTGGTCCCAAACTTCTCCAATTGGTTTAATGTGTCATATTACATCAATCTATGCTTGACATTTGGGTTCGTTCAGCTTTGGAGCTCGTCGGAACTAAGAAAGACCAAAATGGACGAACTTGGTCAAGTTGGATGATTCTTGGACCAAATCTCTTTTCCTTGGTCCCAAACTTCTCCAATTGGTTTAATGTGTCATATTACATCAATCTATGCTTGACATTTGGGTTCGTTCAGCTTTGGAGCTCGTCGGAACTAAGAAAGACCAAAATGGACGAACTTGGTCAAGTTGGATGATTCTTGGACCAAATCTCTTTTCCTTGGTCCCAAACTTCTCCAATTGGTTTAATGTGTCATATTACATCAATCTATGCTTGACATTTGGGTTCGTTCAGCTTTGGAGCTCGTCGGAACTAAGAAAGACCAAAATGGACGAACTTGGTCAAGTTGGATGATTCTTGGACCAAATCTCTTTTCCTTGGTCCCAAACTTCTCCAATTGGTTTAATGTGTCATATTACATCAATCTATGCTTGACATTTGGGTTCGTTCAGCTTTGGAGCTCGTCGGAACTAAGAAAGACCAAAATGGACGAACTTGGTCAAGTTGGATGATTCTTGGACCAAATCTCTTTTCCTTGGTCCCAAACTTCTCCAATTGGTTTAATGTGTCATATTACATCAATCTATGCTTGACATTTGGGTTCGTTCAGCTTTGGAGCTCGTCGGAACTAAGAAAGACCAAAATGGACGAACTTGGTCAAGTTGGATGATTCTTGGACCAAATCTCTTTTCCTTGGTCCCAAACTTCTCCAATTGGTTTAATGTGTCATATTACATCAATCTATGCTTGACATTTGGGTTCGTTCAGCTTTGGAGCTCGTCGGAACTAAGAAAGACCAAAATGGACGAACTTGGTCAAGTTGGATGATTCTTGGACCAAATCTCTTTTCCTTGGTCCCAAACTTCTCCAATTGGTTTAATGTGTCATATTACATCAATCTATGCTTGACATTTGGGTTCGTTCAGCTTTGGAGCTCGTCGGAACTAAGAAAGACCAAAATGGACGAACTTGGTCAAGTTGGATGATTCTTGGACCAAATCTCTTTTCCTTGGTCCCAAACTTCTCCAATTGGTTTAATGTGTCATATTACATCAATCTATGCTTGACATTTGGGTTCGTTCAGCTTTGGAGCTCGTCGGAACTAAGAAAGACCAAAATGGACGAACTTGGTCAAGTTGGATGATTCTTGGACCAAATCTCTTTTCCTTGGTCCCAAACTTCTCCAATTGGTTTAATGTGTCATATTACATCAATCTATGCTTGACATTTGGGTTCGTTCAGCTTTGGAGCTCGTCGGAACTAAGAAAGACCAAAATGGACGAACTTGGTCAAGTTGGATGATTCTTGGACCAAATCTCTTTTCCTTGGTCCCAAACTTCTCCAATTGGTTTAATGTGTCATATTACATCAATCTATGCTTGACATTTGGGTTCGTTCAGCTTTGGAGCTCGTCGGAACTAAGAAAGACCAAAATGGACGAACTTGGTCAAGTTGGATGATTCTTGGACCAAATCTCTTTTCCTTGGTCCCAAACTTCTCCAATTGGTTTAATGTGTCATATTACATCAATCTATGCTTGACATTTGGGTTCGTTCAGCTTTGGAGCTCGTCGGAACTAAGAAAGACCAAAATGGACGAACTTGGTCAAGTTGGATGATTCTTGGACCAAATCTCTTTTCCTTGGTCCCAAACTTCTCCAATTGGTTTAATGTGTCATATTACATCAATCTATGCTTGACATTTGGGTTCGTTCAGCTTTGGAGCTCGTCGGAACTAAGAAAGACCAAAATGGACGAACTTGGTCAAGTTGGATGATTCTTGGACCAAATCTCTTTTCCTTGGTCCCAAACTTCTCCAATTGGTTTAATGTGTCATATTACATCAATCTATGCTTGACATTTGGGTTCGTTCAGCTTTGGAGCTCGTCGGAACTAAGAAAGACCAAAATGGACGAACTTGGTCAAGTTGGATGATTCTTGGACCAAATCTCTTTTCCTTGGTCCCAAACTTCTCCAATTGGTTTAATGTGTCATATTACATCAATCTATGCTTGACATTTGGGTTCGTTCAGCTTTGGAGCTCGTCGGAACTAAGAAAGACCAAAATGGACGAACTTGGTCAAGTTGGATGATTCTTGGACCAAATCTCTTTTCCTTGGTCCCAAACTTCTCCAATTGGTTTAATGTGTCATATTACATCAATCTATGCTTGACATTTGGGTTCGTTCAGCTTTGGAGCTCGTCGGAACTAAGAAAGACCAAAATGGACGAACTTGGTCAAGTTGGATGATTCTTGGACCAAATCTCTTTTCCTTGGTCCCAAACTTCTCCAATTGGTTTAATGTGTCATATTACATCAATCTATGCTTGACATTTGGGTTCGTTCAGCTTTGGAGCTCGTCGGAACTAAGAAAGACCAAAATGGACGAACTTGGTCAAGTTGGATGATTCTTGGACCAAATCTCTTTTCCTTGGTCCCAAACTTCTCCAATTGGTTTAATGTGTCATATTACATCAATCTATGCTTGACATTTGGGTTCGTTCAGCTTTGGAGCTCGTCGGAACTAAGAAAGACCAAAATGGACGAACTTGGTCAAGTTGGATGATTCTTGGACCAAATCTCTTTTCCTTGGTCCCAAACTTCTCCAATTGGTTTAATGTGTCATATTACATCAATCTATGCTTGACATTTGGGTTCGTTCAGCTTTGGAGCTCGTCGGAACTAAGAAAGACCAAAATGGACGAACTTGGTCAAGTTGGATGATTCTTGGACCAAATCTCTTTTCCTTGGTCCCAAACTTCTCCAATTGGTTTAATGTGTCATATTACATCAATCTATGCTTGACATTTGGGTTCGTTCAGCTTTGGAGCTCGTCGGAACTAAGAAAGACCAAAATGGACGAACTTGGTCAAGTTGGATGATTCTTGGACCAAATCTCTTTTCCTTGGTCCCAAACTTCTCCAATTGGTTTAATGTGTCATATTACATCAATCTATGCTTGACATTTGGGTTCGTTCAGCTTTGGAGCTCGTCGGAACTAAGAAAGACCAAAATGGACGAACTTGGTCAAGTTGGATGATTCTTGGACCAAATCTCTTTTCCTTGGTCCCAAACTTCTCCAATTGGTTTAATGTGTCATATTACATCAATCTATGCTTGACATTTGGGTTCGTTCAGCTTTGGAGCTCGTCGGAACTAAGAAAGACCAAAATGGACGAACTTGGTCAAGTTGGATGATTCTTGGACCAAATCTCTTTTCCTTGGTCCCAAACTTCTCCAATTGGTTTAATGTGTCATATTACATCAATCTATGCTTGACATTTGGGTTCGTTCAGCTTTGGAGCTCGTCGGAACTAAGAAAGACCAAAATGGACGAACTTGGTCAAGTTGGATGATTCTTGGACCAAATCTCTTTTCCTTGGTCCCAAACTTCTCCAATTGGTTTAATGTGTCATATTACATCAATCTATGCTTGACATTTGGGTTCGTTCAGCTTTGGAGCTCGTCGGAACTAAGAAAGACCAAAATGGACGAACTTGGTCAAGTTGGATGATTCTTGGACCAAATCTCTTTTCCTTGGTCCCAAACTTCTCCAATTGGTTTAATGTGTCATATTACATCAATCTATGCTTGACATTTGGGTTCGTTCAGCTTTGGAGCTCGTCGGAACTAAGAAAGACCAAAATGGACGAACTTGGTCAAGTTGGATGATTCTTGGACCAAATCTCTTTTCCTTGGTCCCAAACTTCTCCAATTGGTTTAATGTGTCATATTACATCAATCTATGCTTGACATTTGGGTTCGTTCAGCTTTGGAGCTCGTCGGAACTAAGAAAGACCAAAATGGACGAACTTGGTCAAGTTGGATGATTCTTGGACCAAATCTCTTTTCCTTGGTCCCAAACTTCTCCAATTGGTTTAATGTGTCATATTACATCAATCTATGCTTGACATTTGGGTTCGTTCAGCTTTGGAGCTCGTCGGAACTAAGAAAGACCAAAATGGACGAACTTGGTCAAGTTGGATGATTCTTGGACCAAATCTCTTTTCCTTGGTCCCAAACTTCTCCAATTGGTTTAATGTGTCATATTACATCAATCTATGCTTGACATTTGGGTTCGTTCAGCTTTGGAGCTCGTCGGAACTAAGAAAGACCAAAATGGACGAACTTGGTCAAGTTGGATGATTCTTGGACCAAATCTCTTTTCCTTGGTCCCAAACTTCTCCAATTGGTTTAATGTGTCATATTACATCAATCTATGCTTGACATTTGGGTTCGTTCAGCTTTGGAGCTCGTCGGAACTAAGAAAGACCAAAATGGACGAACTTGGTCAAGTTGGATGATTCTTGGACCAAATCTCTTTTCCTTGGTCCCAAACTTCTCCAATTGGTTTAATGTGTCATATTACATCAATCTATGCTTGACATTTGGGTTCGTTCAGCTTTGGAGCTCGTCGGAACTAAGAAAGACCAAAATGGACGAACTTGGTCAAGTTGGATGATTCTTGGACCAAATCTCTTTTCCTTGGTCCCAAACTTCTCCAATTGGTTTAATGTGTCATATTACATCAATCTATGCTTGACATTTGGGTTCGTTCAGCTTTGGAGCTCGTCGGAACTAAGAAAGACCAAAATGGACGAACTTGGTCAAGTTGGATGATTCTTGGACCAAATCTCTTTTCCTTGGTCCCAAACTTCTCCAATTGGTTTAATGTGTCATATTACATCAATCTATGCTTGACATTTGGGTTCGTTCAGCTTTGGAGCTCGTCGGAACTAAGAAAGACCAAAATGGACGAACTTGGTCAAGTTGGATGATTCTTGGACCAAATCTCTTTTCCTTGGTCCCAAACTTCTCCAATTGGTTTAATGTGTCATATTACATCAATCTATGCTTGACATTTGGGTTCGTTCAGCTTTGGAGCTCGTCGGAACTAAGAAAGACCAAAATGGACGAACTTGGTCAAGTTGGATGATTCTTGGACCAAATCTCTTTTCCTTGGTCCCAAACTTCTCCAATTGGTTTAATGTGTCATATTACATCAATCTATGCTTGACATTTGGGTTCGTTCAGCTTTGGAGCTCGTCGGAACTAAGAAAGACCAAAATGGACGAACTTGGTCAAGTTGGATGATTCTTGGACCAAATCTCTTTTCCTTGGTCCCAAACTTCTCCAATTGGTTTAATGTGTCATATTACATCAATCTATGCTTGACATTTGGGTTCGTTCAGCTTTGGAGCTCGTCGGAACTAAGAAAGACCAAAATGGACGAACTTGGTCAAGTTGGATGATTCTTGGACCAAATCTCTTTTCCTTGGTCCCAAACTTCTCCAATTGGTTTAATGTGTCATATTACATCAATCTATGCTTGACATTTGGGTTCGTTCAGCTTTGGAGCTCGTCGGAACTAAGAAAGACCAAAATGGACGAACTTGGTCAAGTTGGATGATTCTTGGACCAAATCTCTTTTCCTTGGTCCCAAACTTCTCCAATTGGTTTAATGTGTCATATTACATCAATCTATGCTTGACATTTGGGTTCGTTCAGCTTTGGAGCTCGTCGGAACTAAGAAAGACCAAAATGGACGAACTTGGTCAAGTTGGATGATTCTTGGACCAAATCTCTTTTCCTTGGTCCCAAACTTCTCCAATTGGTTTAATGTGTCATATTACATCAATCTATGCTTGACATTTGGGTTCGTTCAGCTTTGGAGCTCGTCGGAACTAAGAAAGACCAAAATGGACGAACTTGGTCAAGTTGGATGATTCTTGGACCAAATCTCTTTTCCTTGGTCCCAAACTTCTCCAATTGGTTTAATGTGTCATATTACATCAATCTATGCTTGACATTTGGGTTCGTTCAGCTTTGGAGCTCGTCGGAACTAAGAAAGACCAAAATGGACGAACTTGGTCAAGTTGGATGATTCTTGGACCAAATCTCTTTTCCTTGGTCCCAAACTTCTCCAATTGGTTTAATGTGTCATATTACATCAATCTATGCTTGACATTTGGGTTCGTTCAGCTTTGGAGCTCGTCGGAACTAAGAAAGACCAAAATGGACGAACTTGGTCAAGTTGGATGATTCTTGGACCAAATCTCTTTTCCTTGGTCCCAAACTTCTCCAATTGGTTTAATGTGTCATATTACATCAATCTATGCTTGACATTTGGGTTCGTTCAGCTTTGGAGCTCGTCGGAACTAAGAAAGACCAAAATGGACGAACTTGGTCAAGTTGGATGATTCTTGGACCAAATCTCTTTTCCTTGGTCCCAAACTTCTCCAATTGGTTTAATGTGTCATATTACATCAATCTATGCTTGACATTTGGGTTCGTTCAGCTTTGGAGCTCGTCGGAACTAAGAAAGACCAAAATGGACGAACTTGGTCAAGTTGGATGATTCTTGGACCAAATCTCTTTTCCTTGGTCCCAAACTTCTCCAATTGGTTTAATGTGTCATATTACATCAATCTATGCTTGACATTTGGGTTCGTTCAGCTTTGGAGCTCGTCGGAACTAAGAAAGACCAAAATGGACGAACTTGGTCAAGTTGGATGATTCTTGGACCAAATCTCTTTTCCTTGGTCCCAAACTTCTCCAATTGGTTTAATGTGTCATATTACATCAATCTATGCTTGACATTTGGGTTCGTTCAGCTTTGGAGCTCGTCGGAACTAAGAAAGACCAAAATGGACGAACTTGGTCAAGTTGGATGATTCTTGGACCAAATCTCTTTTCCTTGGTCCCAAACTTCTCCAATTGGTTTAATGTGTCATATTACATCAATCTATGCTTGACATTTGGGTTCGTTCAGCTTTGGAGCTCGTCGGAACTAAGAAAGACCAAAATGGACGAACTTGGTCAAGTTGGATGATTCTTGGACCAAATCTCTTTTCCTTGGTCCCAAACTTCTCCAATTGGTTTAATGTGTCATATTACATCAATCTATGCTTGACATTTGGGTTCGTTCAGCTTTGGAGCTCGTCGGAACTAAGAAAGACCAAAATGGACGAACTTGGTCAAGTTGGATGATTCTTGGACCAAATCTCTTTTCCTTGGTCCCAAACTTCTCCAATTGGTTTAATGTGTCATATTACATCAATCTATGCTTGACATTTGGGTTCGTTCAGCTTTGGAGCTCGTCGGAACTAAGAAAGACCAAAATGGACGAACTTGGTCAAGTTGGATGATTCTTGGACCAAATCTCTTTTCCTTGGTCCCAAACTTCTCCAATTGGTTTAATGTGTCATATTACATCAATCTATGCTTGACATTTGGGTTCGTTCAGCTTTGGAGCTCGTCGGAACTAAGAAAGACCAAAATGGACGAACTTGGTCAAGTTGGATGATTCTTGGACCAAATCTCTTTTCCTTGGTCCCAAACTTCTCCAATTGGTTTAATGTGTCATATTACATCAATCTATGCTTGACATTTGGGTTCGTTCAGCTTTGGAGCTCGTCGGAACTAAGAAAGACCAAAATGGACGAACTTGGTCAAGTTGGATGATTCTTGGACCAAATCTCTTTTCCTTGGTCCCAAACTTCTCCAATTGGTTTAATGTGTCATATTACATCAATCTATGCTTGACATTTGGGTTCGTTCAGCTTTGGAGCTCGTCGGAACTAAGAAAGACCAAAATGGACGAACTTGGTCAAGTTGGATGATTCTTGGACCAAATCTCTTTTCCTTGGTCCCAAACTTCTCCAATTGGTTTAATGTGTCATATTACATCAATCTATGCTTGACATTTGGGTTCGTTCAGCTTTGGAGCTCGTCGGAACTAAGAAAGACCAAAATGGACGAACTTGGTCAAGTTGGATGATTCTTGGACCAAATCTCTTTTCCTTGGTCCCAAACTTCTCCAATTGGTTTAATGTGTCATATTACATCAATCTATGCTTGACATTTGGGTTCGTTCAGCTTTGGAGCTCGTCGGAACTAAGAAAGACCAAAATGGACGAACTTGGTCAAGTTGGATGATTCTTGGACCAAATCTCTTTTCCTTGGTCCCAAACTTCTCCAATTGGTTTAATGTGTCATATTACATCAATCTATGCTTGACATTTGGGTTCGTTCAGCTTTGGAGCTCGTCGGAACTAAGAAAGACCAAAATGGACGAACTTGGTCAAGTTGGATGATTCTTGGACCAAATCTCTTTTCCTTGGTCCCAAACTTCTCCAATTGGTTTAATGTGTCATATTACATCAATCTATGCTTGACATTTGGGTTCGTTCAGCTTTGGAGCTCGTCGGAACTAAGAAAGACCAAAATGGACGAACTTGGTCAAGTTGGATGATTCTTGGACCAAATCTCTTTTCCTTGGTCCCAAACTTCTCCAATTGGTTTAATGTGTCATATTACATCAATCTATGCTTGACATTTGGGTTCGTTCAGCTTTGGAGCTCGTCGGAACTAAGAAAGACCAAAATGGACGAACTTGGTCAAGTTGGATGATTCTTGGACCAAATCTCTTTTCCTTGGTCCCAAACTTCTCCAATTGGTTTAATGTGTCATATTACATCAATCTATGCTTGACATTTGGGTTCGTTCAGCTTTGGAGCTCGTCGGAACTAAGAAAGACCAAAATGGACGAACTTGGTCAAGTTGGATGATTCTTGGACCAAATCTCTTTTCCTTGGTCCCAAACTTCTCCAATTGGTTTAATGTGTCATATTACATCAATCTATGCTTGACATTTGGGTTCGTTCAGCTTTGGAGCTCGTCGGAACTAAGAAAGACCAAAATGGACGAACTTGGTCAAGTTGGATGATTCTTGGACCAAATCTCTTTTCCTTGGTCCCAAACTTCTCCAATTGGTTTAATGTGTCATATTACATCAATCTATGCTTGACATTTGGGTTCGTTCAGCTTTGGAGCTCGTCGGAACTAAGAAAGACCAAAATGGACGAACTTGGTCAAGTTGGATGATTCTTGGACCAAATCTCTTTTCCTTGGTCCCAAACTTCTCCAATTGGTTTAATGTGTCATATTACATCAATCTATGCTTGACATTTGGGTTCGTTCAGCTTTGGAGCTCGTCGGAACTAAGAAAGACCAAAATGGACGAACTTGGTCAAGTTGGATGATTCTTGGACCAAATCTCTTTTCCTTGGTCCCAAACTTCTCCAATTGGTTTAATGTGTCATATTACATCAATCTATGCTTGACATTTGGGTTCGTTCAGCTTTGGAGCTCGTCGGAACTAAGAAAGACCAAAATGGACGAACTTGGTCAAGTTGGATGATTCTTGGACCAAATCTCTTTTCCTTGGTCCCAAACTTCTCCAATTGGTTTAATGTGTCATATTACATCAATCTATGCTTGACATTTGGGTTCGTTCAGCTTTGGAGCTCGTCGGAACTAAGAAAGACCAAAATGGACGAACTTGGTCAAGTTGGATGATTCTTGGACCAAATCTCTTTTCCTTGGTCCCAAACTTCTCCAATTGGTTTAATGTGTCATATTACATCAATCTATGCTTGACATTTGGGTTCGTTCAGCTTTGGAGCTCGTCGGAACTAAGAAAGACCAAAATGGACGAACTTGGTCAAGTTGGATGATTCTTGGACCAAATCTCTTTTCCTTGGTCCCAAACTTCTCCAATTGGTTTAATGTGTCATATTACATCAATCTATGCTTGACATTTGGGTTCGTTCAGCTTTGGAGCTCGTCGGAACTAAGAAAGACCAAAATGGACGAACTTGGTCAAGTTGGATGATTCTTGGACCAAATCTCTTTTCCTTGGTCCCAAACTTCTCCAATTGGTTTAATGTGTCATATTACATCAATCTATGCTTGACATTTGGGTTCGTTCAGCTTTGGAGCTCGTCGGAACTAAGAAAGACCAAAATGGACGAACTTGGTCAAGTTGGATGATTCTTGGACCAAATCTCTTTTCCTTGGTCCCAAACTTCTCCAATTGGTTTAATGTGTCATATTACATCAATCTATGCTTGACATTTGGGTTCGTTCAGCTTTGGAGCTCGTCGGAACTAAGAAAGACCAAAATGGACGAACTTGGTCAAGTTGGATGATTCTTGGACCAAATCTCTTTTCCTTGGTCCCAAACTTCTCCAATTGGTTTAATGTGTCATATTACATCAATCTATGCTTGACATTTGGGTTCGTTCAGCTTTGGAGCTCGTCGGAACTAAGAAAGACCAAAATGGACGAACTTGGTCAAGTTGGATGATTCTTGGACCAAATCTCTTTTCCTTGGTCCCAAACTTCTCCAATTGGTTTAATGTGTCATATTACATCAATCTATGCTTGACATTTGGGTTCGTTCAGCTTTGGAGCTCGTCGGAACTAAGAAAGACCAAAATGGACGAACTTGGTCAAGTTGGATGATTCTTGGACCAAATCTCTTTTCCTTGGTCCCAAACTTCTCCAATTGGTTTAATGTGTCATATTACATCAATCTATGCTTGACATTTGGGTTCGTTCAGCTTTGGAGCTCGTCGGAACTAAGAAAGACCAAAATGGACGAACTTGGTCAAGTTGGATGATTCTTGGACCAAATCTCTTTTCCTTGGTCCCAAACTTCTCCAATTGGTTTAATGTGTCATATTACATCAATCTATGCTTGACATTTGGGTTCGTTCAGCTTTGGAGCTCGTCGGAACTAAGAAAGACCAAAATGGACGAACTTGGTCAAGTTGGATGATTCTTGGACCAAATCTCTTTTCCTTGGTCCCAAACTTCTCCAATTGGTTTAATGTGTCATATTACATCAATCTATGCTTGACATTTGGGTTCGTTCAGCTTTGGAGCTCGTCGGAACTAAGAAAGACCAAAATGGACGAACTTGGTCAAGTTGGATGATTCTTGGACCAAATCTCTTTTCCTTGGTCCCAAACTTCTCCAATTGGTTTAATGTGTCATATTACATCAATCTATGCTTGACATTTGGGTTCGTTCAGCTTTGGAGCTCGTCGGAACTAAGAAAGACCAAAATGGACGAACTTGGTCAAGTTGGATGATTCTTGGACCAAATCTCTTTTCCTTGGTCCCAAACTTCTCCAATTGGTTTAATGTGTCATATTACATCAATCTATGCTTGACATTTGGGTTCGTTCAGCTTTGGAGCTCGTCGGAACTAAGAAAGACCAAAATGGACGAACTTGGTCAAGTTGGATGATTCTTGGACCAAATCTCTTTTCCTTGGTCCCAAACTTCTCCAATTGGTTTAATGTGTCATATTACATCAATCTATGCTTGACATTTGGGTTCGTTCAGCTTTGGAGCTCGTCGGAACTAAGAAAGACCAAAATGGACGAACTTGGTCAAGTTGGATGATTCTTGGACCAAATCTCTTTTCCTTGGTCCCAAACTTCTCCAATTGGTTTAATGTGTCATATTACATCAATCTATGCTTGACATTTGGGTTCGTTCAGCTTTGGAGCTCGTCGGAACTAAGAAAGACCAAAATGGACGAACTTGGTCAAGTTGGATGATTCTTGGACCAAATCTCTTTTCCTTGGTCCCAAACTTCTCCAATTGGTTTAATGTGTCATATTACATCAATCTATGCTTGACATTTGGGTTCGTTCAGCTTTGGAGCTCGTCGGAACTAAGAAAGACCAAAATGGACGAACTTGGTCAAGTTGGATGATTCTTGGACCAAATCTCTTTTCCTTGGTCCCAAACTTCTCCAATTGGTTTAATGTGTCATATTACATCAATCTATGCTTGACATTTGGGTTCGTTCAGCTTTGGAGCTCGTCGGAACTAAGAAAGACCAAAATGGACGAACTTGGTCAAGTTGGATGATTCTTGGACCAAATCTCTTTTCCTTGGTCCCAAACTTCTCCAATTGGTTTAATGTGTCATATTACATCAATCTATGCTTGACATTTGGGTTCGTTCAGCTTTGGAGCTCGTCGGAACTAAGAAAGACCAAAATGGACGAAGTTGGTCAAGTTGGATGATTCTTGGACCAAATCTCTTTTCCTTGGTCCCAAACTTCTCCAATTGGTTTAATGTGTCATATTACATCAATCTATGCTTGACATTTGGGTTCGTTCAGCTTTGGAGCGTCGGAACTAAGAAAGACCAAAATGGACGAACTTGGTCAAGTTGGATGATTCTTGGACCAAATCTCTTTTCCTTGGTCCCAAACTTCTCCAATTGGTTTAATGTGTCATATTACATCAATCTATGCTTGACATTTGGGTTCGTTCAGCTTTGGAGCTCGTCGGAACTAAGAAAGACCAAAATGGACGAACTTGGTCAAGTTGGATGATTCTTGGACCAAATCTCTTTTCCTTGGTCCCAAACTTCTCCAATTGGTTTAATGTGTCATATTACATCAATCTATGCTTGACATTTGGGTTCGTTCAGCTTTGGAGCTCGTCGGAACTAAGAAAGACCAAAATGGACGAACTTGGTCAAGTTGGATGATTCTTGGACCAAATCTCTTTTCCTTGGTCCCAAACTTCTCCAATTGGTTTAATGTGTCATATTACATCAATCTATGCTTGACATTTGGGTTCGTTCAGCTTTGGAGCTCGTCGGAACTAAGAAAGACCAAAATGGACGAACTTGGTCAAGTTGGATGATTCTTGGACCAAATCTCTTTTCCTTGGTCCCAAACTTCTCCAATTGGTTTAATGTGTCATATTACATCAATCTATGCTTGACATTTGGGTTCGTTCAGCTTTGGAGCTCGTCGGAACTAAGAAAGACCAAAATGGACGAACTTGGTCAAGTTGGATGATTCTTGGACCAAATCTCTTTTCCTTGGTCCCAAACTTCTCCAATTGGTTTAATGTGTCATATTACATCAATCTATGCTTGACATTTGGGTTCGTTCAGCTTTGGAGCTCGTCGGAACTAAGAAAGACCAAAATGGACGAACTTGGTCAAGTTGGATGATTCTTGGACCAAATCTCTTTTCCTTGGTCCCAAACTTCTCCAATTGGTTTAATGTGTCATATTACATCAATCTATGCTTGACATTTGGGTTCGTTCAGCTTTGGAGCTTGGAATTGATTGGTCCAAGTTGAACTTCATTTTGGTCTTTCTTAGTTCCGACGAGCTCCAAAGCTGAACGAACCCAAATGTCAAGCATAGATTGATGTAATATGACACATTAAACCAATTGGAGAAGTTTGGGACCAAGGAAAAGAGATTTGGTCCAAGAATCATCCAACTTGACCAAGTTCGTCCATTTTGGTCTTTCTTAGTTCCGACGAGCTCCAAAGCTGAACGAACCCAAATGTCAAGCATAGATTGATGTAATATGACACATTAAACCAATTGGAGAAGTTTGGGACCAAGGAAAAGAGATTTGGTCCAAGAATCATCCAACTTGACCAAGTTCGTCCATTTTGGTCTTTCTTAGTTCCGACGAGCTCCAAAGCTGAACGAACCCAAATGTCAAGCATAGATTGATGTAATATGACACATTAAACCAATTGGAGAAGTTTGGGACCAAGGAAAAGAGATTTGGTCCAAGAATCATCCAACTTGACCAAGTTCGTCCATTTTGGTCTTTCTTAGTTCCGACGAGCTCCAAAGCTGAACGAACCCAAATGTCAAGCATAGATTGATGTAATATGACACATTAAACCAATTGGAGAAGTTTGGGACCAAGGAAAAGAGATTTGGTCCAAGAATCATCCAACTTGACCAAGTTCGTCCATTTTGGTCTTTCTTAGTTCCGACGAGCTCCAAAGCTGAACGAACCCAAATGTCAAGCATAGATTGATGTAATATGACACATTAAACCAATTGGAGAAGTTTGGGACCAAGGAAAAGAGATTTGGTCCAAGAATCATCCAACTTGACCAAGTTCGTCCATTTTGGTCTTTCTTAGTTCCGACGAGCTCCAAAGCTGAACGAACCCAAATGTCAAGCATAGATTGATGTAATATGACACATTAAACCAATTGGAGAAGTTTGGGACCAAGGAAAAGAGATTTGGTCCAAGAATCATCCAACTTGACCAAGTTCGTCCATTTTGGTCTTTCTTAGTTCCGACGAGCTCCAAAGCTGAACGAACCCAAATGTCAAGCATAGATTGATGTAATATGACACATTAAACCAATTGGAGAAGTTTGGGACCAAGGAAAAGAGATTTGGTCCAAGAATCATCCAACTTGACCAAGTTCGTCCATTTTGGTCTTTCTTAGTTCCGACGAGCTCCAAAGCTGAACGAACCCAAATGTCAAGCATAGATTGATGTAATATGACACATTAAACCAATTGGAGAAGTTTGGGACCAAGGAAAAGAGATTTGGTCCAAGAATCATCCAACTTGACCAAGTTCGTCCATTTTGGTCTTTCTTAGTTCCGACGAGCTCCAAAGCTGAACGAACCCAAATGTCAAGCATAGATTGATGTAATATGACACATTAAACCAATTGGAGAAGTTTGGGACCAAGGAAAAGAGATTTGGTCCAAGAATCATCCAACTTGACCAAGTTCGTCCATTTTGGTCTTTCTTAGTTCCGACGAGCTCCAAAGCTGAACGAACCCAAATGTCAAGCATAGATTGATGTAATATGACACATTAAACCAATTGGAGAAGTTTGGGACCAAGGAAAAGAGATTTGGTCCAAGAATCATCCAACTTGACCAAGTTCGTCCATTTTGGTCTTTCTTAGTTCCGACGAGCTCCAAAGCTGAACGAACCCAAATGTCAAGCATAGATTGATGTAATATGACACATTAAACCAATTGGAGAAGTTTGGGACCAAGGAAAAGAGATTTGGTCCAAGAATCATCCAACTTGACCAAGTTCGTCCATTTTGGTCTTTCTTAGTTCCGACGAGCTCCAAAGCTGAACGAACCCAAATGTCAAGCATAGATTGATGTAATATGACACATTAAACCAATTGGAGAAGTTTGGGACCAAGGAAAAGAGATTTGGTCCAAGAATCATCCAACTTGACCAAGTTCGTCCATTTTGGTCTTTCTTAGTTCCGACGAGCTCCAAAGCTGAACGAACCCAAATGTCAAGCATAGATTGATGTAATATGACACATTAAACCAATTGGAGAAGTTTGGGACCAAGGAAAAGAGATTTGGTCCAAGAATCATCCAACTTGACCAAGTTCGTCCATTTTGGTCTTTCTTAGTTCCGACGAGCTCCAAAGCTGAACGAACCCAAATGTCAAGCATAGATTGATGTAATATGACACATTAAACCAATTGGAGAAGTTTGGGACCAAGGAAAAGAGATTTGGTCCAAGAATCATCCAACTTGACCAAGTTCGTCCATTTTGGTCTTTCTTAGTTCCGACGAGCTCCAAAGCTGAACGAACCCAAATGTCAAGCATAGATTGATGTAATATGACACATTAAACCAATTGGAGAAGTTTGGGACCAAGGAAAAGAGATTTGGTCCAAGAATCATCCAACTTGACCAAGTTCGTCCATTTTGGTCTTTCTTAGTTCCGACGAGCTCCAAAGCTGAACGAACCCAAATGTCAAGCATAGATTGATGTAATATGACACATTAAACCAATTGGAGAAGTTTGGGACCAAGGAAAAGAGATTTGGTCCAAGAATCATCCAACTTGACCAAGTTCGTCCATTTTGGTCTTTCTTAGTTCCGACGAGCTCCAAAGCTGAACGAACCCAAATGTCAAGCATAGATTGATGTAATATGACACATTAAACCAATTGGAGAAGTTTGGGACCAAGGAAAAGAGATTTGGTCCAAGAATCATCCAACTTGACCAAGTTCGTCCATTTTGGTCTTTCTTAGTTCCGACGAGCTCCAAAGCTGAACGAACCCAAATGTCAAGCATAGATTGATGTAATATGACACATTAAACCAATTGGAGAAGTTTGGGACCAAGGAAAAGAGATTTGGTCCAAGAATCATCCAACTTGACCAAGTTCGTCCATTTTGGTCTTTCTTAGTTCCGACGAGCTCCAAAGCTGAACGAACCCAAATGTCAAGCATAGATTGATGTAATATGACACATTAAACCAATTGGAGAAGTTTGGGACCAAGGAAAAGAGATTTGGTCCAAGAATCATCCAACTTGACCAAGTTCGTCCATTTTGGTCTTTCTTAGTTCCGACGAGCTCCAAAGCTGAACGAACCCAAATGTCAAGCATAGATTGATGTAATATGACACATTAAACCAATTGGAGAAGTTTGGGACCAAGGAAAAGAGATTTGGTCCAAGAATCATCCAACTTGACCAAGTTCGTCCATTTTGGTCTTTCTTAGTTCCGACGAGCTCCAAAGCTGAACGAACCCAAATGTCAAGCATAGATTGATGTAATATGACACATTAAACCAATTGGAGAAGTTTGGGACCAAGGAAAAGAGATTTGGTCCAAGAATCATCCAACTTGACCAAGTTCGTCCATTTTGGTCTTTCTTAGTTCCGACGAGCTCCAAAGCTGAACGAACCCAAATGTCAAGCATAGATTGATGTAATATGACACATTAAACCAATTGGAGAAGTTTGGGACCAAGGAAAAGAGATTTGGTCCAAGAATCATCCAACTTGACCAAGTTCGTCCATTTTGGTCTTTCTTAGTTCCGACGAGCTCCAAAGCTGAACGAACCCAAATGTCAAGCATAGATTGATGTAATATGACACATTAAACCAATTGGAGAAGTTTGGGACCAAGGAAAAGAGATTTGGTCCAAGAATCATCCAACTTGACCAAGTTCGTCCATTTTGGTCTTTCTTAGTTCCGACGAGCTCCAAAGCTGAACGAACCCAAATGTCAAGCATAGATTGATGTAATATGACACATTAAACCAATTGGAGAAGTTTGGGACCAAGGAAAAGAGATTTGGTCCAAGAATCATCCAACTTGACCAAGTTCGTCCATTTTGGTCTTTCTTAGTTCCGACGAGCTCCAAAGCTGAACGAACCCAAATGTCAAGCATAGATTGATGTAATATGACACATTAAACCAATTGGAGAAGTTTGGGACCAAGGAAAAGAGATTTGGTCCAAGAATCATCCAACTTGACCAAGTTCGTCCATTTTGGTCTTTCTTAGTTCCGACGAGCTCCAAAGCTGAACGAACCCAAATGTCAAGCATAGATTGATGTAATATGACACATTAAACCAATTGGAGAAGTTTGGGACCAAGGAAAAGAGATTTGGTCCAAGAATCATCCAACTTGACCAAGTTCGTCCATTTTGGTCTTTCTTAGTTCCGACGAGCTCCAAAGCTGAACGAACCCAAATGTCAAGCATAGATTGATGTAATATGACACATTAAACCAATTGGAGAAGTTTGGGACCAAGGAAAAGAGATTTGGTCCAAGAATCATCCAACTTGACCAAGTTCGTCCATTTTGGTCTTTCTTAGTTCCGACGAGCTCCAAAGCTGAACGAACCCAAATGTCAAGCATAGATTGATGTAATATGACACATTAAACCAATTGGAGAAGTTTGGGACCAAGGAAAAGAGATTTGGTCCAAGAATCATCCAACTTGACCAAGTTCGTCCATTTTGGTCTTTCTTAGTTCCGACGAGCTCCAAAGCTGAACGAACCCAAATGTCAAGCATAGATTGATGTAATATGACACATTAAACCAATTGGAGAAGTTTGGGACCAAGGAAAAGAGATTTGGTCCAAGAATCATCCAACTTGACCAAGTTCGTCCATTTTGGTCTTTCTTAGTTCCGACGAGCTCCAAAGCTGAACGAACCCAAATGTCAAGCATAGATTGATGTAATATGACACATTAAACCAATTGGAGAAGTTTGGGACCAAGGAAAAGAGATTTGGTCCAAGAATCATCCAACTTGACCAAGTTCGTCCATTTTGGTCTTTCTTAGTTCCGACGAGCTCCAAAGCTGAACGAACCCAAATGTCAAGCATAGATTGATGTAATATGACACATTAAACCAATTGGAGAAGTTTGGGACCAAGGAAAAGAGATTTGGTCCAAGAATCATCCAACTTGACCAAGTTCGTCCATTTTGGTCTTTCTTAGTTCCGACGAGCTCCAAAGCTGAACGAACCCAAATGTCAAGCATAGATTGATGTAATATGACACATTAAACCAATTGGAGAAGTTTGGGACCAAGGAAAAGAGATTTGGTCCAAGAATCATCCAACTTGACCAAGTTCGTCCATTTTGGTCTTTCTTAGTTCCGACGAGCTCCAAAGCTGAACGAACCCAAATGTCAAGCATAGATTGATGTAATATGACACATTAAACCAATTGGAGAAGTTTGGGACCAAGGAAAAGAGATTTGGTCCAAGAATCATCCAACTTGACCAAGTTCGTCCATTTTGGTCTTTCTTAGTTCCGACGAGCTCCAAAGCTGAACGAACCCAAATGTCAAGCATAGATTGATGTAATATGACACATTAAACCAATTGGAGAAGTTTGGGACCAAGGAAAAGAGATTTGGTCCAAGAATCATCCAACTTGACCAAGTTCGTCCATTTTGGTCTTTCTTAGTTCCGACGAGCTCCAAAGCTGAACGAACCCAAATGTCAAGCATAGATTGATGTAATATGACACATTAAACCAATTGGAGAAGTTTGGGACCAAGGAAAAGAGATTTGGTCCAAGAATCATCCAACTTGACCAAGTTCGTCCATTTTGGTCTTTCTTAGTTCCGACGAGCTCCAAAGCTGAACGAACCCAAATGTCAAGCATAGATTGATGTAATATGACACATTAAACCAATTGGAGAAGTTTGGGACCAAGGAAAAGAGATTTGGTCCAAGAATCATCCAACTTGACCAAGTTCGTCCATTTTGGTCTTTCTTAGTTCCGACGAGCTCCAAAGCTGAACGAACCCAAATGTCAAGCATAGATTGATGTAATATGACACATTAAACCAATTGGAGAAGTTTGGGACCAAGGAAAAGAGATTTGGTCCAAGAATCATCCAACTTGACCAAGTTCGTCCATTTTGGTCTTTCTTAGTTCCGACGAGCTCCAAAGCTGAACGAACCCAAATGTCAAGCATAGATTGATGTAATATGACACATTAAACCAATTGGAGAAGTTTGGGACCAAGGAAAAGAGATTTGGTCCAAGAATCATCCAACTTGACCAAGTTCGTCCATTTTGGTCTTTCTTAGTTCCGACGAGCTCCAAAGCTGAACGAACCCAAATGTCAAGCATAGATTGATGTAATATGACACATTAAACCAATTGGAGAAGTTTGGGACCAAGGAAAAGAGATTTGGTCCAAGAATCATCCAACTTGACCAAGTTCGTCCATTTTGGTCTTTCTTAGTTCCGACGAGCTCCAAAGCTGAACGAACCCAAATGTCAAGCATAGATTGATGTAATATGACACATTAAACCAATTGGAGAAGTTTGGGACCAAGGAAAAGAGATTTGGTCCAAGAATCATCCAACTTGACCAAGTTCGTCCATTTTGGTCTTTCTTAGTTCCGACGAGCTCCAAAGCTGAACGAACCCAAATGTCAAGCATAGATTGATGTAATATGACACATTAAACCAATTGGAGAAGTTTGGGACCAAGGAAAAGAGATTTGGTCCAAGAATCATCCAACTTGACCAAGTTCGTCCATTTTGGTCTTTCTTAGTTCCGACGAGCTCCAAAGCTGAACGAACCCAAATGTCAAGCATAGATTGATGTAATATGACACATTAAACCAATTGGAGAAGTTTGGGACCAAGGAAAAGAGATTTGGTCCAAGAATCATCCAACTTGACCAAGTTCGTCCATTTTGGTCTTTCTTAGTTCCGACGAGCTCCAAAGCTGAACGAACCCAAATGTCAAGCATAGATTGATGTAATATGACACATTAAACCAATTGGAGAAGTTTGGGACCAAGGAAAAGAGATTTGGTCCAAGAATCATCCAACTTGACCAAGTTCGTCCATTTTGGTCTTTCTTAGTTCCGACGAGCTCCAAAGCTGAACGAACCCAAATGTCAAGCATAGATTGATGTAATATGACACATTAAACCAATTGGAGAAGTTTGGGACCAAGGAAAAGAGATTTGGTCCAAGAATCATCCAACTTGACCAAGTTCGTCCATTTTGGTCTTTCTTAGTTCCGACGAGCTCCAAAGCTGAACGAACCCAAATGTCAAGCATAGATTGATGTAATATGACACATTAAACCAATTGGAGAAGTTTGGGACCAAGGAAAAGAGATTTGGTCCAAGAATCATCCAACTTGACCAAGTTCGTCCATTTTGGTCTTTCTTAGTTCCGACGAGCTCCAAAGCTGAACGAACCCAAATGTCAAGCATAGATTGATGTAATATGACACATTAAACCAATTGGAGAAGTTTGGGACCAAGGAAAAGAGATTTGGTCCAAGAATCATCCAACTTGACCAAGTTCGTCCATTTTGGTCTTTCTTAGTTCCGACGAGCTCCAAAGCTGAACGAACCCAAATGTCAAGCATAGATTGATGTAATATGACACATTAAACCAATTGGAGAAGTTTGGGACCAAGGAAAAGAGATTTGGTCCAAGAATCATCCAACTTGACCAAGTTCGTCCATTTTGGTCTTTCTTAGTTCCGACGAGCTCCAAAGCTGAACGAACCCAAATGTCAAGCATAGATTGATGTAATATGACACATTAAACCAATTGGAGAAGTTTGGGACCAAGGAAAAGAGATTTGGTCCAAGAATCATCCAACTTGACCAAGTTCGTCCATTTTGGTCTTTCTTAGTTCCGACGAGCTCCAAAGCTGAACGAACCCAAATGTCAAGCATAGATTGATGTAATATGACACATTAAACCAATTGGAGAAGTTTGGGACCAAGGAAAAGAGATTTGGTCCAAGAATCATCCAACTTGACCAAGTTCGTCCATTTTGGTCTTTCTTAGTTCCGACGAGCTCCAAAGCTGAACGAACCCAAATGTCAAGCATAGATTGATGTAATATGACACATTAAACCAATTGGAGAAGTTTGGGACCAAGGAAAAGAGATTTGGTCCAAGAATCATCCAACTTGACCAAGTTCGTCCATTTTGGTCTTTCTTAGTTCCGACGAGCTCCAAAGCTGAACGAACCCAAATGTCAAGCATAGATTGATGTAATATGACACATTAAACCAATTGGAGAAGTTTGGGACCAAGGAAAAGAGATTTGGTCCAAGAATCATCCAACTTGACCAAGTTCGTCCATTTTGGTCTTTCTTAGTTCCGACGAGCTCCAAAGCTGAACGAACCCAAATGTCAAGCATAGATTGATGTAATATGACACATTAAACCAATTGGAGAAGTTTGGGACCAAGGAAAAGAGATTTGGTCCAAGAATCATCCAACTTGACCAAGTTCGTCCATTTTGGTCTTTCTTAGTTCCGACGAGCTCCAAAGCTGAACGAACCCAAATGTCAAGCATAGATTGATGTAATATGACACATTAAACCAATTGGAGAAGTTTGGGACCAAGGAAAAGAGATTTGGTCCAAGAATCATCCAACTTGACCAAGTTCGTCCATTTTGGTCTTTCTTAGTTCCGACGAGCTCCAAAGCTGAACGAACCCAAATGTCAAGCATAGATTGATGTAATATGACACATTAAACCAATTGGAGAAGTTTGGGACCAAGGAAAAGAGATTTGGTCCAAGAATCATCCAACTTGACCAAGTTCGTCCATTTTGGTCTTTCTTAGTTCCGACGAGCTCCAAAGCTGAACGAACCCAAATGTCAAGCATAGATTGATGTAATATGACACATTAAACCAATTGGAGAAGTTTGGGACCAAGGAAAAGAGATTTGGTCCAAGAATCATCCAACTTGACCAAGTTCGTCCATTTTGGTCTTTCTTAGTTCCGACGAGCTCCAAAGCTGAACGAACCCAAATGTCAAGCATAGATTGATGTAATATGACACATTAAACCAATTGGAGAAGTTTGGGACCAAGGAAAAGAGATTTGGTCCAAGAATCATCCAACTTGACCAAGTTCGTCCATTTTGGTCTTTCTTAGTTCCGACGAGCTCCAAAGCTGAACGAACCCAAATGTCAAGCATAGATTGATGTAATATGACACATTAAACCAATTGGAGAAGTTTGGGACCAAGGAAAAGAGATTTGGTCCAAGAATCATCCAACTTGACCAAGTTCGTCCATTTTGGTCTTTCTTAGTTCCGACGAGCTCCAAAGCTGAACGAACCCAAATGTCAAGCATAGATTGATGTAATATGACACATTAAACCAATTGGAGAAGTTTGGGACCAAGGAAAAGAGATTTGGTCCAAGAATCATCCAACTTGACCAAGTTCGTCCATTTTGGTCTTTCTTAGTTCCGACGAGCTCCAAAGCTGAACGAACCCAAATGTCAAGCATAGATTGATGTAATATGACACATTAAACCAATTGGAGAAGTTTGGGACCAAGGAAAAGAGATTTGGTCCAAGAATCATCCAACTTGACCAAGTTCGTCCATTTTGGTCTTTCTTAGTTCCGACGAGCTCCAAAGCTGAACGAACCCAAATGTCAAGCATAGATTGATGTAATATGACACATTAAACCAATTGGAGAAGTTTGGGACCAAGGAAAAGAGATTTGGTCCAAGAATCATCCAACTTGACCAAGTTCGTCCATTTTGGTCTTTCTTAGTTCCGACGAGCTCCAAAGCTGAACGAACCCAAATGTCAAGCATAGATTGATGTAATATGACACATTAAACCAATTGGAGAAGTTTGGGACCAAGGAAAAGAGATTTGGTCCAAGAATCATCCAACTTGACCAAGTTCGTCCATTTTGGTCTTTCTTAGTTCCGACGAGCTCCAAAGCTGAACGAACCCAAATGTCAAGCATAGATTGATGTAATATGACACATTAAACCAATTGGAGAAGTTTGGGACCAAGGAAAAGAGATTTGGTCCAAGAATCATCCAACTTGACCAAGTTCGTCCATTTTGGTCTTTCTTAGTTCCGACGAGCTCCAAAGCTGAACGAACCCAAATGTCAAGCATAGATTGATGTAATATGACACATTAAACCAATTGGAGAAGTTTGGGACCAAGGAAAAGAGATTTGGTCCAAGAATCATCCAACTTGACCAAGTTCGTCCATTTTGGTCTTTCTTAGTTCCGACGAGCTCCAAAGCTGAACGAACCCAAATGTCAAGCATAGATTGATGTAATATGACACATTAAACCAATTGGAGAAGTTTGGGACCAAGGAAAAGAGATTTGGTCCAAGAATCATCCAACTTGACCAAGTTCGTCCATTTTGGTCTTTCTTAGTTCCGACGAGCTCCAAAGCTGAACGAACCCAAATGTCAAGCATAGATTGATGTAATATGACACATTAAACCAATTGGAGAAGTTTGGGACCAAGGAAAAGAGATTTGGTCCAAGAATCATCCAACTTGACCAAGTTCGTCCATTTTGGTCTTTCTTAGTTCCGACGAGCTCCAAAGCTGAACGAACCCAAATGTCAAGCATAGATTGATGTAATATGACACATTAAACCAATTGGAGAAGTTTGGGACCAAGGAAAAGAGATTTGGTCCAAGAATCATCCAACTTGACCAAGTTCGTCCATTTTGGTCTTTCTTAGTTCCGACGAGCTCCAAAGCTGAACGAACCCAAATGTCAAGCATAGATTGATGTAATATGACACATTAAACCAATTGGAGAAGTTTGGGACCAAGGAAAAGAGATTTGGTCCAAGAATCATCCAACTTGACCAAGTTCGTCCATTTTGGTCTTTCTTAGTTCCGACGAGCTCCAAAGCTGAACGAACCCAAATGTCAAGCATAGATTGATGTAATATGACACATTAAACCAATTGGAGAAGTTTGGGACCAAGGAAAAGAGATTTGGTCCAAGAATCATCCAACTTGACCAAGTTCGTCCATTTTGGTCTTTCTTAGTTCCGACGAGCTCCAAAGCTGAACGAACCCAAATGTCAAGCATAGATTGATGTAATATGACACATTAAACCAATTGGAGAAGTTTGGGACCAAGGAAAAGAGATTTGGTCCAAGAATCATCCAACTTGACCAAGTTCGTCCATTTTGGTCTTTCTTAGTTCCGACGAGCTCCAAAGCTGAACGAACCCAAATGTCAAGCATAGATTGATGTAATATGACACATTAAACCAATTGGAGAAGTTTGGGACCAAGGAAAAGAGATTTGGTCCAAGAATCATCCAACTTGACCAAGTTCGTCCATTTTGGTCTTTCTTAGTTCCGACGAGCTCCAAAGCTGAACGAACCCAAATGTCAAGCATAGATTGATGTAATATGACACATTAAACCAATTGGAGAAGTTTGGGACCAAGGAAAAGAGATTTGGTCCAAGAATCATCCAACTTGACCAAGTTCGTCCATTTTGGTCTTTCTTAGTTCCGACGAGCTCCAAAGCTGAACGAACCCAAATGTCAAGCATAGATTGATGTAATATGACACATTAAACCAATTGGAGAAGTTTGGGACCAAGGAAAAGAGATTTGGTCCAAGAATCATCCAACTTGACCAAGTTCGTCCATTTTGGTCTTTCTTAGTTCCGACGAGCTCCAAAGCTGAACGAACCCAAATGTCAAGCATAGATTGATGTAATATGACACATTAAACCAATTGGAGAAGTTTGGGACCAAGGAAAAGAGATTTGGTCCAAGAATCATCCAACTTGACCAAGTTCGTCCATTTTGGTCTTTCTTAGTTCCGACGAGCTCCAAAGCTGAACGAACCCAAATGTCAAGCATAGATTGATGTAATATGACACATTAAACCAATTGGAGAAGTTTGGGACCAAGGAAAAGAGATTTGGTCCAAGAATCATCCAACTTGACCAAGTTCGTCCATTTTGGTCTTTCTTAGTTCCGACGAGCTCCAAAGCTGAACGAACCCAAATGTCAAGCATAGATTGATGTAATATGACACATTAAACCAATTGGAGAAGTTTGGGACCAAGGAAAAGAGATTTGGTCCAAGAATCATCCAACTTGACCAAGTTCGTCCATTTTGGTCTTTCTTAGTTCCGACGAGCTCCAAAGCTGAACGAACCCAAATGTCAAGCATAGATTGATGTAATATGACACATTAAACCAATTGGAGAAGTTTGGGACCAAGGAAAAGAGATTTGGTCCAAGAATCATCCAACTTGACCAAGTTCGTCCATTTTGGTCTTTCTTAGTTCCGACGAGCTCCAAAGCTGAACGAACCCAAATGTCAAGCATAGATTGATGTAATATGACACATTAAACCAATTGGAGAAGTTTGGGACCAAGGAAAAGAGATTTGGTCCAAGAATCATCCAACTTGACCAAGTTCGTCCATTTTGGTCTTTCTTAGTTCCGACGAGCTCCAAAGCTGAACGAACCCAAATGTCAAGCATAGATTGATGTAATATGACACATTAAACCAATTGGAGAAGTTTGGGACCAAGGAAAAGAGATTTGGTCCAAGAATCATCCAACTTGACCAAGTTCGTCCATTTTGGTCTTTCTTAGTTCCGACGAGCTCCAAAGCTGAACGAACCCAAATGTCAAGCATAGATTGATGTAATATGACACATTAAACCAATTGGAGAAGTTTGGGACCAAGGAAAAGAGATTTGGTCCAAGAATCATCCAACTTGACCAAGTTCGTCCATTTTGGTCTTTCTTAGTTCCGACGAGCTCCAAAGCTGAACGAACCCAAATGTCAAGCATAGATTGATGTAATATGACACATTAAACCAATTGGAGAAGTTTGGGACCAAGGAAAAGAGATTTGGTCCAAGAATCATCCAACTTGACCAAGTTCGTCCATTTTGGTCTTTCTTAGTTCCGACGAGCTCCAAAGCTGAACGAACCCAAATGTCAAGCATAGATTGATGTAATATGACACATTAAACCAATTGGAGAAGTTTGGGACCAAGGAAAAGAGATTTGGTCCAAGAATCATCCAACTTGACCAAGTTCGTCCATTTTGGTCTTTCTTAGTTCCGACGAGCTCCAAAGCTGAACGAACCCAAATGTCAAGCATAGATTGATGTAATATGACACATTAAACCAATTGGAGAAGTTTGGGACCAAGGAAAAGAGATTTGGTCCAAGAATCATCCAACTTGACCAAGTTCGTCCATTTTGGTCTTTCTTAGTTCCGACGAGCTCCAAAGCTGAACGAACCCAAATGTCAAGCATAGATTGATGTAATATGACACATTAAACCAATTGGAGAAGTTTGGGACCAAGGAAAAGAGATTTGGTCCAAGAATCATCCAACTTGACCAAGTTCGTCCATTTTGGTCTTTCTTAGTTCCGACGAGCTCCAAAGCTGAACGAACCCAAATGTCAAGCATAGATTGATGTAATATGACACATTAAACCAATTGGAGAAGTTTGGGACCAAGGAAAAGAGATTTGGTCCAAGAATCATCCAACTTGACCAAGTTCGTCCATTTTGGTCTTTCTTAGTTCCGACGAGCTCCAAAGCTGAACGAACCCAAATGTCAAGCATAGATTGATGTAATATGACACATTAAACCAATTGGAGAAGTTTGGGACCAAGGAAAAGAGATTTGGTCCAAGAATCATCCAACTTGACCAAGTTCGTCCATTTTGGTCTTTCTTAGTTCCGACGAGCTCCAAAGCTGAACGAACCCAAATGTCAAGCATAGATTGATGTAATATGACACATTAAACCAATTGGAGAAGTTTGGGACCAAGGAAAAGAGATTTGGTCCAAGAATCATCCAACTTGACCAAGTTCGTCCATTTTGGTCTTTCTTAGTTCCGACGAGCTCCAAAGCTGAACGAACCCAAATGTCAAGCATAGATTGATGTAATATGACACATTAAACCAATTGGAGAAGTTTGGGACCAAGGAAAAGAGATTTGGTCCAAGAATCATCCAACTTGACCAAGTTCGTCCATTTTGGTCTTTCTTAGTTCCGACGAGCTCCAAAGCTGAACGAACCCAAATGTCAAGCATAGATTGATGTAATATGACACATTAAACCAATTGGAGAAGTTTGGGACCAAGGAAAAGAGATTTGGTCCAAGAATCATCCAACTTGACCAAGTTCGTCCATTTTGGTCTTTCTTAGTTCCGACGAGCTCCAAAGCTGAACGAACCCAAATGTCAAGCATAGATTGATGTAATATGACACATTAAACCAATTGGAGAAGTTTGGGACCAAGGAAAAGAGATTTGGTCCAAGAATCATCCAACTTGACCAAGTTCGTCCATTTTGGTCTTTCTTAGTTCCGACGAGCTCCAAAGCTGAACGAACCCAAATGTCAAGCATAGATTGATGTAATATGACACATTAAACCAATTGGAGAAGTTTGGGACCAAGGAAAAGAGATTTGGTCCAAGAATCATCCAACTTGACCAAGTTCGTCCATTTTGGTCTTTCTTAGTTCCGACGAGCTCCAAAGCTGAACGAACCCAAATGTCAAGCATAGATTGATGTAATATGACACATTAAACCAATTGGAGAAGTTTGGGACCAAGGAAAAGAGATTTGGTCCAAGAATCATCCAACTTGACCAAGTTCGTCCATTTTGGTCTTTCTTAGTTCCGACGAGCTCCAAAGCTGAACGAACCCAAATGTCAAGCATAGATTGATGTAATATGACACATTAAACCAATTGGAGAAGTTTGGGACCAAGGAAAAGAGATTTGGTCCAAGAATCATCCAACTTGACCAAGTTCGTCCATTTTGGTCTTTCTTAGTTCCGACGAGCTCCAAAGCTGAACGAACCCAAATGTCAAGCATAGATTGATGTAATATGACACATTAAACCAATTGGAGAAGTTTGGGACCAAGGAAAAGAGATTTGGTCCAAGAATCATCCAACTTGACCAAGTTCGTCCATTTTGGTCTTTCTTAGTTCCGACGAGCTCCAAAGCTGAACGAACCCAAATGTCAAGCATAGATTGATGTAATATGACACATTAAACCAATTGGAGAAGTTTGGGACCAAGGAAAAGAGATTTGGTCCAAGAATCATCCAACTTGACCAAGTTCGTCCATTTTGGTCTTTCTTAGTTCCGACGAGCTCCAAAGCTGAACGAACCCAAATGTCAAGCATAGATTGATGTAATATGACACATTAAACCAATTGGAGAAGTTTGGGACCAAGGAAAAGAGATTTGGTCCAAGAATCATCCAACTTGACCAAGTTCGTCCATTTTGGTCTTTCTTAGTTCCGACGAGCTCCAAAGCTGAACGAACCCAAATGTCAAGCATAGATTGATGTAATATGACACATTAAACCAATTGGAGAAGTTTGGGACCAAGGAAAAGAGATTTGGTCCAAGAATCATCCAACTTGACCAAGTTCGTCCATTTTGGTCTTTCTTAGTTCCGACGAGCTCCAAAGCTGAACGAACCCAAATGTCAAGCATAGATTGATGTAATATGACACATTAAACCAATTGGAGAAGTTTGGGACCAAGGAAAAGAGATTTGGTCCAAGAATCATCCAACTTGACCAAGTTCGTCCATTTTGGTCTTTCTTAGTTCCGACGAGCTCCAAAGCTGAACGAACCCAAATGTCAAGCATAGATTGATGTAATATGACACATTAAACCAATTGGAGAAGTTTGGGACCAAGGAAAAGAGATTTGGTCCAAGAATCATCCAACTTGACCAAGTTCGTCCATTTTGGTCTTTCTTAGTTCCGACGAGCTCCAAAGCTGAACGAACCCAAATGTCAAGCATAGATTGATGTAATATGACACATTAAACCAATTGGAGAAGTTTGGGACCAAGGAAAAGAGATTTGGTCCAAGAATCATCCAACTTGACCAAGTTCGTCCATTTTGGTCTTTCTTAGTTCCGACGAGCTCCAAAGCTGAACGAACCCAAATGTCAAGCATAGATTGATGTAATATGACACATTAAACCAATTGGAGAAGTTTGGGACCAAGGAAAAGAGATTTGGTCCAAGAATCATCCAACTTGACCAAGTTCGTCCATTTTGGTCTTTCTTAGTTCCGACGAGCTCCAAAGCTGAACGAACCCAAATGTCAAGCATAGATTGATGTAATATGACACATTAAACCAATTGGAGAAGTTTGGGACCAAGGAAAAGAGATTTGGTCCAAGAATCATCCAACTTGACCAAGTTCGTCCATTTTGGTCTTTCTTAGTTCCGACGAGCTCCAAAGCTGAACGAACCCAAATGTCAAGCATAGATTGATGTAATATGACACATTAAACCAATTGGAGAAGTTTGGGACCAAGGAAAAGAGATTTGGTCCAAGAATCATCCAACTTGACCAAGTTCGTCCATTTTGGTCTTTCTTAGTTCCGACGAGCTCCAAAGCTGAACGAACCCAAATGTCAAGCATAGATTGATGTAATATGACACATTAAACCAATTGGAGAAGTTTGGGACCAAGGAAAAGAGATTTGGTCCAAGAATCATCCAACTTGACCAAGTTCGTCCATTTTGGTCTTTCTTAGTTCCGACGAGCTCCAAAGCTGAACGAACCCAAATGTCAAGCATAGATTGATGTAATATGACACATTAAACCAATTGGAGAAGTTTGGGACCAAGGAAAAGAGATTTGGTCCAAGAATCATCCAACTTGACCAAGTTCGTCCATTTTGGTCTTTCTTAGTTCCGACGAGCTCCAAAGCTGAACGAACCCAAATGTCAAGCATAGATTGATGTAATATGACACATTAAACCAATTGGAGAAGTTTGGGACCAAGGAAAAGAGATTTGGTCCAAGAATCATCCAACTTGACCAAGTTCGTCCATTTTGGTCTTTCTTAGTTCCGACGAGCTCCAAAGCTGAACGAACCCAAATGTCAAGCATAGATTGATGTAATATGACACATTAAACCAATTGGAGAAGTTTGGGACCAAGGAAAAGAGATTTGGTCCAAGAATCATCCAACTTGACCAAGTTCGTCCATTTTGGTCTTTCTTAGTTCCGACGAGCTCCAAAGCTGAACGAACCCAAATGTCAAGCATAGATTGATGTAATATGACACATTAAACCAATTGGAGAAGTTTGGGACCAAGGAAAAGAGATTTGGTCCAAGAATCATCCAACTTGACCAAGTTCGTCCATTTTGGTCTTTCTTAGTTCCGACGAGCTCCAAAGCTGAACGAACCCAAATGTCAAGCATAGATTGATGTAATATGACACATTAAACCAATTGGAGAAGTTTGGGACCAAGGAAAAGAGATTTGGTCCAAGAATCATCCAACTTGACCAAGTTCGTCCATTTTGGTCTTTCTTAGTTCCGACGAGCTCCAAAGCTGAACGAACCCAAATGTCAAGCATAGATTGATGTAATATGACACATTAAACCAATTGGAGAAGTTTGGGACCAAGGAAAAGAGATTTGGTCCAAGAATCATCCAACTTGACCAAGTTCGTCCATTTTGGTCTTTCTTAGTTCCGACGAGCTCCAAAGCTGAACGAACCCAAATGTCAAGCATAGATTGATGTAATATGACACATTAAACCAATTGGAGAAGTTTGGGACCAAGGAAAAGAGATTTGGTCCAAGAATCATCCAACTTGACCAAGTTCGTCCATTTTGGTCTTTCTTAGTTCCGACGAGCTCCAAAGCTGAACGAACCCAAATGTCAAGCATAGATTGATGTAATATGACACATTAAACCAATTGGAGAAGTTTGGGACCAAGGAAAAGAGATTTGGTCCAAGAATCATCCAACTTGACCAAGTTCGTCCATTTTGGTCTTTCTTAGTTCCGACGAGCTCCAAAGCTGAACGAACCCAAATGTCAAGCATAGATTGATGTAATATGACACATTAAACCAATTGGAGAAGTTTGGGACCAAGGAAAAGAGATTTGGTCCAAGAATCATCCAACTTGACCAAGTTCGTCCATTTTGGTCTTTCTTAGTTCCGACGAGCTCCAAAGCTGAACGAACCCAAATGTCAAGCATAGATTGATGTAATATGACACATTAAACCAATTGGAGAAGTTTGGGACCAAGGAAAAGAGATTTGGTCCAAGAATCATCCAACTTGACCAAGTTCGTCCATTTTGGTCTTTCTTAGTTCCGACGAGCTCCAAAGCTGAACGAACCCAAATGTCAAGCATAGATTGATGTAATATGACACATTAAACCAATTGGAGAAGTTTGGGACCAAGGAAAAGAGATTTGGTCCAAGAATCATCCAACTTGACCAAGTTCGTCCATTTTGGTCTTTCTTAGTTCCGACGAGCTCCAAAGCTGAACGAACCCAAATGTCAAGCATAGATTGATGTAATATGACACATTAAACCAATTGGAGAAGTTTGGGACCAAGGAAAAGAGATTTGGTCCAAGAATCATCCAACTTGACCAAGTTCGTCCATTTTGGTCTTTCTTAGTTCCGACGAGCTCCAAAGCTGAACGAACCCAAATGTCAAGCATAGATTGATGTAATATGACACATTAAACCAATTGGAGAAGTTTGGGACCAAGGAAAAGAGATTTGGTCCAAGAATCATCCAACTTGACCAAGTTCGTCCATTTTGGTCTTTCTTAGTTCCGACGAGCTCCAAAGCTGAACGAACCCAAATGTCAAGCATAGATTGATGTAATATGACACATTAAACCAATTGGAGAAGTTTGGGACCAAGGAAAAGAGATTTGGTCCAAGAATCATCCAACTTGACCAAGTTCGTCCATTTTGGTCTTTCTTAGTTCCGACGAGCTCCAAAGCTGAACGAACCCAAATGTCAAGCATAGATTGATGTAATATGACACATTAAACCAATTGGAGAAGTTTGGGACCAAGGAAAAGAGATTTGGTCCAAGAATCATCCAACTTGACCAAGTTCGTCCATTTTGGTCTTTCTTAGTTCCGACGAGCTCCAAAGCTGAACGAACCCAAATGTCAAGCATAGATTGATGTAATATGACACATTAAACCAATTGGAGAAGTTTGGGACCAAGGAAAAGAGATTTGGTCCAAGAATCATCCAACTTGACCAAGTTCGTCCATTTTGGTCTTTCTTAGTTCCGACGAGCTCCAAAGCTGAACGAACCCAAATGTCAAGCATAGATTGATGTAATATGACACATTAAACCAATTGGAGAAGTTTGGGACCAAGGAAAAGAGATTTGGTCCAAGAATCATCCAACTTGACCAAGTTCGTCCATTTTGGTCTTTCTTAGTTCCGACGAGCTCCAAAGCTGAACGAACCCAAATGTCAAGCATAGATTGATGTAATATGACACATTAAACCAATTGGAGAAGTTTGGGACCAAGGAAAAGAGATTTGGTCCAAGAATCATCCAACTTGACCAAGTTCGTCCATTTTGGTCTTTCTTAGTTCCGACGAGCTCCAAAGCTGAACGAACCCAAATGTCAAGCATAGATTGATGTAATATGACACATTAAACCAATTGGAGAAGTTTGGGACCAAGGAAAAGAGATTTGGTCCAAGAATCATCCAACTTGACCAAGTTCGTCCATTTTGGTCTTTCTTAGTTCCGACGAGCTCCAAAGCTGAACGAACCCAAATGTCAAGCATAGATTGATGTAATATGACACATTAAACCAATTGGAGAAGTTTGGGACCAAGGAAAAGAGATTTGGTCCAAGAATCATCCAACTTGACCAAGTTCGTCCATTTTGGTCTTTCTTAGTTCCGACGAGCTCCAAAGCTGAACGAACCCAAATGTCAAGCATAGATTGATGTAATATGACACATTAAACCAATTGGAGAAGTTTGGGACCAAGGAAAAGAGATTTGGTCCAAGAATCATCCAACTTGACCAAGTTCGTCCATTTTGGTCTTTCTTAGTTCCGACGAGCTCCAAAGCTGAACGAACCCAAATGTCAAGCATAGATTGATGTAATATGACACATTAAACCAATTGGAGAAGTTTGGGACCAAGGAAAAGAGATTTGGTCCAAGAATCATCCAACTTGACCAAGTTCGTCCATTTTGGTCTTTCTTAGTTCCGACGAGCTCCAAAGCTGAACGAACCCAAATGTCAAGCATAGATTGATGTAATATGACACATTAAACCAATTGGAGAAGTTTGGGACCAAGGAAAAGAGATTTGGTCCAAGAATCATCCAACTTGACCAAGTTCGTCCATTTTGGTCTTTCTTAGTTCCGACGAGCTCCAAAGCTGAACGAACCCAAATGTCAAGCATAGATTGATGTAATATGACACATTAAACCAATTGGAGAAGTTTGGGACCAAGGAAAAGAGATTTGGTCCAAGAATCATCCAACTTGACCAAGTTCGTCCATTTTGGTCTTTCTTAGTTCCGACGAGCTCCAAAGCTGAACGAACCCAAATGTCAAGCATAGATTGATGTAATATGACACATTAAACCAATTGGAGAAGTTTGGGACCAAGGAAAAGAGATTTGGTCCAAGAATCATCCAACTTGACCAAGTTCGTCCATTTTGGTCTTTCTTAGTTCCGACGAGCTCCAAAGCTGAACGAACCCAAATGTCAAGCATAGATTGATGTAATATGACACATTAAACCAATTGGAGAAGTTTGGGACCAAGGAAAAGAGATTTGGTCCAAGAATCATCCAACTTGACCAAGTTCGTCCATTTTGGTCTTTCTTAGTTCCGACGAGCTCCAAAGCTGAACGAACCCAAATGTCAAGCATAGATTGATGTAATATGACACATTAAACCAATTGGAGAAGTTTGGGACCAAGGAAAAGAGATTTGGTCCAAGAATCATCCAACTTGACCAAGTTCGTCCATTTTGGTCTTTCTTAGTTCCGACGAGCTCCAAAGCTGAACGAACCCAAATGTCAAGCATAGATTGATGTAATATGACACATTAAACCAATTGGAGAAGTTTGGGACCAAGGAAAAGAGATTTGGTCCAAGAATCATCCAACTTGACCAAGTTCGTCCATTTTGGTCTTTCTTAGTTCCGACGAGCTCCAAAGCTGAACGAACCCAAATGTCAAGCATAGATTGATGTAATATGACACATTAAACCAATTGGAGAAGTTTGGGACCAAGGAAAAGAGATTTGGTCCAAGAATCATCCAACTTGACCAAGTTCGTCCATTTTGGTCTTTCTTAGTTCCGACGAGCTCCAAAGCTGAACGAACCCAAATGTCAAGCATAGATTGATGTAATATGACACATTAAACCAATTGGAGAAGTTTGGGACCAAGGAAAAGAGATTTGGTCCAAGAATCATCCAACTTGACCAAGTTCGTCCATTTTGGTCTTTCTTAGTTCCGACGAGCTCCAAAGCTGAACGAACCCAAATGTCAAGCATAGATTGATGTAATATGACACATTAAACCAATTGGAGAAGTTTGGGACCAAGGAAAAGAGATTTGGTCCAAGAATCATCCAACTTGACCAAGTTCGTCCATTTTGGTCTTTCTTAGTTCCGACGAGCTCCAAAGCTGAACGAACCCAAATGTCAAGCATAGATTGATGTAATATGACACATTAAACCAATTGGAGAAGTTTGGGACCAAGGAAAAGAGATTTGGTCCAAGAATCATCCAACTTGACCAAGTTCGTCCATTTTGGTCTTTCTTAGTTCCGACGAGCTCCAAAGCTGAACGAACCCAAATGTCAAGCATAGATTGATGTAATATGACACATTAAACCAATTGGAGAAGTTTGGGACCAAGGAAAAGAGATTTGGTCCAAGAATCATCCAACTTGACCAAGTTCGTCCATTTTGGTCTTTCTTAGTTCCGACGAGCTCCAAAGCTGAACGAACCCAAATGTCAAGCATAGATTGATGTAATATGACACATTAAACCAATTGGAGAAGTTTGGGACCAAGGAAAAGAGATTTGGTCCAAGAATCATCCAACTTGACCAAGTTCGTCCATTTTGGTCTTTCTTAGTTCCGACGAGCTCCAAAGCTGAACGAACCCAAATGTCAAGCATAGATTGATGTAATATGACACATTAAACCAATTGGAGAAGTTTGGGACCAAGGAAAAGAGATTTGGTCCAAGAATCATCCAACTTGACCAAGTTCGTCCATTTTGGTCTTTCTTAGTTCCGACGAGCTCCAAAGCTGAACGAACCCAAATGTCAAGCATAGATTGATGTAATATGACACATTAAACCAATTGGAGAAGTTTGGGACCAAGGAAAAGAGATTTGGTCCAAGAATCATCCAACTTGACCAAGTTCGTCCATTTTGGTCTTTCTTAGTTCCGACGAGCTCCAAAGCTGAACGAACCCAAATGTCAAGCATAGATTGATGTAATATGACACATTAAACCAATTGGAGAAGTTTGGGACCAAGGAAAAGAGATTTGGTCCAAGAATCATCCAACTTGACCAAGTTCGTCCATTTTGGTCTTTCTTAGTTCCGACGAGCTCCAAAGCTGAACGAACCCAAATGTCAAGCATAGATTGATGTAATATGACACATTAAACCAATTGGAGAAGTTTGGGACCAAGGAAAAGAGATTTGGTCCAAGAATCATCCAACTTGACCAAGTTCGTCCATTTTGGTCTTTCTTAGTTCCGACGAGCTCCAAAGCTGAACGAACCCAAATGTCAAGCATAGATTGATGTAATATGACACATTAAACCAATTGGAGAAGTTTGGGACCAAGGAAAAGAGATTTGGTCCAAGAATCATCCAACTTGACCAAGTTCGTCCATTTTGGTCTTTCTTAGTTCCGACGAGCTCCAAAGCTGAACGAACCCAAATGTCAAGCATAGATTGATGTAATATGACACATTAAACCAATTGGAGAAGTTTGGGACCAAGGAAAAGAGATTTGGTCCAAGAATCATCCAACTTGACCAAGTTCGTCCATTTTGGTCTTTCTTAGTTCCGACGAGCTCCAAAGCTGAACGAACCCAAATGTCAAGCATAGATTGATGTAATATGACACATTAAACCAATTGGAGAAGTTTGGGACCAAGGAAAAGAGATTTGGTCCAAGAATCATCCAACTTGACCAAGTTCGTCCATTTTGGTCTTTCTTAGTTCCGACGAGCTCCAAAGCTGAACGAACCCAAATGTCAAGCATAGATTGATGTAATATGACACATTAAACCAATTGGAGAAGTTTGGGACCAAGGAAAAGAGATTTGGTCCAAGAATCATCCAACTTGACCAAGTTCGTCCATTTTGGTCTTTCTTAGTTCCGACGAGCTCCAAAGCTGAACGAACCCAAATGTCAAGCATAGATTGATGTAATATGACACATTAAACCAATTGGAGAAGTTTGGGACCAAGGAAAAGAGATTTGGTCCAAGAATCATCCAACTTGACCAAGTTCGTCCATTTTGGTCTTTCTTAGTTCCGACGAGCTCCAAAGCTGAACGAACCCAAATGTCAAGCATAGATTGATGTAATATGACACATTAAACCAATTGGAGAAGTTTGGGACCAAGGAAAAGAGATTTGGTCCAAGAATCATCCAACTTGACCAAGTTCGTCCATTTTGGTCTTTCTTAGTTCCGACGAGCTCCAAAGCTGAACGAACCCAAATGTCAAGCATAGATTGATGTAATATGACACATTAAACCAATTGGAGAAGTTTGGGACCAAGGAAAAGAGATTTGGTCCAAGAATCATCCAACTTGACCAAGTTCGTCCATTTTGGTCTTTCTTAGTTCCGACGAGCTCCAAAGCTGAACGAACCCAAATGTCAAGCATAGATTGATGTAATATGACACATTAAACCAATTGGAGAAGTTTGGGACCAAGGAAAAGAGATTTGGTCCAAGAATCATCCAACTTGACCAAGTTCGTCCATTTTGGTCTTTCTTAGTTCCGACGAGCTCCAAAGCTGAACGAACCCAAATGTCAAGCATAGATTGATGTAATATGACACATTAAACCAATTGGAGAAGTTTGGGACCAAGGAAAAGAGATTTGGTCCAAGAATCATCCAACTTGACCAAGTTCGTCCATTTTGGTCTTTCTTAGTTCCGACGAGCTCCAAAGCTGAACGAACCCAAATGTCAAGCATAGATTGATGTAATATGACACATTAAACCAATTGGAGAAGTTTGGGACCAAGGAAAAGAGATTTGGTCCAAGAATCATCCAACTTGACCAAGTTCGTCCATTTTGGTCTTTCTTAGTTCCGACGAGCTCCAAAGCTGAACGAACCCAAATGTCAAGCATAGATTGATGTAATATGACACATTAAACCAATTGGAGAAGTTTGGGACCAAGGAAAAGAGATTTGGTCCAAGAATCATCCAACTTGACCAAGTTCGTCCATTTTGGTCTTTCTTAGTTCCGACGAGCTCCAAAGCTGAACGAACCCAAATGTCAAGCATAGATTGATGTAATATGACACATTAAACCAATTGGAGAAGTTTGGGACCAAGGAAAAGAGATTTGGTCCAAGAATCATCCAACTTGACCAAGTTCGTCCATTTTGGTCTTTCTTAGTTCCGACGAGCTCCAAAGCTGAACGAACCCAAATGTCAAGCATAGATTGATGTAATATGACACATTAAACCAATTGGAGAAGTTTGGGACCAAGGAAAAGAGATTTGGTCCAAGAATCATCCAACTTGACCAAGTTCGTCCATTTTGGTCTTTCTTAGTTCCGACGAGCTCCAAAGCTGAACGAACCCAAATGTCAAGCATAGATTGATGTAATATGACACATTAAACCAATTGGAGAAGTTTGGGACCAAGGAAAAGAGATTTGGTCCAAGAATCATCCAACTTGACCAAGTTCGTCCATTTTGGTCTTTCTTAGTTCCGACGAGCTCCAAAGCTGAACGAACCCAAATGTCAAGCATAGATTGATGTAATATGACACATTAAACCAATTGGAGAAGTTTGGGACCAAGGAAAAGAGATTTGGTCCAAGAATCATCCAACTTGACCAAGTTCGTCCATTTTGGTCTTTCTTAGTTCCGACGAGCTCCAAAGCTGAACGAACCCAAATGTCAAGCATAGATTGATGTAATATGACACATTAAACCAATTGGAGAAGTTTGGGACCAAGGAAAAGAGATTTGGTCCAAGAATCATCCAACTTGACCAAGTTCGTCCATTTTGGTCTTTCTTAGTTCCGACGAGCTCCAAAGCTGAACGAACCCAAATGTCAAGCATAGATTGATGTAATATGACACATTAAACCAATTGGAGAAGTTTGGGACCAAGGAAAAGAGATTTGGTCCAAGAATCATCCAACTTGACCAAGTTCGTCCATTTTGGTCTTTCTTAGTTCCGACGAGCTCCAAAGCTGAACGAACCCAAATGTCAAGCATAGATTGATGTAATATGACACATTAAACCAATTGGAGAAGTTTGGGACCAAGGAAAAGAGATTTGGTCCAAGAATCATCCAACTTGACCAAGTTCGTCCATTTTGGTCTTTCTTAGTTCCGACGAGCTCCAAAGCTGAACGAACCCAAATGTCAAGCATAGATTGATGTAATATGACACATTAAACCAATTGGAGAAGTTTGGGACCAAGGAAAAGAGATTTGGTCCAAGAATCATCCAACTTGACCAAGTTCGTCCATTTTGGTCTTTCTTAGTTCCGACGAGCTCCAAAGCTGAACGAACCCAAATGTCAAGCATAGATTGATGTAATATGACACATTAAACCAATTGGAGAAGTTTGGGACCAAGGAAAAGAGATTTGGTCCAAGAATCATCCAACTTGACCAAGTTCGTCCATTTTGGTCTTTCTTAGTTCCGACGAGCTCCAAAGCTGAACGAACCCAAATGTCAAGCATAGATTGATGTAATATGACACATTAAACCAATTGGAGAAGTTTGGGACCAAGGAAAAGAGATTTGGTCCAAGAATCATCCAACTTGACCAAGTTCGTCCATTTTGGTCTTTCTTAGTTCCGACGAGCTCCAAAGCTGAACGAACCCAAATGTCAAGCATAGATTGATGTAATATGACACATTAAACCAATTGGAGAAGTTTGGGACCAAGGAAAAGAGATTTGGTCCAAGAATCATCCAACTTGACCAAGTTCGTCCATTTTGGTCTTTCTTAGTTCCGACGAGCTCCAAAGCTGAACGAACCCAAATGTCAAGCATAGATTGATGTAATATGACACATTAAACCAATTGGAGAAGTTTGGGACCAAGGAAAAGAGATTTGGTCCAAGAATCATCCAACTTGACCAAGTTCGTCCATTTTGGTCTTTCTTAGTTCCGACGAGCTCCAAAGCTGAACGAACCCAAATGTCAAGCATAGATTGATGTAATATGACACATTAAACCAATTGGAGAAGTTTGGGACCAAGGAAAAGAGATTTGGTCCAAGAATCATCCAACTTGACCAAGTTCGTCCATTTTGGTCTTTCTTAGTTCCGACGAGCTCCAAAGCTGAACGAACCCAAATGTCAAGCATAGATTGATGTAATATGACACATTAAACCAATTGGAGAAGTTTGGGACCAAGGAAAAGAGATTTGGTCCAAGAATCATCCAACTTGACCAAGTTCGTCCATTTTGGTCTTTCTTAGTTCCGACGAGCTCCAAAGCTGAACGAACCCAAATGTCAAGCATAGATTGATGTAATATGACACATTAAACCAATTGGAGAAGTTTGGGACCAAGGAAAAGAGATTTGGTCCAAGAATCATCCAACTTGACCAAGTTCGTCCATTTTGGTCTTTCTTAGTTCCGACGAGCTCCAAAGCTGAACGAACCCAAATGTCAAGCATAGATTGATGTAATATGACACATTAAACCAATTGGAGAAGTTTGGGACCAAGGAAAAGAGATTTGGTCCAAGAATCATCCAACTTGACCAAGTTCGTCCATTTTGGTCTTTCTTAGTTCCGACGAGCTCCAAAGCTGAACGAACCCAAATGTCAAGCATAGATTGATGTAATATGACACATTAAACCAATTGGAGAAGTTTGGGACCAAGGAAAAGAGATTTGGTCCAAGAATCATCCAACTTGACCAAGTTCGTCCATTTTGGTCTTTCTTAGTTCCGACGAGCTCCAAAGCTGAACGAACCCAAATGTCAAGCATAGATTGATGTAATATGACACATTAAACCAATTGGAGAAGTTTGGGACCAAGGAAAAGAGATTTGGTCCAAGAATCATCCAACTTGACCAAGTTCGTCCATTTTGGTCTTTCTTAGTTCCGACGAGCTCCAAAGCTGAACGAACCCAAATGTCAAGCATAGATTGATGTAATATGACACATTAAACCAATTGGAGAAGTTTGGGACCAAGGAAAAGAGATTTGGTCCAAGAATCATCCAACTTGACCAAGTTCGTCCATTTTGGTCTTTCTTAGTTCCGACGAGCTCCAAAGCTGAACGAACCCAAATGTCAAGCATAGATTGATGTAATATGACACATTAAACCAATTGGAGAAGTTTGGGACCAAGGAAAAGAGATTTGGTCCAAGAATCATCCAACTTGACCAAGTTCGTCCATTTTGGTCTTTCTTAGTTCCGACGAGCTCCAAAGCTGAACGAACCCAAATGTCAAGCATAGATTGATGTAATATGACACATTAAACCAATTGGAGAAGTTTGGGACCAAGGAAAAGAGATTTGGTCCAAGAATCATCCAACTTGACCAAGTTCGTCCATTTTGGTCTTTCTTAGTTCCGACGAGCTCCAAAGCTGAACGAACCCAAATGTCAAGCATAGATTGATGTAATATGACACATTAAACCAATTGGAGAAGTTTGGGACCAAGGAAAAGAGATTTGGTCCAAGAATCATCCAACTTGACCAAGTTCGTCCATTTTGGTCTTTCTTAGTTCCGACGAGCTCCAAAGCTGAACGAACCCAAATGTCAAGCATAGATTGATGTAATATGACACATTAAACCAATTGGAGAAGTTTGGGACCAAGGAAAAGAGATTTGGTCCAAGAATCATCCAACTTGACCAAGTTCGTCCATTTTGGTCTTTCTTAGTTCCGACGAGCTCCAAAGCTGAACGAACCCAAATGTCAAGCATAGATTGATGTAATATGACACATTAAACCAATTGGAGAAGTTTGGGACCAAGGAAAAGAGATTTGGTCCAAGAATCATCCAACTTGACCAAGTTCGTCCATTTTGGTCTTTCTTAGTTCCGACGAGCTCCAAAGCTGAACGAACCCAAATGTCAAGCATAGATTGATGTAATATGACACATTAAACCAATTGGAGAAGTTTGGGACCAAGGAAAAGAGATTTGGTCCAAGAATCATCCAACTTGACCAAGTTCGTCCATTTTGGTCTTTCTTAGTTCCGACGAGCTCCAAAGCTGAACGAACCCAAATGTCAAGCATAGATTGATGTAATATGACACATTAAACCAATTGGAGAAGTTTGGGACCAAGGAAAAGAGATTTGGTCCAAGAATCATCCAACTTGACCAAGTTCGTCCATTTTGGTCTTTCTTAGTTCCGACGAGCTCCAAAGCTGAACGAACCCAAATGTCAAGCATAGATTGATGTAATATGACACATTAAACCAATTGGAGAAGTTTGGGACCAAGGAAAAGAGATTTGGTCCAAGAATCATCCAACTTGACCAAGTTCGTCCATTTTGGTCTTTCTTAGTTCCGACGAGCTCCAAAGCTGAACGAACCCAAATGTCAAGCATAGATTGATGTAATATGACACATTAAACCAATTGGAGAAGTTTGGGACCAAGGAAAAGAGATTTGGTCCAAGAATCATCCAACTTGACCAAGTTCGTCCATTTTGGTCTTTCTTAGTTCCGACGAGCTCCAAAGCTGAACGAACCCAAATGTCAAGCATAGATTGATGTAATATGACACATTAAACCAATTGGAGAAGTTTGGGACCAAGGAAAAGAGATTTGGTCCAAGAATCATCCAACTTGACCAAGTTCGTCCATTTTGGTCTTTCTTAGTTCCGACGAGCTCCAAAGCTGAACGAACCCAAATGTCAAGCATAGATTGATGTAATATGACACATTAAACCAATTGGAGAAGTTTGGGACCAAGGAAAAGAGATTTGGTCCAAGAATCATCCAACTTGACCAAGTTCGTCCATTTTGGTCTTTCTTAGTTCCGACGAGCTCCAAAGCTGAACGAACCCAAATGTCAAGCATAGATTGATGTAATATGACACATTAAACCAATTGGAGAAGTTTGGGACCAAGGAAAAGAGATTTGGTCCAAGAATCATCCAACTTGACCAAGTTCGTCCATTTTGGTCTTTCTTAGTTCCGACGAGCTCCAAAGCTGAACGAACCCAAATGTCAAGCATAGATTGATGTAATATGACACATTAAACCAATTGGAGAAGTTTGGGACCAAGGAAAAGAGATTTGGTCCAAGAATCATCCAACTTGACCAAGTTCGTCCATTTTGGTCTTTCTTAGTTCCGACGAGCTCCAAAGCTGAACGAACCCAAATGTCAAGCATAGATTGATGTAATATGACACATTAAACCAATTGGAGAAGTTTGGGACCAAGGAAAAGAGATTTGGTCCAAGAATCATCCAACTTGACCAAGTTCGTCCATTTTGGTCTTTCTTAGTTCCGACGAGCTCCAAAGCTGAACGAACCCAAATGTCAAGCATAGATTGATGTAATATGACACATTAAACCAATTGGAGAAGTTTGGGACCAAGGAAAAGAGATTTGGTCCAAGAATCATCCAACTTGACCAAGTTCGTCCATTTTGGTCTTTCTTAGTTCCGACGAGCTCCAAAGCTGAACGAACCCAAATGTCAAGCATAGATTGATGTAATATGACACATTAAACCAATTGGAGAAGTTTGGGACCAAGGAAAAGAGATTTGGTCCAAGAATCATCCAACTTGACCAAGTTCGTCCATTTTGGTCTTTCTTAGTTCCGACGAGCTCCAAAGCTGAACGAACCCAAATGTCAAGCATAGATTGATGTAATATGACACATTAAACCAATTGGAGAAGTTTGGGACCAAGGAAAAGAGATTTGGTCCAAGAATCATCCAACTTGACCAAGTTCGTCCATTTTGGTCTTTCTTAGTTCCGACGAGCTCCAAAGCTGAACGAACCCAAATGTCAAGCATAGATTGATGTAATATGACACATTAAACCAATTGGAGAAGTTTGGGACCAAGGAAAAGAGATTTGGTCCAAGAATCATCCAACTTGACCAAGTTCGTCCATTTTGGTCTTTCTTAGTTCCGACGAGCTCCAAAGCTGAACGAACCCAAATGTCAAGCATAGATTGATGTAATATGACACATTAAACCAATTGGAGAAGTTTGGGACCAAGGAAAAGAGATTTGGTCCAAGAATCATCCAACTTGACCAAGTTCGTCCATTTTGGTCTTTCTTAGTTCCGACGAGCTCCAAAGCTGAACGAACCCAAATGTCAAGCATAGATTGATGTAATATGACACATTAAACCAATTGGAGAAGTTTGGGACCAAGGAAAAGAGATTTGGTCCAAGAATCATCCAACTTGACCAAGTTCGTCCATTTTGGTCTTTCTTAGTTCCGACGAGCTCCAAAGCTGAACGAACCCAAATGTCAAGCATAGATTGATGTAATATGACACATTAAACCAATTGGAGAAGTTTGGGACCAAGGAAAAGAGATTTGGTCCAAGAATCATCCAACTTGACCAAGTTCGTCCATTTTGGTCTTTCTTAGTTCCGACGAGCTCCAAAGCTGAACGAACCCAAATGTCAAGCATAGATTGATGTAATATGACACATTAAACCAATTGGAGAAGTTTGGGACCAAGGAAAAGAGATTTGGTCCAAGAATCATCCAACTTGACCAAGTTCGTCCATTTTGGTCTTTCTTAGTTCCGACGAGCTCCAAAGCTGAACGAACCCAAATGTCAAGCATAGATTGATGTAATATGACACATTAAACCAATTGGAGAAGTTTGGGACCAAGGAAAAGAGATTTGGTCCAAGAATCATCCAACTTGACCAAGTTCGTCCATTTTGGTCTTTCTTAGTTCCGACGAGCTCCAAAGCTGAACGAACCCAAATGTCAAGCATAGATTGATGTAATATGACACATTAAACCAATTGGAGAAGTTTGGGACCAAGGAAAAGAGATTTGGTCCAAGAATCATCCAACTTGACCAAGTTCGTCCATTTTGGTCTTTCTTAGTTCCGACGAGCTCCAAAGCTGAACGAACCCAAATGTCAAGCATAGATTGATGTAATATGACACATTAAACCAATTGGAGAAGTTTGGGACCAAGGAAAAGAGATTTGGTCCAAGAATCATCCAACTTGACCAAGTTCGTCCATTTTGGTCTTTCTTAGTTCCGACGAGCTCCAAAGCTGAACGAACCCAAATGTCAAGCATAGATTGATGTAATATGACACATTAAACCAATTGGAGAAGTTTGGGACCAAGGAAAAGAGATTTGGTCCAAGAATCATCCAACTTGACCAAGTTCGTCCATTTTGGTCTTTCTTAGTTCCGACGAGCTCCAAAGCTGAACGAACCCAAATGTCAAGCATAGATTGATGTAATATGACACATTAAACCAATTGGAGAAGTTTGGGACCAAGGAAAAGAGATTTGGTCCAAGAATCATCCAACTTGACCAAGTTCGTCCATTTTGGTCTTTCTTAGTTCCGACGAGCTCCAAAGCTGAACGAACCCAAATGTCAAGCATAGATTGATGTAATATGACACATTAAACCAATTGGAGAAGTTTGGGACCAAGGAAAAGAGATTTGGTCCAAGAATCATCCAACTTGACCAAGTTCGTCCATTTTGGTCTTTCTTAGTTCCGACGAGCTCCAAAGCTGAACGAACCCAAATGTCAAGCATAGATTGATGTAATATGACACATTAAACCAATTGGAGAAGTTTGGGACCAAGGAAAAGAGATTTGGTCCAAGAATCATCCAACTTGACCAAGTTCGTCCATTTTGGTCTTTCTTAGTTCCGACGAGCTCCAAAGCTGAACGAACCCAAATGTCAAGCATAGATTGATGTAATATGACACATTAAACCAATTGGAGAAGTTTGGGACCAAGGAAAAGAGATTTGGTCCAAGAATCATCCAACTTGACCAAGTTCGTCCATTTTGGTCTTTCTTAGTTCCGACGAGCTCCAAAGCTGAACGAACCCAAATGTCAAGCATAGATTGATGTAATATGACACATTAAACCAATTGGAGAAGTTTGGGACCAAGGAAAAGAGATTTGGTCCAAGAATCATCCAACTTGACCAAGTTCGTCCATTTTGGTCTTTCTTAGTTCCGACGAGCTCCAAAGCTGAACGAACCCAAATGTCAAGCATAGATTGATGTAATATGACACATTAAACCAATTGGAGAAGTTTGGGACCAAGGAAAAGAGATTTGGTCCAAGAATCATCCAACTTGACCAAGTTCGTCCATTTTGGTCTTTCTTAGTTCCGACGAGCTCCAAAGCTGAACGAACCCAAATGTCAAGCATAGATTGATGTAATATGACACATTAAACCAATTGGAGAAGTTTGGGACCAAGGAAAAGAGATTTGGTCCAAGAATCATCCAACTTGACCAAGTTCGTCCATTTTGGTCTTTCTTAGTTCCGACGAGCTCCAAAGCTGAACGAACCCAAATGTCAAGCATAGATTGATGTAATATGACACATTAAACCAATTGGAGAAGTTTGGGACCAAGGAAAAGAGATTTGGTCCAAGAATCATCCAACTTGACCAAGTTCGTCCATTTTGGTCTTTCTTAGTTCCGACGAGCTCCAAAGCTGAACGAACCCAAATGTCAAGCATAGATTGATGTAATATGACACATTAAACCAATTGGAGAAGTTTGGGACCAAGGAAAAGAGATTTGGTCCAAGAATCATCCAACTTGACCAAGTTCGTCCATTTTGGTCTTTCTTAGTTCCGACGAGCTCCAAAGCTGAACGAACCCAAATGTCAAGCATAGATTGATGTAATATGACACATTAAACCAATTGGAGAAGTTTGGGACCAAGGAAAAGAGATTTGGTCCAAGAATCATCCAACTTGACCAAGTTCGTCCATTTTGGTCTTTCTTAGTTCCGACGAGCTCCAAAGCTGAACGAACCCAAATGTCAAGCATAGATTGATGTAATATGACACATTAAACCAATTGGAGAAGTTTGGGACCAAGGAAAAGAGATTTGGTCCAAGAATCATCCAACTTGACCAAGTTCGTCCATTTTGGTCTTTCTTAGTTCCGACGAGCTCCAAAGCTGAACGAACCCAAATGTCAAGCATAGATTGATGTAATATGACACATTAAACCAATTGGAGAAGTTTGGGACCAAGGAAAAGAGATTTGGTCCAAGAATCATCCAACTTGACCAAGTTCGTCCATTTTGGTCTTTCTTAGTTCCGACGAGCTCCAAAGCTGAACGAACCCAAATGTCAAGCATAGATTGATGTAATATGACACATTAAACCAATTGGAGAAGTTTGGGACCAAGGAAAAGAGATTTGGTCCAAGAATCATCCAACTTGACCAAGTTCGTCCATTTTGGTCTTTCTTAGTTCCGACGAGCTCCAAAGCTGAACGAACCCAAATGTCAAGCATAGATTGATGTAATATGACACATTAAACCAATTGGAGAAGTTTGGGACCAAGGAAAAGAGATTTGGTCCAAGAATCATCCAACTTGACCAAGTTCGTCCATTTTGGTCTTTCTTAGTTCCGACGAGCTCCAAAGCTGAACGAACCCAAATGTCAAGCATAGATTGATGTAATATGACACATTAAACCAATTGGAGAAGTTTGGGACCAAGGAAAAGAGATTTGGTCCAAGAATCATCCAACTTGACCAAGTTCGTCCATTTTGGTCTTTCTTAGTTCCGACGAGCTCCAAAGCTGAACGAACCCAAATGTCAAGCATAGATTGATGTAATATGACACATTAAACCAATTGGAGAAGTTTGGGACCAAGGAAAAGAGATTTGGTCCAAGAATCATCCAACTTGACCAAGTTCGTCCATTTTGGTCTTTCTTAGTTCCGACGAGCTCCAAAGCTGAACGAACCCAAATGTCAAGCATAGATTGATGTAATATGACACATTAAACCAATTGGAGAAGTTTGGGACCAAGGAAAAGAGATTTGGTCCAAGAATCATCCAACTTGACCAAGTTCGTCCATTTTGGTCTTTCTTAGTTCCGACGAGCTCCAAAGCTGAACGAACCCAAATGTCAAGCATAGATTGATGTAATATGACACATTAAACCAATTGGAGAAGTTTGGGACCAAGGAAAAGAGATTTGGTCCAAGAATCATCCAACTTGACCAAGTTCGTCCATTTTGGTCTTTCTTAGTTCCGACGAGCTCCAAAGCTGAACGAACCCAAATGTCAAGCATAGATTGATGTAATATGACACATTAAACCAATTGGAGAAGTTTGGGACCAAGGAAAAGAGATTTGGTCCAAGAATCATCCAACTTGACCAAGTTCGTCCATTTTGGTCTTTCTTAGTTCCGACGAGCTCCAAAGCTGAACGAACCCAAATGTCAAGCATAGATTGATGTAATATGACACATTAAACCAATTGGAGAAGTTTGGGACCAAGGAAAAGAGATTTGGTCCAAGAATCATCCAACTTGACCAAGTTCGTCCATTTTGGTCTTTCTTAGTTCCGACGAGCTCCAAAGCTGAACGAACCCAAATGTCAAGCATAGATTGATGTAATATGACACATTAAACCAATTGGAGAAGTTTGGGACCAAGGAAAAGAGATTTGGTCCAAGAATCATCCAACTTGACCAAGTTCGTCCATTTTGGTCTTTCTTAGTTCCGACGAGCTCCAAAGCTGAACGAACCCAAATGTCAAGCATAGATTGATGTAATATGACACATTAAACCAATTGGAGAAGTTTGGGACCAAGGAAAAGAGATTTGGTCCAAGAATCATCCAACTTGACCAAGTTCGTCCATTTTGGTCTTTCTTAGTTCCGACGAGCTCCAAAGCTGAACGAACCCAAATGTCAAGCATAGATTGATGTAATATGACACATTAAACCAATTGGAGAAGTTTGGGACCAAGGAAAAGAGATTTGGTCCAAGAATCATCCAACTTGACCAAGTTCGTCCATTTTGGTCTTTCTTAGTTCCGACGAGCTCCAAAGCTGAACGAACCCAAATGTCAAGCATAGATTGATGTAATATGACACATTAAACCAATTGGAGAAGTTTGGGACCAAGGAAAAGAGATTTGGTCCAAGAATCATCCAACTTGACCAAGTTCGTCCATTTTGGTCTTTCTTAGTTCCGACGAGCTCCAAAGCTGAACGAACCCAAATGTCAAGCATAGATTGATGTAATATGACACATTAAACCAATTGGAGAAGTTTGGGACCAAGGAAAAGAGATTTGGTCCAAGAATCATCCAACTTGACCAAGTTCGTCCATTTTGGTCTTTCTTAGTTCCGACGAGCTCCAAAGCTGAACGAACCCAAATGTCAAGCATAGATTGATGTAATATGACACATTAAACCAATTGGAGAAGTTTGGGACCAAGGAAAAGAGATTTGGTCCAAGAATCATCCAACTTGACCAAGTTCGTCCATTTTGGTCTTTCTTAGTTCCGACGAGCTCCAAAGCTGAACGAACCCAAATGTCAAGCATAGATTGATGTAATATGACACATTAAACCAATTGGAGAAGTTTGGGACCAAGGAAAAGAGATTTGGTCCAAGAATCATCCAACTTGACCAAGTTCGTCCATTTTGGTCTTTCTTAGTTCCGACGAGCTCCAAAGCTGAACGAACCCAAATGTCAAGCATAGATTGATGTAATATGACACATTAAACCAATTGGAGAAGTTTGGGACCAAGGAAAAGAGATTTGGTCCAAGAATCATCCAACTTGACCAAGTTCGTCCATTTTGGTCTTTCTTAGTTCCGACGAGCTCCAAAGCTGAACGAACCCAAATGTCAAGCATAGATTGATGTAATATGACACATTAAACCAATTGGAGAAGTTTGGGACCAAGGAAAAGAGATTTGGTCCAAGAATCATCCAACTTGACCAAGTTCGTCCATTTTGGTCTTTCTTAGTTCCGACGAGCTCCAAAGCTGAACGAACCCAAATGTCAAGCATAGATTGATGTAATATGACACATTAAACCAATTGGAGAAGTTTGGGACCAAGGAAAAGAGATTTGGTCCAAGAATCATCCAACTTGACCAAGTTCGTCCATTTTGGTCTTTCTTAGTTCCGACGAGCTCCAAAGCTGAACGAACCCAAATGTCAAGCATAGATTGATGTAATATGACACATTAAACCAATTGGAGAAGTTTGGGACCAAGGAAAAGAGATTTGGTCCAAGAATCATCCAACTTGACCAAGTTCGTCCATTTTGGTCTTTCTTAGTTCCGACGAGCTCCAAAGCTGAACGAACCCAAATGTCAAGCATAGATTGATGTAATATGACACATTAAACCAATTGGAGAAGTTTGGGACCAAGGAAAAGAGATTTGGTCCAAGAATCATCCAACTTGACCAAGTTCGTCCATTTTGGTCTTTCTTAGTTCCGACGAGCTCCAAAGCTGAACGAACCCAAATGTCAAGCATAGATTGATGTAATATGACACATTAAACCAATTGGAGAAGTTTGGGACCAAGGAAAAGAGATTTGGTCCAAGAATCATCCAACTTGACCAAGTTCGTCCATTTTGGTCTTTCTTAGTTCCGACGAGCTCCAAAGCTGAACGAACCCAAATGTCAAGCATAGATTGATGTAATATGACACATTAAACCAATTGGAGAAGTTTGGGACCAAGGAAAAGAGATTTGGTCCAAGAATCATCCAACTTGACCAAGTTCGTCCATTTTGGTCTTTCTTAGTTCCGACGAGCTCCAAAGCTGAACGAACCCAAATGTCAAGCATAGATTGATGTAATATGACACATTAAACCAATTGGAGAAGTTTGGGACCAAGGAAAAGAGATTTGGTCCAAGAATCATCCAACTTGACCAAGTTCGTCCATTTTGGTCTTTCTTAGTTCCGACGAGCTCCAAAGCTGAACGAACCCAAATGTCAAGCATAGATTGATGTAATATGACACATTAAACCAATTGGAGAAGTTTGGGACCAAGGAAAAGAGATTTGGTCCAAGAATCATCCAACTTGACCAAGTTCGTCCATTTTGGTCTTTCTTAGTTCCGACGAGCTCCAAAGCTGAACGAACCCAAATGTCAAGCATAGATTGATGTAATATGACACATTAAACCAATTGGAGAAGTTTGGGACCAAGGAAAAGAGATTTGGTCCAAGAATCATCCAACTTGACCAAGTTCGTCCATTTTGGTCTTTCTTAGTTCCGACGAGCTCCAAAGCTGAACGAACCCAAATGTCAAGCATAGATTGATGTAATATGACACATTAAACCAATTGGAGAAGTTTGGGACCAAGGAAAAGAGATTTGGTCCAAGAATCATCCAACTTGACCAAGTTCGTCCATTTTGGTCTTTCTTAGTTCCGACGAGCTCCAAAGCTGAACGAACCCAAATGTCAAGCATAGATTGATGTAATATGACACATTAAACCAATTGGAGAAGTTTGGGACCAAGGAAAAGAGATTTGGTCCAAGAATCATCCAACTTGACCAAGTTCGTCCATTTTGGTCTTTCTTAGTTCCGACGAGCTCCAAAGCTGAACGAACCCAAATGTCAAGCATAGATTGATGTAATATGACACATTAAACCAATTGGAGAAGTTTGGGACCAAGGAAAAGAGATTTGGTCCAAGAATCATCCAACTTGACCAAGTTCGTCCATTTTGGTCTTTCTTAGTTCCGACGAGCTCCAAAGCTGAACGAACCCAAATGTCAAGCATAGATTGATGTAATATGACACATTAAACCAATTGGAGAAGTTTGGGACCAAGGAAAAGAGATTTGGTCCAAGAATCATCCAACTTGACCAAGTTCGTCCATTTTGGTCTTTCTTAGTTCCGACGAGCTCCAAAGCTGAACGAACCCAAATGTCAAGCATAGATTGATGTAATATGACACATTAAACCAATTGGAGAAGTTTGGGACCAAGGAAAAGAGATTTGGTCCAAGAATCATCCAACTTGACCAAGTTCGTCCATTTTGGTCTTTCTTAGTTCCGACGAGCTCCAAAGCTGAACGAACCCAAATGTCAAGCATAGATTGATGTAATATGACACATTAAACCAATTGGAGAAGTTTGGGACCAAGGAAAAGAGATTTGGTCCAAGAATCATCCAACTTGACCAAGTTCGTCCATTTTGGTCTTTCTTAGTTCCGACGAGCTCCAAAGCTGAACGAACCCAAATGTCAAGCATAGATTGATGTAATATGACACATTAAACCAATTGGAGAAGTTTGGGACCAAGGAAAAGAGATTTGGTCCAAGAATCATCCAACTTGACCAAGTTCGTCCATTTTGGTCTTTCTTAGTTCCGACGAGCTCCAAAGCTGAACGAACCCAAATGTCAAGCATAGATTGATGTAATATGACACATTAAACCAATTGGAGAAGTTTGGGACCAAGGAAAAGAGATTTGGTCCAAGAATCATCCAACTTGACCAAGTTCGTCCATTTTGGTCTTTCTTAGTTCCGACGAGCTCCAAAGCTGAACGAACCCAAATGTCAAGCATAGATTGATGTAATATGACACATTAAACCAATTGGAGAAGTTTGGGACCAAGGAAAAGAGATTTGGTCCAAGAATCATCCAACTTGACCAAGTTCGTCCATTTTGGTCTTTCTTAGTTCCGACGAGCTCCAAAGCTGAACGAACCCAAATGTCAAGCATAGATTGATGTAATATGACACATTAAACCAATTGGAGAAGTTTGGGACCAAGGAAAAGAGATTTGGTCCAAGAATCATCCAACTTGACCAAGTTCGTCCATTTTGGTCTTTCTTAGTTCCGACGAGCTCCAAAGCTGAACGAACCCAAATGTCAAGCATAGATTGATGTAATATGACACATTAAACCAATTGGAGAAGTTTGGGACCAAGGAAAAGAGATTTGGTCCAAGAATCATCCAACTTGACCAAGTTCGTCCATTTTGGTCTTTCTTAGTTCCGACGAGCTCCAAAGCTGAACGAACCCAAATGTCAAGCATAGATTGATGTAATATGACACATTAAACCAATTGGAGAAGTTTGGGACCAAGGAAAAGAGATTTGGTCCAAGAATCATCCAACTTGACCAAGTTCGTCCATTTTGGTCTTTCTTAGTTCCGACGAGCTCCAAAGCTGAACGAACCCAAATGTCAAGCATAGATTGATGTAATATGACACATTAAACCAATTGGAGAAGTTTGGGACCAAGGAAAAGAGATTTGGTCCAAGAATCATCCAACTTGACCAAGTTCGTCCATTTTGGTCTTTCTTAGTTCCGACGAGCTCCAAAGCTGAACGAACCCAAATGTCAAGCATAGATTGATGTAATATGACACATTAAACCAATTGGAGAAGTTTGGGACCAAGGAAAAGAGATTTGGTCCAAGAATCATCCAACTTGACCAAGTTCGTCCATTTTGGTCTTTCTTAGTTCCGACGAGCTCCAAAGCTGAACGAACCCAAATGTCAAGCATAGATTGATGTAATATGACACATTAAACCAATTGGAGAAGTTTGGGACCAAGGAAAAGAGATTTGGTCCAAGAATCATCCAACTTGACCAAGTTCGTCCATTTTGGTCTTTCTTAGTTCCGACGAGCTCCAAAGCTGAACGAACCCAAATGTCAAGCATAGATTGATGTAATATGACACATTAAACCAATTGGAGAAGTTTGGGACCAAGGAAAAGAGATTTGGTCCAAGAATCATCCAACTTGACCAAGTTCGTCCATTTTGGTCTTTCTTAGTTCCGACGAGCTCCAAAGCTGAACGAACCCAAATGTCAAGCATAGATTGATGTAATATGACACATTAAACCAATTGGAGAAGTTTGGGACCAAGGAAAAGAGATTTGGTCCAAGAATCATCCAACTTGACCAAGTTCGTCCATTTTGGTCTTTCTTAGTTCCGACGAGCTCCAAAGCTGAACGAACCCAAATGTCAAGCATAGATTGATGTAATATGACACATTAAACCAATTGGAGAAGTTTGGGACCAAGGAAAAGAGATTTGGTCCAAGAATCATCCAACTTGACCAAGTTCGTCCATTTTGGTCTTTCTTAGTTCCGACGAGCTCCAAAGCTGAACGAACCCAAATGTCAAGCATAGATTGATGTAATATGACACATTAAACCAATTGGAGAAGTTTGGGACCAAGGAAAAGAGATTTGGTCCAAGAATCATCCAACTTGACCAAGTTCGTCCATTTTGGTCTTTCTTAGTTCCGACGAGCTCCAAAGCTGAACGAACCCAAATGTCAAGCATAGATTGATGTAATATGACACATTAAACCAATTGGAGAAGTTTGGGACCAAGGAAAAGAGATTTGGTCCAAGAATCATCCAACTTGACCAAGTTCGTCCATTTTGGTCTTTCTTAGTTCCGACGAGCTCCAAAGCTGAACGAACCCAAATGTCAAGCATAGATTGATGTAATATGACACATTAAACCAATTGGAGAAGTTTGGGACCAAGGAAAAGAGATTTGGTCCAAGAATCATCCAACTTGACCAAGTTCGTCCATTTTGGTCTTTCTTAGTTCCGACGAGCTCCAAAGCTGAACGAACCCAAATGTCAAGCATAGATTGATGTAATATGACACATTAAACCAATTGGAGAAGTTTGGGACCAAGGAAAAGAGATTTGGTCCAAGAATCATCCAACTTGACCAAGTTCGTCCATTTTGGTCTTTCTTAGTTCCGACGAGCTCCAAAGCTGAACGAACCCAAATGTCAAGCATAGATTGATGTAATATGACACATTAAACCAATTGGAGAAGTTTGGGACCAAGGAAAAGAGATTTGGTCCAAGAATCATCCAACTTGACCAAGTTCGTCCATTTTGGTCTTTCTTAGTTCCGACGAGCTCCAAAGCTGAACGAACCCAAATGTCAAGCATAGATTGATGTAATATGACACATTAAACCAATTGGAGAAGTTTGGGACCAAGGAAAAGAGATTTGGTCCAAGAATCATCCAACTTGACCAAGTTCGTCCATTTTGGTCTTTCTTAGTTCCGACGAGCTCCAAAGCTGAACGAACCCAAATGTCAAGCATAGATTGATGTAATATGACACATTAAACCAATTGGAGAAGTTTGGGACCAAGGAAAAGAGATTTGGTCCAAGAATCATCCAACTTGACCAAGTTCGTCCATTTTGGTCTTTCTTAGTTCCGACGAGCTCCAAAGCTGAACGAACCCAAATGTCAAGCATAGATTGATGTAATATGACACATTAAACCAATTGGAGAAGTTTGGGACCAAGGAAAAGAGATTTGGTCCAAGAATCATCCAACTTGACCAAGTTCGTCCATTTTGGTCTTTCTTAGTTCCGACGAGCTCCAAAGCTGAACGAACCCAAATGTCAAGCATAGATTGATGTAATATGACACATTAAACCAATTGGAGAAGTTTGGGACCAAGGAAAAGAGATTTGGTCCAAGAATCATCCAACTTGACCAAGTTCGTCCATTTTGGTCTTTCTTAGTTCCGACGAGCTCCAAAGCTGAACGAACCCAAATGTCAAGCATAGATTGATGTAATATGACACATTAAACCAATTGGAGAAGTTTGGGACCAAGGAAAAGAGATTTGGTCCAAGAATCATCCAACTTGACCAAGTTCGTCCATTTTGGTCTTTCTTAGTTCCGACGAGCTCCAAAGCTGAACGAACCCAAATGTCAAGCATAGATTGATGTAATATGACACATTAAACCAATTGGAGAAGTTTGGGACCAAGGAAAAGAGATTTGGTCCAAGAATCATCCAACTTGACCAAGTTCGTCCATTTTGGTCTTTCTTAGTTCCGACGAGCTCCAAAGCTGAACGAACCCAAATGTCAAGCATAGATTGATGTAATATGACACATTAAACCAATTGGAGAAGTTTGGGACCAAGGAAAAGAGATTTGGTCCAAGAATCATCCAACTTGACCAAGTTCGTCCATTTTGGTCTTTCTTAGTTCCGACGAGCTCCAAAGCTGAACGAACCCAAATGTCAAGCATAGATTGATGTAATATGACACATTAAACCAATTGGAGAAGTTTGGGACCAAGGAAAAGAGATTTGGTCCAAGAATCATCCAACTTGACCAAGTTCGTCCATTTTGGTCTTTCTTAGTTCCGACGAGCTCCAAAGCTGAACGAACCCAAATGTCAAGCATAGATTGATGTAATATGACACATTAAACCAATTGGAGAAGTTTGGGACCAAGGAAAAGAGATTTGGTCCAAGAATCATCCAACTTGACCAAGTTCGTCCATTTTGGTCTTTCTTAGTTCCGACGAGCTCCAAAGCTGAACGAACCCAAATGTCAAGCATAGATTGATGTAATATGACACATTAAACCAATTGGAGAAGTTTGGGACCAAGGAAAAGAGATTTGGTCCAAGAATCATCCAACTTGACCAAGTTCGTCCATTTTGGTCTTTCTTAGTTCCGACGAGCTCCAAAGCTGAACGAACCCAAATGTCAAGCATAGATTGATGTAATATGACACATTAAACCAATTGGAGAAGTTTGGGACCAAGGAAAAGAGATTTGGTCCAAGAATCATCCAACTTGACCAAGTTCGTCCATTTTGGTCTTTCTTAGTTCCGACGAGCTCCAAAGCTGAACGAACCCAAATGTCAAGCATAGATTGATGTAATATGACACATTAAACCAATTGGAGAAGTTTGGGACCAAGGAAAAGAGATTTGGTCCAAGAATCATCCAACTTGACCAAGTTCGTCCATTTTGGTCTTTCTTAGTTCCGACGAGCTCCAAAGCTGAACGAACCCAAATGTCAAGCATAGATTGATGTAATATGACACATTAAACCAATTGGAGAAGTTTGGGACCAAGGAAAAGAGATTTGGTCCAAGAATCATCCAACTTGACCAAGTTCGTCCATTTTGGTCTTTCTTAGTTCCGACGAGCTCCAAAGCTGAACGAACCCAAATGTCAAGCATAGATTGATGTAATATGACACATTAAACCAATTGGAGAAGTTTGGGACCAAGGAAAAGAGATTTGGTCCAAGAATCATCCAACTTGACCAAGTTCGTCCATTTTGGTCTTTCTTAGTTCCGACGAGCTCCAAAGCTGAACGAACCCAAATGTCAAGCATAGATTGATGTAATATGACACATTAAACCAATTGGAGAAGTTTGGGACCAAGGAAAAGAGATTTGGTCCAAGAATCATCCAACTTGACCAAGTTCGTCCATTTTGGTCTTTCTTAGTTCCGACGAGCTCCAAAGCTGAACGAACCCAAATGTCAAGCATAGATTGATGTAATATGACACATTAAACCAATTGGAGAAGTTTGGGACCAAGGAAAAGAGATTTGGTCCAAGAATCATCCAACTTGACCAAGTTCGTCCATTTTGGTCTTTCTTAGTTCCGACGAGCTCCAAAGCTGAACGAACCCAAATGTCAAGCATAGATTGATGTAATATGACACATTAAACCAATTGGAGAAGTTTGGGACCAAGGAAAAGAGATTTGGTCCAAGAATCATCCAACTTGACCAAGTTCGTCCATTTTGGTCTTTCTTAGTTCCGACGAGCTCCAAAGCTGAACGAACCCAAATGTCAAGCATAGATTGATGTAATATGACACATTAAACCAATTGGAGAAGTTTGGGACCAAGGAAAAGAGATTTGGTCCAAGAATCATCCAACTTGACCAAGTTCGTCCATTTTGGTCTTTCTTAGTTCCGACGAGCTCCAAAGCTGAACGAACCCAAATGTCAAGCATAGATTGATGTAATATGACACATTAAACCAATTGGAGAAGTTTGGGACCAAGGAAAAGAGATTTGGTCCAAGAATCATCCAACTTGACCAAGTTCGTCCATTTTGGTCTTTCTTAGTTCCGACGAGCTCCAAAGCTGAACGAACCCAAATGTCAAGCATAGATTGATGTAATATGACACATTAAACCAATTGGAGAAGTTTGGGACCAAGGAAAAGAGATTTGGTCCAAGAATCATCCAACTTGACCAAGTTCGTCCATTTTGGTCTTTCTTAGTTCCGACGAGCTCCAAAGCTGAACGAACCCAAATGTCAAGCATAGATTGATGTAATATGACACATTAAACCAATTGGAGAAGTTTGGGACCAAGGAAAAGAGATTTGGTCCAAGAATCATCCAACTTGACCAAGTTCGTCCATTTTGGTCTTTCTTAGTTCCGACGAGCTCCAAAGCTGAACGAACCCAAATGTCAAGCATAGATTGATGTAATATGACACATTAAACCAATTGGAGAAGTTTGGGACCAAGGAAAAGAGATTTGGTCCAAGAATCATCCAACTTGACCAAGTTCGTCCATTTTGGTCTTTCTTAGTTCCGACGAGCTCCAAAGCTGAACGAACCCAAATGTCAAGCATAGATTGATGTAATATGACACATTAAACCAATTGGAGAAGTTTGGGACCAAGGAAAAGAGATTTGGTCCAAGAATCATCCAACTTGACCAAGTTCGTCCATTTTGGTCTTTCTTAGTTCCGACGAGCTCCAAAGCTGAACGAACCCAAATGTCAAGCATAGATTGATGTAATATGACACATTAAACCAATTGGAGAAGTTTGGGACCAAGGAAAAGAGATTTGGTCCAAGAATCATCCAACTTGACCAAGTTCGTCCATTTTGGTCTTTCTTAGTTCCGACGAGCTCCAAAGCTGAACGAACCCAAATGTCAAGCATAGATTGATGTAATATGACACATTAAACCAATTGGAGAAGTTTGGGACCAAGGAAAAGAGATTTGGTCCAAGAATCATCCAACTTGACCAAGTTCGTCCATTTTGGTCTTTCTTAGTTCCGACGAGCTCCAAAGCTGAACGAACCCAAATGTCAAGCATAGATTGATGTAATATGACACATTAAACCAATTGGAGAAGTTTGGGACCAAGGAAAAGAGATTTGGTCCAAGAATCATCCAACTTGACCAAGTTCGTCCATTTTGGTCTTTCTTAGTTCCGACGAGCTCCAAAGCTGAACGAACCCAAATGTCAAGCATAGATTGATGTAATATGACACATTAAACCAATTGGAGAAGTTTGGGACCAAGGAAAAGAGATTTGGTCCAAGAATCATCCAACTTGACCAAGTTCGTCCATTTTGGTCTTTCTTAGTTCCGACGAGCTCCAAAGCTGAACGAACCCAAATGTCAAGCATAGATTGATGTAATATGACACATTAAACCAATTGGAGAAGTTTGGGACCAAGGAAAAGAGATTTGGTCCAAGAATCATCCAACTTGACCAAGTTCGTCCATTTTGGTCTTTCTTAGTTCCGACGAGCTCCAAAGCTGAACGAACCCAAATGTCAAGCATAGATTGATGTAATATGACACATTAAACCAATTGGAGAAGTTTGGGACCAAGGAAAAGAGATTTGGTCCAAGAATCATCCAACTTGACCAAGTTCGTCCATTTTGGTCTTTCTTAGTTCCGACGAGCTCCAAAGCTGAACGAACCCAAATGTCAAGCATAGATTGATGTAATATGACACATTAAACCAATTGGAGAAGTTTGGGACCAAGGAAAAGAGATTTGGTCCAAGAATCATCCAACTTGACCAAGTTCGTCCATTTTGGTCTTTCTTAGTTCCGACGAGCTCCAAAGCTGAACGAACCCAAATGTCAAGCATAGATTGATGTAATATGACACATTAAACCAATTGGAGAAGTTTGGGACCAAGGAAAAGAGATTTGGTCCAAGAATCATCCAACTTGACCAAGTTCGTCCATTTTGGTCTTTCTTAGTTCCGACGAGCTCCAAAGCTGAACGAACCCAAATGTCAAGCATAGATTGATGTAATATGACACATTAAACCAATTGGAGAAGTTTGGGACCAAGGAAAAGAGATTTGGTCCAAGAATCATCCAACTTGACCAAGTTCGTCCATTTTGGTCTTTCTTAGTTCCGACGAGCTCCAAAGCTGAACGAACCCAAATGTCAAGCATAGATTGATGTAATATGACACATTAAACCAATTGGAGAAGTTTGGGACCAAGGAAAAGAGATTTGGTCCAAGAATCATCCAACTTGACCAAGTTCGTCCATTTTGGTCTTTCTTAGTTCCGACGAGCTCCAAAGCTGAACGAACCCAAATGTCAAGCATAGATTGATGTAATATGACACATTAAACCAATTGGAGAAGTTTGGGACCAAGGAAAAGAGATTTGGTCCAAGAATCATCCAACTTGACCAAGTTCGTCCATTTTGGTCTTTCTTAGTTCCGACGAGCTCCAAAGCTGAACGAACCCAAATGTCAAGCATAGATTGATGTAATATGACACATTAAACCAATTGGAGAAGTTTGGGACCAAGGAAAAGAGATTTGGTCCAAGAATCATCCAACTTGACCAAGTTCGTCCATTTTGGTCTTTCTTAGTTCCGACGAGCTCCAAAGCTGAACGAACCCAAATGTCAAGCATAGATTGATGTAATATGACACATTAAACCAATTGGAGAAGTTTGGGACCAAGGAAAAGAGATTTGGTCCAAGAATCATCCAACTTGACCAAGTTCGTCCATTTTGGTCTTTCTTAGTTCCGACGAGCTCCAAAGCTGAACGAACCCAAATGTCAAGCATAGATTGATGTAATATGACACATTAAACCAATTGGAGAAGTTTGGGACCAAGGAAAAGAGATTTGGTCCAAGAATCATCCAACTTGACCAAGTTCGTCCATTTTGGTCTTTCTTAGTTCCGACGAGCTCCAAAGCTGAACGAACCCAAATGTCAAGCATAGATTGATGTAATATGACACATTAAACCAATTGGAGAAGTTTGGGACCAAGGAAAAGAGATTTGGTCCAAGAATCATCCAACTTGACCAAGTTCGTCCATTTTGGTCTTCCTTAGCTCCAAAGCTGAACGAACCCAAATGTCAAGCATAGATTGATGTAATATGACACATTAAACCAATTGGAGAAGTTTGGGACCAAGGAAAAGAGATTTGGTCCAAGAATCATCCAACTTGACCAAGTTCGTCCATTTTGGTCTTTCTTAGTTCCGACGAGCTCCAAAGCTGAACGAACCCAAATGTCAAGCATAGATTGATGTAATATGACACATTAAACCAATTGGAGAAGTTTGGGACCAAGGAAAAGAGATTTGGTCCAAGAATCATCCAACTTGACCAAGTTCGTCCATTTTGGTCTTTCTTAGTTCCGACGAGCTCCAAAGCTGAACGAACCCAAATGTCAAGCATAGATTGATGTAATATGACACATTAAACCAATTGGAGAAGTTTGGGACCAAGGAAAAGAGATTTGGTCCAAGAATCATCCAACTTGACCAAGTTCGTCCATTTTGGTCTTTCTTAGTTCCGACGAGCTCCAAAGCTGAACGAACCCAAATGTCAAGCATAGATTGATGTAATATGACACATTAAACCAATTGGAGAAGTTTGGGACCAAGGAAAAGAGATTTGGTCCAAGAATCATCCAACTTGACCAAGTTCGTCCATTTTGGTCTTTCTTAGTTCCGACGAGCTCCAAAGCTGAACGAACCCAAATGTCAAGCATAGATTGATGTAATATGACACATTAAACCAATTGGAGAAGTTTGGGACCAAGGAAAAGAGATTTGGTCCAAGAATCATCCAACTTGACCAAGTTCGTCCATTTTGGTCTTTCTTAGTTCCGACGAGCTCCAAAGCTGAACGAACCCAAATGTCAAGCATAGATTGATGTAATATGACACATTAAACCAATTGGAGAAGTTTGGGACCAAGGAAAAGAGATTTGGTCCAAGAATCATCCAACTTGACCAAGTTCGTCCATTTTGGTCTTTCTTAGTTCCGACGAGCTCCAAAGCTGAACGAACCCAAATGTCAAGCATAGATTGATGTAATATGACACATTAAACCAATTGGAGAAGTTTGGGACCAAGGAAAAGAGATTTGGTCCAAGAATCATCCAACTTGACCAAGTTCGTCCATTTTGGTCTTTCTTAGTTCCGACGAGCTCCAAAGCTGAACGAACCCAAATGTCAAGCATAGATTGATGTAATATGACACATTAAACCAATTGGAGAAGTTTGGGACCAAGGAAAAGAGATTTGGTCCAAGAATCATCCAACTTGACCAAGTTCGTCCATTTTGGTCTTTCTTAGTTCCGACGAGCTCCAAAGCTGAACGAACCCAAATGTCAAGCATAGATTGATGTAATATGACACATTAAACCAATTGGAGAAGTTTGGGACCAAGGAAAAGAGATTTGGTCCAAGAATCATCCAACTTGACCAAGTTCGTCCATTTTGGTCTTTCTTAGTTCCGACGAGCTCCAAAGCTGAACGAACCCAAATGTCAAGCATAGATTGATGTAATATGACACATTAAACCAATTGGAGAAGTTTGGGACCAAGGAAAAGAGATTTGGTCCAAGAATCATCCAACTTGACCAAGTTCGTCCATTTTGGTCTTTCTTAGTTCCGACGAGCTCCAAAGCTGAACGAACCCAAATGTCAAGCATAGATTGATGTAATATGACACATTAAACCAATTGGAGAAGTTTGGGACCAAGGAAAAGAGATTTGGTCCAAGAATCATCCAACTTGACCAAGTTCGTCCATTTTGGTCTTTCTTAGTTCCGACGAGCTCCAAAGCTGAACGAACCCAAATGTCAAGCATAGATTGATGTAATATGACACATTAAACCAATTGGAGAAGTTTGGGACCAAGGAAAAGAGATTTGGTCCAAGAATCATCCAACTTGACCAAGTTCGTCCATTTTGGTCTTTCTTAGTTCCGACGAGCTCCAAAGCTGAACGAACCCAAATGTCAAGCATAGATTGATGTAATATGACACATTAAACCAATTGGAGAAGTTTGGGACCAAGGAAAAGAGATTTGGTCCAAGAATCATCCAACTTGACCAAGTTCGTCCATTTTGGTCTTTCTTAGTTCCGACGAGCTCCAAAGCTGAACGAACCCAAATGTCAAGCATAGATTGATGTAATATGACACATTAAACCAATTGGAGAAGTTTGGGACCAAGGAAAAGAGATTTGGTCCAAGAATCATCCAACTTGACCAAGTTCGTCCATTTTGGTCTTTCTTAGTTCCGACGAGCTCCAAAGCTGAACGAACCCAAATGTCAAGCATAGATTGATGTAATATGACACATTAAACCAATTGGAGAAGTTTGGGACCAAGGAAAAGAGATTTGGTCCAAGAATCATCCAACTTGACCAAGTTCGTCCATTTTGGTCTTTCTTAGTTCCGACGAGCTCCAAAGCTGAACGAACCCAAATGTCAAGCATAGATTGATGTAATATGACACATTAAACCAATTGGAGAAGTTTGGGACCAAGGAAAAGAGATTTGGTCCAAGAATCATCCAACTTGACCAAGTTCGTCCATTTTGGTCTTTCTTAGTTCCGACGAGCTCCAAAGCTGAACGAACCCAAATGTCAAGCATAGATTGATGTAATATGACACATTAAACCAATTGGAGAAGTTTGGGACCAAGGAAAAGAGATTTGGTCCAAGAATCATCCAACTTGACCAAGTTCGTCCATTTTGGTCTTTCTTAGTTCCGACGAGCTCCAAAGCTGAACGAACCCAAATGTCAAGCATAGATTGATGTAATATGACACATTAAACCAATTGGAGAAGTTTGGGACCAAGGAAAAGAGATTTGGTCCAAGAATCATCCAACTTGACCAAGTTCGTCCATTTTGGTCTTTCTTAGTTCCGACGAGCTCCAAAGCTGAACGAACCCAAATGTCAAGCATAGATTGATGTAATATGACACATTAAACCAATTGGAGAAGTTTGGGACCAAGGAAAAGAGATTTGGTCCAAGAATCATCCAACTTGACCAAGTTCGTCCATTTTGGTCTTTCTTAGTTCCGACGAGCTCCAAAGCTGAACGAACCCAAATGTCAAGCATAGATTGATGTAATATGACACATTAAACCAATTGGAGAAGTTTGGGACCAAGGAAAAGAGATTTGGTCCAAGAATCATCCAACTTGACCAAGTTCGTCCATTTTGGTCTTTCTTAGTTCCGACGAGCTCCAAAGCTGAACGAACCCAAATGTCAAGCATAGATTGATGTAATATGACACATTAAACCAATTGGAGAAGTTTGGGACCAAGGAAAAGAGATTTGGTCCAAGAATCATCCAACTTGACCAAGTTCGTCCATTTTGGTCTTTCTTAGTTCCGACGAGCTCCAAAGCTGAACGAACCCAAATGTCAAGCATAGATTGATGTAATATGACACATTAAACCAATTGGAGAAGTTTGGGACCAAGGAAAAGAGATTTGGTCCAAGAATCATCCAACTTGACCAAGTTCGTCCATTTTGGTCTTTCTTAGTTCCGACTAGCTCCAAAGCTGAACGAACCCAAATGTCAAGCATAGATTGATGTAATATGACACATTAAACCAATTGGAGAAGTTTGGGACCAAGGAAAAGAGATTTGGTCCAAGAATCATCCAACTTGACCAAGTTCGTCCATTTTGGTCTTTCTTAGTTCCGACGAGCTCCAAAGCTGAACGAACCCAAATGTCAAGCATAGATTGATGTAATATGACACATTAAACCAATTGGAGAAGTTTGGGACCAAGGAAAAGAGATTTGGTCCAAGAATCATCCAACTTGACCAAGTTCGTCCATTTTGGTCTTTCTTAGTTCCGACGAGCTCCAAAGCTGAACGAACCCAAATGTCAAGCATAGATTGATGTAATATGACACATTAAACCAATTGGAGAAGTTTGGGACCAAGGAAAAGAGATTTGGTCCAAGAATCATCCAACTTGACCAAGTTCGTCCATTTTGGTCTTTCTTAGTTCCGACGAGCTCCAAAGCTGAACGAACCCAAATGTCAAGCATAGATTGATGTAATATGACACATTAAACCAATTGGAGAAGTTTGGGACCAAGGAAAAGAGATTTGGTCCAAGAATCATCCAACTTGACCAAGTTCGTCCATTTTGGTCTTTCTTAGTTCCGAAGAGCTCCAAAGCTGAACGAACCCAAATGTCAAGCATAGATTGATGTAATATGACACATTAAACCAATTGGAGAAGTTTGGGACCAAGGAAAAGAGATTTGGTCCAAGAATCATCCAACTTGACCAAGTTCGTCCATTTTGGTCTTTCTTAGTTCCGACGAGCTCCAAAGCTGAACGAACCCAAATGTCAAGCATAGATTGATGTAATATGACACATTAAACCAATTGGAGAAGTTTGGGACCAAGGAAAAGAGATTTGGTCCAAGAATCATCCAACTTGACCAAGTTCGTCCATTTTGGTCTTTCTTAGTTCCGACGAGCTCCAAAGCTGAACGAACCCAAATGTCAAGCATAGATTGATGTAATATGACACATTAAACCAATTGGAGAAGTTTGGGACCAAGGAAAAGAGATTTGGTCCAAGAATCATCCAACTTGACCAAGTTCGTCCATTTTGGTCTTTCTTAGTTCCGACGAGCTCCAAAGCTGAACGAACCCAAATGTCAAGCATAGATTGATGTAATATGACACATTAAACCAATTGGAGAAGTTTGGGACCAAGGAAAAGAGATTTGGTCCAAGAATCATCCAACTTGACCAAGTTCGTCCATTTTGGTCTTTCTTAGTTCCGACGAGCTCCAAAGCTGAACGAACCCAAATGTCAAGCATAGATTGATGTAATATGACACATTAAACCAATTGGAGAAGTTTGGGACCAAGGAAAAGAGATTTGGTCCAAGAATCATCCAACTTGACCAAGTTCGTCCATTTTGGTCTTTCTTAGTTCCGACGAGCTCCAAAGCTGAACGAACCCAAATGTCAAGCATAGATTGATGTAATATGACACATTAAACCAATTGGAGAAGTTTGGGACCAAGGAAAAGAGATTTGGTCCAAGAATCATCCAACTTGACCAAGTTCGTCCATTTTGGTCTTTCTTAGTTCCGACGAGCTCCAAAGCTGAACGAACCCAAATGTCAAGCATAGATTGATGTAATATGACACATTAAACCAATTGGAGAAGTTTGGGACCAAGGAAAAGAGATTTGGTCCAAGAATCATCCAACTTGACCAAGTTCGTCCATTTTGGTCTTTCTTAGTTCCGAGAGCTCCAAAGCTGAACGAACCCAAATGTCAAGCATAGATTGATGTAATATGACACATTAAACCAATTGGAGAAGTTTGGGACCAAGGAAAAGAGATTTGGTCCAAGAATCATCCAACTTGACCAAGTTCGTCCATTTTGGTCTTTCTTAGTTCCGACGAGCTCCAAAGCTGAACGAACCCAAATGTCAAGCATAGATTGATGTAATATGACACATTAAACCAATTGGAGAAGTTTGGGACCAAGGAAAAGAGATTTGGTCCAAGAATCATCCAACTTGACCAAGTTCGTCCATTTTGGTCTTTCTTAGTTCCGACGAGCTCCAAAGCTGAACGAACCCAAATGTCAAGCATAGATTGATGTAATATGACACATTAAACCAATTGGAGAAGTTTGGGACCAAGGAAAAGAGATTTGGTCCAAGAATCATCCAACTTGACCAAGTTCGTCCATTTTGGTCTTTCTTAGTTCCGACGAGCTCCAAAGCTGAACGAACCCAAATGTCAAGCATAGATTGATGTAATATGACACATTAAACCAATTGGAGAAGTTTGGGACCAAGGAAAAGAGATTTGGTCCAAGAATCATCCAACTTGACCAAGTTCGTCCATTTTGGTCTTTCTTAGTTCCGACGAGCTCCAAAGCTGAACGAACCCAAATGTCAAGCATAGATTGATGTAATATGACACATTAAACCAATTGGAGAAGTTTGGGACCAAGGAAAAGAGATTTGGTCCAAGAATCATCCAACTTGACCAAGTTCGTCCATTTTGGTCTTTCTTAGTTCCGACGAGCTCCAAAGCTGAACGAACCCAAATGTCAAGCATAGATTGATGTAATATGACACATTAAACCAATTGGAGAAGTTTGGGACCAAGGAAAAGAGATTTGGTCCAAGAATCATCCAACTTGACCAAGTTCGTCCATTTTGGTCTTTCTTAGTTCCGACGAGCTCCAAAGCTGAACGAACCCAAATGTCAAGCATAGATTGATGTAATATGACACATTAAACCAATTGGAGAAGTTTGGGACCAAGGAAAAGAGATTTGGTCCAAGAATCATCCAACTTGACCAAGTTCGTCCATTTTGGTCTTTCTTAGTTCCGACGAGCTCCAAAGCTGAACGAACCCAAATGTCAAGCATAGATTGATGTAATATGACACATTAAACCAATTGGAGAAGTTTGGGACCAAGGAAAAGAGATTTGGTCCAAGAATCATCCAACTTGACCAAGTTCGTCCATTTTGGTCTTTCTTAGTTCCGACGAGCTCCAAAGCTGAACGAACCCAAATGTCAAGCATAGATTGATGTAATATGACACATTAAACCAATTGGAGAAGTTTGGGACCAAGGAAAAGAGATTTGGTCCAAGAATCATCCAACTTGACCAAGTTCGTCCATTTTGGTCTTTCTTAGTTCCGACGAGCTCCAAAGCTGAACGAACCCAAATGTCAAGCATAGATTGATGTAATATGACACATTAAACCAATTGGAGAAGTTTGGGACCAAGGAAAAGAGATTTGGTCCAAGAATCATCCAACTTGACCAAGTTCGTCCATTTTGGTCTTTCTTAGTTCCGAATAGCTCCAAAGCTGAACGAACCCAAATGTCAAGCATAGATTGATGTAATATGACACATTAAACCAATTGGAGAAGTTTGGGACCAAGGAAAAGAGATTTGGTCCAAGAATCATCCAACTTGACCAAGTTCGTCCATTTTGGTCTTTCTTAGTTCCGACGAGCTCCAAAGCTGAACGAACCCAAATGTCAAGCATAGATTGATGTAATATGACACATTAAACCAATTGGAGAAGTTTGGGACCAAGGAAAAGAGATTTGGTCCAAGAATCATCCAACTTGACCAAGTTCGTCCATTTTGGTCTTTCTTAGTTCCGACGAGCTCCAAAGCTGAACGAACCCAAATGTCAAGCATAGATTGATGTAATATGACACATTAAACCAATTGGAGAAGTTTGGGACCAAGGAAAAGAGATTTGGTCCAAGAATCATCCAACTTGACCAAGTTCGTCCATTTTGGTCTTTCTTAGTTCCGACGAGCTCCAAAGCTGAACGAACCCAAATGTCAAGCATAGATTGATGTAATATGACACATTAAACCAATTGGAGAAGTTTGGGACCAAGAAAAGAGATTTGGTCCAAGAATCATCCAACTTGACCAAGTTCGTCCATTTTGGTCTTTCTTAGTTCCGACGAGCTCCAAAGCTGAACGAACCCAAATGTCAAGCATAGATTGATGTAATATGACACATTAAACCAATTGGAGAAGTTTGGGACCAAGGAAAAGAGATTTGGTCCAAGAATCATCCAACTTGACCAAGTTCGTCCATTTTGGTCTTTCTTAGTTCCGACGAGCTCCAAAGCTGAACGAACCCAAATGTCAAGCATAGATTGATGTAATATGACACATTAAACCAATTGGAGAAGTTTGGGACCAAGGAAAAGAGATTTGGTCCAAGAATCATCCAACTTGACCAAGTTCGTCCATTTTGGTCTTTCTTAGTTCCGACGAGCTCCAAAGCTGAACGAACCCAAATGTCAAGCATAGATTGATGTAATATGACACATTAAACCAATTGGAGAAGTTTGGGACCAAGGAAAAGAGATTTGGTCCAAGAATCATCCAACTTGACCAAGTTCGTCCATTTTGGTCTTTCTTAGTTCCGACGAGCTCCAAAGCTGAACGAACCCAAATGTCAAGCATAGATTGATGTAATATGACACATTAAACCAATTGGAGAAGTTTGGGACCAAGGAAAAGAGATTTGGTCCAAGAATCATCCAACTTGACAAGTTCGTCCATTTTGGTCTTTCTTAGTTCCGACGAGCTCCAAAGCTGAACGAACCCAAATGTCAAGCATAGATTGATGTAATATGACACATTAAACCAATTGGAGAAGTTTGGGACCAAGGAAAAGAGATTTGGTCCAAGAATCATCCAACTTGACCAAGTTCGTCCATTTTGGTCTTTCTTAGTTCCGACGAGCTCCAAAGCTGAACGAACCCAAATGTCAAGCATAGATTGATGTAATATGACACATTAAACCAATTGGAGAAGTTTGGGACCAAGGAAAAGAGATTTGGTCCAAGAATCATCCAACTTGACCAACTTCGTCCATTTTGGTCTTTCTTAGTTCCGACGAGCTCCAAAGCTGAACGAACCCAAATGTCAAGCATAGATTGATGTAATATGACACATTAAACCAATTGGAGAAGTTTGGGACCAAGGAAAAGAGATTTGGTCCAAGAATCATCCAACTTGACCAAGTTCGTCCATTTTGGTCTTTCTTAGTTCTTCGACGAGCTCCAAAGCTGAACGAACCCAAATGTCAAGCATAGATTGATGTAATATGACACATTAAACCAATTGGAGAAGTTTGGGACCAAGGAAAAGAGATTTGGTCCAAGAATCATCCAACTTGACCAAGTTCGTCCATTTTGGTCTTTCTTAGTTCCGACGAGCTCCAAAGCTGAACGAACCCAAATGTCAAGCATAGATTGATGTAATATGACACATTAAACCAATTGGAGAAGTTTGGGACCAAGGAAAAGAGATTTGGTCCAAGAATCATCCAACTTGACCAAGTTCGTCCATTTTGGTCTTTCTTAGTTCCGACGAGCTCCAAAGCTGAACGAACCCAAATGTCAAGCATAGATTGATGTAATATGACACATTAAACCAATTGGAGAAGTTTGGGACCAAGGAAAAGAGATTTGGTCCAAGAATCATCCAACTTGACCAAGTTCGTCCATTTTGGTCTTTCTTAGTTCCAAGTAGCTCCAAAGCTGAACGAACCCAAATGTCAAGCATAGATTGATGTAATATGACACATTAAACCAATTGGAGAAGTTTGGGACCAAGGAAAAGAGATTTGGTCCAAGAATCATCCAACTTGACCAAGTTCGTCCATTTTGGTCTTTCTTAGTTCCGACGAGCTCCAAAGCTGAACGAACCCAAATGTCAAGCATAGATTGATGTAATATGACACATTAAACCAATTGGAGAAGTTTGGGACCAAGGAAAAGAGATTTGGTCCAAGAATCATCCAACTTGACCAAGTTCGTCCATTTTGGTCTTTCTTAGTTCCGACAGCTCCAAAGCTGAACGAACCCAAATGTCAAGCATAGATTGATGTAATATGACACATTAAACCAATTGGAGAAGTTTGGGACCAAGGAAAAGAGATTTGGTCCAAGAATCATCCAACTTGACAAGTTCGTCCATTTTGGTCTTTCTTAGTTCCGACGAGCTCCAAAGCTGAACGAACCCAAATGTCAAGCATAGATTGATGTAATATGACACATTAAACCAATTGGAGAAGTTTGGGACCAAGGAAAAGAGATTTGGTCCAAGAATCATCCAACTTGACCAAGTTCGTCCATTTTGGTCTTTCTTAGTTCCAAGTAGATCCAAAGCTGAACGACCCAAATGTCAAGCATATAGATTGATGTAATATGACACATTAAACCAATTGGAGAAGTTTGGGACCAAGGAAAAGAGATTTGGTCCAAGAATCATCCAACTTGACCAAGTTCGTCCATTTTGGCTTTCTTAGTTCCGACGAGCTCCAAAGCTGAACGAACCCAAATGTCAAGCATAGATTGATGTAATATGACACATTAAACCAATTGGAGAAGTTTGGGACCAAGGAAAAGAGATTTGGTCCAAGAATCATCCAACTTGACCAAGTTCGTCCATTTTGGTCTTTCTTAGTTCCACGAGCTCCAAAGCTGAACGAACCCAAATGTCAAGCATAGATTGATGTAATATGACACATTAAACCAATTGGAGAAGTTTGGGACCAAGGAAAAGAGATTTGGTCCAAGAATCATCCAACTTGACCAAGTTCGTCCATTTTGGTCTTTCTTAGTTCCGAGTAGATCCAAAGCTGAACGAACCCAAATGTCAAGCATAGATTGATGTAATATGACACATTAAACCAATTGGAGAAGTTTGGGACCAAGAAAAGAGATTTGGTCCAAGAATCATCCAACTTGACTAACTTCGTCCATTTTGGTCTTTCTTAGTTCCGAACGAGCTCCAAAGCTGAACGAACCCAAATGTCAAGCATAGATTGATGTAATATGACACATTAAACCAATTGGAGAAGTTTGGGACCAAGGAAAAGAGATTTGGTCCAAGAATCATCCAACTTGACCAAGTTCGTCCATTTTGGTCTTTCTTAGTTCCAAGTAGATCCAAAGCTGAACGAACCCAAATGTCAAGCATAGATTGATGTAATATGACACATTAAACCAATTGGAGAAGTTTGGGACCAAGGAAAGGAGATTTGGTCCAAGAATCATCCAACTTGACCAAGTTCGTCCATTTTGGTCTTTCTTAGTTCGAATAGATCCAAAGCTGAACGAACCCAAATGTCAAGCATAGATTGATGTAATATGACACATTAAACCAATTGGAGAAGTTTGGGACCAAGGAAAAGAGATTGGTCCAAGAATCATCCAACTTGACCAAGTTCGTCCATTTTGGTCTTTCTTAGTTCCACGAGCTCCAAAGCTGAACGAACCCAAATGTCAAGCATAGATTGATGTAATATGACACATTAAACCAATTGGAGAAGTTTGGGACCAAGGAAAAAGTATTTGGTCCAAGAATCATCCAACTTGAACTAAGTTCGTCCATTTTGGTCTTTCTTAGTTCCGAGTAGATCCAAAGCTGAACGAACCCAAATGTCAAGCATAGATTGATGTAATATGACACATTAAACCAATTGGAGAAGTTTGGGACCAAGGAAAAGAGATTTGGTCCAAGAATCATCCAACTTGACCAAGTTCGTCCATTTTGGTCTTTCTTAGTTCCGACGAGCTCCAAAGCTGAACGAACCCAAATGTCAAGCATAGATTGATGTAATATGATACATTAAACCAATTGGAGAAGTTTGGGACCAAGGAAAAAGATTTGGTCCAAGAATCATCCAACTTGACCAACTTCGTCCATTTTGGTCTTTCTTAGTTCCGACGAGCTCCAAAGCTGAACGAACCCAAATGTCAAGCATAGATTGATGTAATATGACACATTAAACCAATTGGAGAAGTTTGGGACCAAGAAAAAGAGATTTGGTCCAAGAATCATCCAACTTGACCAAGTTCGTCCATTTTGGTCTTTCTTAGTTCCGAGTAGATCCAAAGCTGAACGAACCCAAATGTCAAGCATAAATTTGATGTAATATGACACATTAAACAATTGGAGAAGTTGGGACCAAGGAAAGGAGATTTTGGTCCAAGAATCATCCAACTTGACCAAGTTCGTCCATTTTGGTCTTTCTTAGTTTCGAATAGCTCCAAAGCTGAACGAAACCAAATGTCAAGCATAGATTGATGTAATATGACACATTAAACCAATTGGAGAAGTTTGGGACCAAGGAAAAGAGATTTGGTCCAAGAATCATCCAACTTGACCAAGTTCGTCCATTTTGGTCTTTCTTAGTTCTGACAGCTCCAAAGCTGAACGAACCCAAATGTCAAGCATAGATTGATGTAATATGACACATTAAACCAATTGGAGAAGTTTGGGACCAAGGAAAAGAGATTTGGTCCAAGAATCATCCAACTTGACCAAGTTCGTCCATTTTGGTCTTTCTTAGTTCCGACGAGCTCCAAAGCTGAACGAACCCAAATGTCAAGCATAGATTGATGTAATATGACACATTAAACCAATTGGAGAAGTTTGGGACCAAGGAAAAGAGATTTGGTCCAAGAATCATCCAACTTGACCAAGTTCGTTCCCATTTTTGGTCTTTCTTAGTTCCGAGTAGATCCAAAGCTGAACGAACCCAAATGTCAAGCATAGATTGATGTAATATGACACATTAAACCAATTGGAGAAGTTTGGGACCAAGGAAAAGAGATTTGGTCCAAGAATCATCCAACTTGACCAAGTTCGTCCATTTTGGTCTTTCTTAGTTCCGAACGAGCTCCAAAGCTGAACGAACCCAAATGTCAAGCATAGATTGATGTAATATGACACATTAAACCAATTGGAGAAGTTTGGGACCAAGGAAAAGTGATTTGGTCCAAGAATCATCCAACTTGACCAAGTTCGTCCATTTGGTCTTTCTTAGTTCCGAACTAGCTCCAAAGCTGAACGAACCCAAATGTCAAGCATAGATTGATGTAATATGACACATTAAACCAATTGGAGAAGTTTGGGACCAAGGAAAAGAGATTTGGTCCAAGAATCATCCAACTTGACCAAGTTCGTCCATTTTGGTCTTTCTTAGTTCCGACGAGCTCCAAAGCTGAACGAACACAAATGTCAAGCATAGATTTATGATGTAATATGACACATTAAACCAATTGGAGAAGTTTGGGACCAAGAAAAGAGAATGGGTCTAAGAATCATCCAACTTGACCAAGTTCGTCCATTTTGTCTTTCTTTAGTTCCGAGTAGATCCAAAGCGAATGAAAGAACCCAAATGTCAAGCATAGATTGATGTAATATGACACATTAAACCAATTGGAGAAAGTTTGGACCAAGGGAAAAGAGATTTGGTCCAAAGAATCATCCAACTTGACCAAGTTCGTCCATTTTGGTCTTTCTTAGTTCCGAGTAGATCCAAAGAAGAACGAACCCAAATGTCAAGCATAGATTGATGTAATATGACACATTAAACCAATTGGAGAAGTTTGGGACCAAGGAAAAAAGATTTGGTCCAAGAATCATCCAACTTGACCAAGTTCGTCCATTTTGGTCTTTCTTAGTTCTGAATAGCTCCAAACACGAACGAACCCAAATGTCAAGCATAGATTGATGTAATATGACACATTAAACCAATTGGAGAAGTTTGGGACCAAGGAAAAGAGATTTGGTCCAAGAATCATCCAACTTGACCAAGTTCGTCCATTTTGGTCTTTCTTAGTTCCGAGTAGATCCAAAGCGAACGAACCCAAATGTCAAGCATAGATTGATGTAATATGACACATTAAACCAATTGGAGAAGTTTGGGACCAAGGAAAAGAGATTTGTCCAAGAATCATCCAACTTGACCAACTTCGTCCATTTTGGTCTTTCTTAGTTCCGACGAGCTCCAAAGCTGAACGAACCCAAATGTCAAGCATAGATTGATGTAATATGACACATTAAACCAATTGGAGAAGTTTGGGACCAAGAAAAGAGATTTGGTCCAAGAATCATCCAACTTGACCAAGTTCGTCCCATTTTTGTCTTTCTTATTTCCGAGTAGATCCAAAGGAACGAACCCAAATGTCAAGCATAGATTGATGTAATATACACATTAAACCAATTGGAGAAGTTTGGGACCAAGGAAAAGAGATTTGGTCCAAGAATCATCCAACTTGACCAACTTCGTCCATTTTGGTCTTTCTTAGTTCCGACGAGCTCCAAAGCTGAACGAACCCAAATGTCAAGCATAGATTGATGTAATATGACACATTAAACCAATTGGAGAAGTTTGGGACCAAGGAAAAGAGATTTGGTCCAAGAATCATCCAACTTGACCAAGTTCGTCCATTTTGGTGTCTTTCTTAGTCCGAATAGATCCAAAGACGAACGAACCCATATGTCAAGCAAAAATGATTGATGTAATATGACACATTAAACCAATTGGAGAAGTTTGGGACCAAGGAAAAGAGATTTTGTCCAAGAATCATCCAACTTGACTAACTTCGTCCATTTTGGTCTTTCTTAGTTCCGACGAGCTCCAAAGCTGAACGAACCCAAATGTCAAGCATAAATTGATGTAATATGACACATTAAACCAATTGGAGAAGTTTGGGACCAAGGAAAAGAGATTTGGTCCAAGAATCATCCAACTTGACCAAGTTCGTCCATTTTGGTCTCTTCTTAGTTCCGACGAGCTCCAAAGCTGAACGAACCCAAATGTCAAGCATAGATTGATGTAATATGACACATTAAACCAATTGGAGAAGTTTGGGACCAAGGAAAGGAGATTTGGTCCAAGAATCATCCACTTGACCAAGTTCGTCCATTTTGGTCTTCTTAGTTCCGACGAGCTCCAAAGCTGAACGAACCCAAATGTCAAGCATAGATTGATGTAATATGACACATTAAACCAATTGGAGAAGTTTGGGACCAAGGAAAAGAGATTTGGTCCAAGAATCATCCAACTTGACCAAGTTCGTCCATTTTGGTCTTTCTTAGTTCCGACTAGCTCCAAAGCTGAACGAACCCAAATGTCAAGCATAGATTGATGTAATATGACACATTAAACCAATTGGAGAAGTTTGGGACCAAGGAAAAGAGATTTGGTCCAAGAATCATCCAACTTGACCAACTTCGTCCATTTTGGTCTTTCTTAGTTCCGACGAGCTCCAAAGCTGAACGAACCCAAATGTCAAGCATAGATTGATGTAATATGACACATTAAACCAATTGGAGAAGTTTGGGACCAAGGAAAAGAGATTTGGTCCAAGAATCATCCAACTTGACCAAGTTCGTCCAATTTTGGTCTTTCTTATTTTCTGACGAGCTCCAAAGCTGAACGAACCCAAATGTCAAGCATAGATTGATGTAATATGACACATTAAACCAATTGGAGAAGTTTGGGACCAAGAAAAGAGATTTTGGTCCAAGAATCATCCAACTTGACCAACTTCGTCCATTTTGGTCTTTCTTAGTTCCGACGAGCTCCAAAGCTGAACGAACCCAAATGTCAAGCATAGATTGATGTAATATGACACATTAAACCAATTGGAAAGTTTGGGACCAAGGAAAAGAGATTTGGTCCAAGAATCATCCAACTTGACCAAGTTCGTCCATTTGGTCTTTCTTAGTTCTGACGAGCTCCAAAGCTGAACGAACCCAAATGTCAAGCATAGATTGATGTAATATGACACATTAAACCAATTGGAGAAGTTTGGGACCAAGGAAAAGAGATTTGGTCCAAGAATCATCCAACTTGACCAAGTTCGTCCATTTTTTGGCTTTCTTAGTTCCGACGAGCACCAAAGCTGAACGAACCCAAATGTCAAGCATAGATTGATGTAATATGACACATTAAACCAATTGGAGAAGTTTGGGACCAAGGAAAGGAGATTTGGTCCAAGAATCATCCAACTTGACCAAGTTCGTCCATTTTGGTCTTTCTTAGTTCCGACGAGCTCCAAAGCTGAACGAACCAAATGTCAAGCATAGATTGATGTAATATGACACATTAAACCAATTGGAGAAGTTTGGGACCAAGGAAAAGAGATTTGGTCCAAGAATCATCCAACTTGACCAAGTTCGTCCATTTTGGTCTTTCTTAGTTCCGACGAGCTCCAAAGCTGAACGAACCCAAATGTCAAGCATAGATTGATGTAATATGACACATTAAACCAATTGGAGAAGTTTGGGACCAAGGAAAAGAGATTTGGTCCAAGAATCATCCAACTTGACCAACTTCGTCCATTTTGGTCTTTCTTAGTTCCAACGTAGCTCCAAAGCTGAACGAACCCAAATGTCAAGCATAGATTGATGTAATATGACACATTAAACCAATTGGAGAAGTTTGGGACCAAGGAAAAGAGATTTGGTCCAAGAATCATCCAACTTGACCAAGTTCGTCCATTTTGGTCTTTCTTAGTTCCGACGAGCTCCAAAGCTGAACGAACCCAAATGTCAAGCATAGATTGATGTAATATGACACATTAAACCAATTGGAGAAGTTTGGGACCAAGGAAAAGAGATTTGGTCCAAGAATCATCCAACTTGACCAAGTTCGTCCATTTGGTCTTTCTTATTCCGAGTAGATCCAAAGCTGAACGAACCCAAATGTCAAGCATAGATTGATTGAAATATGACACATTAAACCAATTGGAAGTTTGGGACCAAGGAAAAGAGATTTGGTCCAAGAATCATCCAACTTGACCATACTTCGTCCATTTTGGTCTTTCTTAGTTCCGACGAGCTCCAAAGCTGAACGAACCCAAATGAAGCATAGATTGATGTAATATGACACATTAAACCAATTGGAGAAGTTTGGGACCAAGGAAAAGAGATTTGGTCCAAGAATCATCCAACTTGACCAAGTTCGTCCATTTGGGTCTTTCTTAGTTCCAAGTAGATCCAAAGCTGAACGAACCCAAATGTCAAGCATAGATTGATGTAATATGACACATTAAACCAATTGGAGAAGTTTGGGACCAAGGAAAAGAGATTTGGTCCAAGAATCATCCAACTTGACCAAGTTCGTCCATTTTGGTCTTTCTTAGTTCCGAATAGCTCCAAAGCTGAACGAACCCAAATGTCAAGCATAGATTGATGTAATATGACACATTAAACCAATTGGAGAAGTTTGGGACCAAGGAAAAGAGATTTGGTCCAAGAATCATCCAACTTGACCAAGTTCGTCCATTTTGGTCTTTCTTAGTTCCGACGAGCTCCAAAGCTGAACGAACCCAAATGTCAAGCATAGATTGATGTAATATGACACATTAAACCAATTGGAGAAGTTTGGGACCAAGGAAAAGAGATTTGGTCCAAGAATCATCCAACTTGACAAGTTCGTCCATTTTGGTCTTTCTAGTTCGACAGCTCCAAAGCTGAACGAACCCAAATGTCAAGCATAGATTGATGTAATATGACACATTAAACCAATTGGAGAAGTATGGGACCAAGGAAAAGAGATTTGGTCCAAGAATCATCCAACTTGACCAAGTTCGTCCATTTTGGTCTTTCTTAGTTCCGACGAGCTCCAAAGCTGAACGAACCCAAATGTCAAGCATAGATTGATGTAATATGACACATTAAACCAATTGGAGAAGTTTGGGACCAAGGAAAAGAGATTTGGTCCAAGAATCATCCAACTTGACCAAGTTCGTCCCATTTTTGTCTTTCTTAGTTCCGAGTAGATCCAAAGCGAACGAACCCAAATGTCAAGCATAGATTGATGTAATATGACACATTAAACCAATTGGAGAAGTTTTGGGACCAAGGAAAAGAGATTTGGTCCAAGAATCATCCAACTTGACCACTTCGTCCATTTTGGTCTTTCTTAGTTCCGACGAGCTCCAAAGCTGAACGAACCCAAATGTCAAGCATAGATTGATGTAATATGACACATTAAACCAATTGGAGAAGTTTGGGACCAAGGAAAAGAGATTTGGTCCAAGAATCATCCAACTGACCCATGACGTAGCTACATAGCCCAAACTAACCTCGAAAAATATTAATCATATTTGGTCTTGTCTATTAGATTTCCACCAAGGTATAACCCCAAAGTTGAACGAACCCAAATGTCAAGCATAGATTGATGTAATATGACACATTAAACCAATTGGAGAAGTTTGGGACCAAGGAAAAGAGATTTGGTGTCCAAGAATCATCCAACTTGACCAACTTCGTCCATTTTGGTCTTTCTTAGTTCCGACGGCTCCAAAGCTGAACGAACCCCAAATGTCAAGCATAGATTGATGTAATATGACACATTAAACCAATTGGAGAAGTTTGGGACCAAGGAAAAGAGATTTTCCAAGAATCATCCAACTTGACTAAGTCGTCCATTTTGGTCTTTCTTATTCCGACGAGCTCCAAAGCTGAACGAACCCAAATGTCAAGCATAGATTGATGTAATATGACACATTAAACCAATTGGAGAAGTTTGGGACCAAGGAAAAGAGATTTTGGTCCAAGAATCATCCAACTTGACCAACTTCGTCCATTTTGGTCTTTCTTAGTCCGACGAGCTCCAAAGCTGAACGAACCCAAATGTCAAGCATAGATTGATGTAATATGACACATTAAACCAATTGGAGAAGTTTGGGACCAAGGAAAAGAGATTTGGTCCAAGAATCATCCAACTTGACCATGTTTCTTCGTCCATTTTGGTCTTTCTTAGTTCCAATAGCTCCAAAGCTGAACGAACCCAAATGTCAAGCATAGATTTGATGTAATATGACACATTAAACCAATTGGAGAAGTTTGGGACCAAGGAAAAGAGATTTGGTCCAAGAATCATCCAACTTGACCAAGTTCGTCCATTTTGGTCTTTCTTAGTTCCGAACGAGCTCCAAAGCTGAACGAACCCAAATGTCAAGCATAGATTGATGTAATATGACACATTAAACCAATTGAGGAAGTTTGGGACCAAGGAAAAGAGATTTGGTCCAAGAATCATCCAACTTGACCAAGTTCGTCCATTTTGTCTTTCTTAGTTCCGAATAGATCCAAAGCTGAACGAACCCAAATGTCAAGCATAGATTGATGTAATATGACACATTAAACCAATTGGAGAAGTTTGGACCAAGGAAAAGAGATTTGGTCCAAGAATCATCCAACTTGACCAAGTTCGTCCATTTTGGTCTTTCTTAGTTCCGAATAGCTCCAAAGCTGAACGAACCCAAATGTCAAGCATAGATTGATGTAATATGACACATTAAACCAATTGGAGAAGTTTGGACCAAGGAAAAGAGATTTGGTCCAAGAATCATCCAACTTGACCAACTTCGTCCATTTTGGTCTTTCTTAGTTCCGACGAGCTCCAAAGCTGAACGAACCCAAATGTCAAGCATAGATTGATGTAATATGACACATTAAACCAATTGGAGAAGTTTGGGACCAAGGAAAAGAGATTTGGTCCAAGAATCATCCAACTTGACCAAGTTCGTCCATTTTGGTCTTCTCTAGTTCCGACGAGCTCCAAAGCTTGAACGAACCCAAATGTCAAGCATAAATTGATGTAATATGACACATTAAACCAATTGGAGAAGTTTGGGACCAAGGAAAAGAGATTTGGTCCAAGAATCATCCAACTTGACCAAGTTCGTCCATTTTTGTCTTTCTTAGTTCCGATAGATCCAAAGCTGAACGAAACCAAATGTCAAGCATAGATTGATGTAATATGACACATTAAACCATTGGAGAAGTTTGGGACCAAGGAAAAGAGATTTGGTCCAAGAATCATCCAACTTGACCAACTTCGTCCATTTTGTCTTTCTTAGTTCCGACGAGCTCCAAAGCTGAACGAACCCAAATGTCAAGCATAGATTGATGTAATATGACACATTAAACCAATTGGAGAAGTTTGGGACCAAGGAAAAGAGATTTGGTCCAAGAATCATCCAACTAACATGTTACCAAGCTTCGCCAAGCCATTTTGGTCTTTCTTAGTTCTTGACAGCTCCAAAGCTGAACGAACCCAAATGTCAAGCATAGATTGATGTAATATGACACATTAAACCAATTGGAGAAGTTTGGGACCAAGGAAAAGAGATTTGTCCAAGAATCATCCAACTTGACCAAGTTCGTCCATTTTGGTCTTTCTTAGTTTCCGAGTAGCTCCAAAGCTGAACGAACCCAAATGTCAAGCATAGATTGATGTAATATGACACATTAAACCAATTGGAGAAGTTTGGGACCAAGGAAAAGGAGATTTGGTCCAAGAATCATCCAACTTCACCAAGTTCGTCCATTTTGGTCTTTCTTAGTTCCGAATAGACTCCAAAGCTGAACGAACCCAAATGTCAAGCATAGATTGATGTAATATGACACATTAAACCAATTGGAGAAGTTTGGGACCAAGGAAAAGAGATTTGGTCCAAGAATCATCCAACTTGACTAACTTCGTCCCATTTTGGTCTTTCTTAGTTCCGAGAGTAATCCAAAGCTGAACGAACCCAAATGTCAAGCATAGATTGATGTAATATGACACATTAAACCAATTGGAGAAGTTGGGACCAAGAAGGAGATTTGGTCCAAGAATCATCCAACTTGACCAAGTTCGTCCATTT
>JAKRYI020000067.1:0-57078 GCA_022379115.2 Bauhinia variegata
GTCAAGCATAGATTGATGTAATATGACACATTAAACCAATTGGAGAAGTTTGGGACAAGGAAAAGAGATTTGGTCCAAGAATCATCCAACTTAACCAAGTTCGTCCATTTTGGTCTTTCTTAGTTCCGACTAGCTCCAAAGCTGAACGAACCCAAATGTCAAGCATAGATTGATGTAATATGACACATTAAACCAATTGGAGAAGTTTGGGACCAAGGAAAAGAGATTTGGTCCAAGAATCATCCAACTTGACCAAGTTCGTCCATTTTGGTCTTTCTTAGTTCGACGAGCTCCAAAGCTGAACGAACCCAAATGTCAAGCATAGATTGATGTAATATGACACATTAAACAATTGGAGAAGTTTGGGACCAAGGAAAAGAGATTTGGTCCAAGAATCATCCAACTTGACCAAGTTCGTCCATTTTGGTCTTTCTTAGTTCCGACGAGCTCCAAAGCTGAACGAACCCAAATGTCAAGCATAGATTGATGTAATATGACACATTAAACCAATTGGAGAAGTTTGGGACCAAGGAAAAGAGATTTGGTCCAAGAATCATCCAACTTGACCAAGTTCGTCCATTTTGGTCTTTCTTAGTTCGACGAGCTCCAAAGCTGAACGAACCCAAATGTCAAGCATAGATTGATGTAATATGACACATTAAACCAATTGGAGAAGTTTGGGACCAAGGAAAAGAGATTTGGTCCAAGAATCATCCAACTTGACCAAGTTCGTCCATTTTGGTCTTTCTTAGTTCCGACGAGCTCCAAAGCTGAACGAACCCAAATGTCAAGCATAGATTGATGTAATATGACACATTAAACCAATTGGAGAAGTTTGGGACCAAGGAAAAGAGATTTGGTCCAAGAATCATCCAACTTGACCAAGTTCGTCCATTTTGGTCTTTCTTAGTTCCAACGAGCTCCAAAGCTGAACGAACCCAAATGTCAAGCATAGATTGATGTAATATGACACATTAAACCAATTGGAGAAGTTTGGGACCAAGGAAAAGAGATTTGGTCCAAGAATCATCCAACTTGACCAAGTTCGTCCATTTTGGTCTTTCTTAGTTCCGACTAGCTCCAAAGCTGAACGAACCCAAATGTCAAGCATAGATTGATGTAATATGACACATTAAACCAATTGGAGAAGTTTGGGACCAAGGAAAAGAGATTTGGTCCAAGAATCATCCAACTTGACCAAGTTCGTCCATTTTGGTCTTTCTTAGTTCCGACGAGCTCCAAAGCTGAACGAACCCAAATGTCAAGCATAGATTGATGTAATATGACACATTAAACCAATTGGAGAAGTTTGGGACCAAGGAAAAGAGATTTGGTCCAAGAATCATCCAACTTGACCAAGTTCGTCCATTTTGGTCTTTCTTAGTTCCGAATAGCTCCAAAGCTGAACGAACCCAAATGTCAAGCATAGATTGATGTAATATGACACATTAAACCAATTGGAGAAGTTTGGGACCAAGGAAAAGAGATTTGGTCCAAGAATCATCCAACTTGACCAAGTTCGTCCATTTTGGTCTTTCTTAGTTCCGACGAGCTCCAAAGCTGAACGAACCCAAATGTCAAGCATAGATTGATGTAATATGACACATTAAACCAATTGGAGAAGTTTGGGACCAAGGAAAAGAGATTTGGTCCAAGAATCATCCAACTTGACCAAGTTCGTCCATTTTGGTCTTTCTTAGTTCCGACGAGCTCCAAAGCTGAACGAACCCAAATGTCAAGCATAGATTGATGTAATATGACACATTAAACCAATTGGAGAAGTTTGGGACCAAGGAAAAGAGATTTGGTCCAAGAATCATCCAACTTACCAAGTTCGTCCATTTTGGTCTTTCTTAGTTCCAACGGCTCCAAAGCTGAACGAACCCAAATGTCAAGCATAGATTGATGTAATATGACACATTAAACCAATTGGAGAAGTTTGGGACCAAGGAAAAGAGATTTGGTCCAAGAATCATCCAACTTGACCAAGTTCGTCCATTTTGGTCTTTCTTAGTTCCGACGAGCTCCAAAGCTGAACGAACCCAAATGTCAAGCATAGATTGATGTAATATGACACATTAAACCAATTGGAGAAGTTTGGGACCAAGGAAAAGAGATTTGGTCCAAGAATCATCCAACTTGACCAAGTTCGTCCATTTTGGTCTTTCTTAGTTCCGACGAGCTCCAAAGCTGAACGAACCCAAATGTCAAGCATAGATTGATGTAATATGACACATTAAACCAATTGGAGAAGTTTGGGACCAAGGAAAAGAGATTTGGTCCAAGAATCATCCAACTTGACCAAGTTCGTCCATTTTGGTCTTTCTTAGTTCCACGAGCTCCAAAGCTGAACGAACCAAATGTCAAGCATAGATTGATGTAATATGACACATTAAACCAATTGGAGAAGTTTGGGACCAAGGAAAAGAGATTTGGTCCAAGAATCATCCAACTTGACCAAGTTCGTCCATTTTGGTCTTTCTTAGTTCCGACGAGCTCCAAAGCTGAACGAACCCAAATGTCAAGCATAGATTGATGTAATATGACACATTAAACCAATTGGAGAAGTTTGGGACCAAGGAAAAGAGATTTGGTCCAAGAATCATCCAACTTGACCAAGTTCGTCCATTTTGGTCTTTCTTAGTTCCGATAGATCCAAAGCTGAACGAACCCAAATGTCAAGCATAGATTGATGTAATATGACACATTAAACCAATTGGAGAAGTTTGGGACCAAGGAAAAGAGATTTGGTCCAAGAATCATCCAACTTGACCAAGTTCGTCCATTTTGGTCTTTCTTAGTTCCGAATAGCTCCAAAGCTGAACGAACCCAAATGTCAAGCATAGATTGATGTAATATGACACATTAAACCAATTGGAGAAGTTTGGGACCAAGGAAAAGAGATTTGGTCCAAGAATCATCCAACTTGACCAAGTTCGTCCATTTTGGTCTTTCTTAGTTCCGACGAGCTCCAAAGCTGAACGAACCCAAATGTCAAGCATAGATTGATGTAATATGACACATTAAACCAATTGGAGAAGTTTGGGACCAAGGAAAAGAGATTTGGTCCAAGAATCATCCAACTTGACCAAGTTCGTCCATTTTGGTCTTTCTTAGTTCCGACGAGCTCCAAAGCTGAACGAACCCAAATGTCAAGCATAGATTGATGTAATATGACACATTAAACCAATTGGAGAAGTTTGGGACCAAGGAAAAGAGATTTGGTCCAAGAATCATCCAACTTGACCAAGTTCGTCCATTTTGGTCTTTCTTAGTTCCGACTAGCTCCAAAGCTGAACGAACCCAAATGTCAAGCATAGATTGATGTAATATGACACATTAAACCAATTGGAGAAGTTTGGGACCAAGGAAAAGAGATTTGGTCCAAGAATCATCCAACTTGACCAAGTTCGTCCATTTTGGTCTTTCTTAGTTCCGACGAGCTCCAAAGCTGAACGAACCCAAATGTCAAGCATAGATTGATGTAATATGACACATTAAACCAATTGGAGAAGTTTGGGACCAAGGAAAAGAGATTTGGTCCAAGAATCATCCAACTTGACCAAGTTCGTCCATTTTGGTCTTTCTTAGTTCCGACGAGCTCCAAAGCTGAACGAACCCAAATGTCAAGCATAGATTGATGTAATATGACACATTAAACCAATTGGAGAAGTTTGGGACCAAGGAAAAGAGATTTGGTCCAAGAATCATCCAACTTGACCAAGTTCGTCCATTTTGGTCTTTCTTAGTTCCGACGAGCTCCAAAGCTGAACGAACCCAAATGTCAAGCATAGATTGATGTAATATGACACATTAAACCAATTGGAGAAGTTTGGGACCAAGGAAAAGAGATTTGGTCCAAGAATCATCCAACTTGACCAAGTTCGTCCATTTTGGTCTTTCTTAGTTCCGAATAGCTCCAAAGCTGAACGAACCCAAATGTCAAGCATAGATTGATGTAATATGACACATTAAACCAATTGGAGAAGTTTGGGACCAAGGAAAAGAGATTTGGTCCAAGAATCATCCAACTTGACCAAGTTCGTCCATTTTGGTCTTTCTTAGTTCCGACTAGCTCCAAAGCTGAACGAACCCAAATGTCAAGCATAGATTGATGTAATATGACACATTAAACCAATTGGAGAAGTTTGGGACCAAGGAAAAGAGATTTGGTCCAAGAATCATCCAACTTGACCAAGTTCGTCCATTTTGGTCTTTCTTAGTTCCGACGAGCTCCAAAGCTGAACGAACCAAATGTCAAGCATAGATTGATGTAATATGACACATTAAACCAATTGGAGAAGTTTGGGACCAAGGAAAAGAGATTTGGTCCAAGAATCATCCAACTTGACCAAGTTCGTCCATTTTGGTCTTTCTTAGTTCCGAATAGCTCCAAAGCTGAACGAACCCAAATGTCAAGCATAGATTGATGTAATATGACACATTAAACCAATTGGAGAAGTTTGGGACCAAGGAAAAGAGATTTGGTCCAAGAATCATCCAACTTGACCAAGTTCGTCCATTTTGGTCTTTCTTAGTTCCGACGAGCTCCAAAGCTGAACGAACCCAAATGTCAAGCATAGATTGATGTAATATGACACATTAAACCAATTGGAGAAGTTTGGGACCAAGGAAAAGAGATTTGGTCCAAGAATCATCCAACTTGACCAAGTTCGTCCATTTTGGTCTTTCTTAGTTCCGACGAGCTCCAAAGCTGAACGAACCCAAATGTCAAGCATAGATTGATGTAATATGACACATTAAACCAATTGGAGAAGTTTGGGACCAAGGAAAAGAGATTTGGTCCAAGAATCATCCAACTTGACCAAGTTCGTCCATTTTGGTCTTTCTTAGTTCCGACGAGCTCCAAAGCTGAACGAACCCAAATGTCAAGCATAGATTGATGTAATATGACACATTAAACCAATTGGAGAAGTTTGGGACCAAGGAAAAGAGATTTGGTCCAAGAATCATCCAACTTGACCAAGTTCGTCCATTTTGGTCTTTCTTAGTTCCGACGAGCTCCAAAGCTGAACGAACCCAAATGTCAAGCATAGATTGATGTAATATGACACATTAAACCAATTGGAGAAGTTTGGGACCAAGGAAAAGAGATTTGGTCCAAGAATCATCCAACTTGACCAAGTTCGTCCATTTTGGTCTTTCTTAGTTCCGAATAGCTCCAAAGCTGAACGAACCCAAATGTCAAGCATAGATTGATGTAATATGACACATTAAACCAATTGGAGAAGTTTGGGACCAAGGAAAAGAGATTTGGTCCAAGAATCATCCAACTTGACCAAGTTCGTCCATTTTGGTCTTTCTTAGTTCCGAATAGCTCCAAAGCTGAACGAACCCAAATGTCAAGCATAGATTGATGTAATATGACACATTAAACCAATTGGAGAAGTTTGGGACCAAGGAAAAGAGATTTGGTCCAAGAATCATCCAACTTGACCAAGTTCGTCCATTTTGGTCTTTCTTAGTTCCGAATAGCTCCAAAGCTGAACGAACCCAAATGTCAAGCATAGATTGATGTAATATGACACATTAAACCAATTGGAGAAGTTTGGGACCAAGGAAAAGAGATTTGGTCCAAGAATCATCCAACTTGACCAAGTTCGTCCATTTTGGTCTTTCTTAGTTCCGACGAGCTCCAAAGCTGAACGAACCCAAATGTCAAGCATAGATTGATGTAATATGACACATTAAACCAATTGGAGAAGTTTGGGACCAAGGAAAAGAGATTTGGTCCAAGAATCATCCAACTTGACCAAGTTCGTCCATTTTGGTCTTTCTTAGTTCCGACGAGCTCCAAAGCTGAACGAACCCAAATGTCAAGCATAGATTGATGTAATATGACACATTAAACCAATTGGAGAAGTTTGGGACCAAGGAAAAGAGATTTGGTCCAAGAATCATCCAACTTGACCAAGTTCGTCCATTTTGGTCTTTCTTAGTTCCGAATAGCTCCAAAGCTGAACGAACCCAAATGTCAAGCATAGATTGATGTAATATGACACATTAAACCAATTGGAGAAGTTTGGGACCAAGGAAAAGAGATTTGGTCCAAGAATCATCCAACTTGACCAAGTTCGTCCATTTTGGTCTTTCTTAGTTCCGACGAGCTCCAAAGCTGAACGAACCCAAATGTCAAGCATAGATTGATGTAATATGACACATTAAACCAATTGGAGAAGTTTGGGACCAAGGAAAAGAGATTTGGTCCAAGAATCATCCAACTTGACCAAGTTCGTCCATTTTGGTCTTTCTTAGTTCCGACGAGCTCCAAAGCTGAACGAACCCAAATGTCAAGCATAGATTGATGTAATATGACACATTAAACCAATTGGAGAAGTTTGGGACCAAGGAAAAGAGATTTGGTCCAAGAATCATCCAACTTGACCAAGTTCGTCCATTTTGGTCTTTCTTAGTTCCGACGAGCTCCAAAGCTGAACGAACCCAAATGTCAAGCATAGATTGATGTAATATGACACATTAAACCAATTGGAGAAGTTTGGGACCAAGGAAAAGAGATTTGGTCCAAGAATCATCCAACTTGACCAAGTTCGTCCATTTTGGTCTTTCTTAGTTCCGACGAGCTCCAAAGCTGAACGAACCCAAATGTCAAGCATAGATTGATGTAATATGACACATTAAACCAATTGGAGAAGTTTGGGACCAAGGAAAAGAGATTTGGTCCAAGAATCATCCAACTTGACCAAGTTCGTCCATTTTGGTCTTTCTTAGTTCCGACGAGCTCCAAAGCTGAACGAACCCAAATGTCAAGCATAGATTGATGTAATATGACACATTAAACCAATTGGAGAAGTTTGGGACCAAGGAAAAGAGATTTGGTCCAAGAATCATCCAACTTGACCAAGTTCGTCCATTTTGGTCTTTCTTAGTTCCGACGAGCTCCAAAGCTGAACGAACCCAAATGTCAAGCATAGATTGATGTAATATGACACATTAAACCAATTGGAGAAGTTTGGGACCAAGGAAAAGAGATTTGGTCCAAGAATCATCCAACTTGACCAAGTTCGTCCATTTTGGTCTTTCTTAGTTCCGAATAGCTCCAAAGCTGAACGAACCCAAATGTCAAGCATAGATTGATGTAATATGACACATTAAACCAATTGGAGAAGTTTGGGACCAAGGAAAAGAGATTTGGTCCAAGAATCATCCAACTTAACCAAGTTCGTCCATTTTGGTCTTTCTTAGTTCCGACGAGCTCCAAAGCTGAACGAACCCAAATGTCAAGCATAGATTGATGTAATATGACACATTAAACCAATTGGAGAAGTTTGGGACCAAGGAAAAGAGATTTGGTCCAAGAATCATCCAACTTGACCAAGTTCGTCCATTTTGGTCTTTCTTAGTTCCGACGAGCTCCAAAGCTGAACGAACCCAAATGTCAAGCATAGATTGATGTAATATGACACATTAAACCAATTGGAGAAGTTTGGGACCAAGGAAAAGAGATTTGGTCCAAGAATCATCCAACTTGACCAAGTTCGTCCATTTTGGTCTTTCTTAGTTCCGACGAGCTCCAAAGCTGAACGAACCCAAATGTCAAGCATAGATTGATGTAATATGACACATTAAACCAATTGGAGAAGTTTGGGACCAAGGAAAAGAGATTTGGTCCAAGAATCATCCAACTTGACCAAGTTCGTCCATTTTGGTCTTTCTTAGTTCCGACGAGCTCCAAAGCTGAACGAACCCAAATGTCAAGCATAGATTGATGTAATATGACACATTAAACCAATTGGAGAAGTTTGGGACCAAGGAAAAGAGATTTGGTCCAAGAATCATCCAACTTGACCAAGTTCGTCCATTTTGGTCTTTCTTAGTTCCGACGAGCTCCAAAGCTGAACGAACCCAAATGTCAAGCATAGATTGATGTAATATGACACATTAAACCAATTGGAGAAGTTTGGGACCAAGGAAAAGAGATTTGGTCCAAGAATCATCCAACTTGACCAAGTTCGTCCATTTTGGTCTTTCTTAGTTCCGAATAGATCCAAAGCTGAACGAACCCAAATGTCAAGCATAGATTGATGTAATATGACACATTAAACCAATTGGAGAAGTTTGGGACCAAGGAAAAGAGATTTGGTCCAAGAATCATCCAACTTGACCAAGTTCGTCCATTTTGGTCTTTCTTAGTTCCGAATAGCTCCAAAGCTGAACGAACCCAAATGTCAAGCATAGATTGATGTAATATGACACATTAAACCAATTGGAGAAGTTTGGGACCAAGGAAAAGAGATTTGGTCCAAGAATCATCCAACTTGACCAAGTTCGTCCATTTTGGTCTTTCTTAGTTCCGAATAGCTCCAAAGCTGAACGAACCCAAATGTCAAGCATAGATTGATGTAATATGACACATTAAACCAATTGGAGAAGTTTGGGACCAAGGAAAAGAGATTTGGTCCAAGAATCATCCAACTTGACCAAGTTCGTCCATTTTGGTCTTTCTTAGTTCCGAATAGCTCCAAAGCTGAACGAACCCAAATGTCAAGCATAGATTGATGTAATATGACACATTAAACCAATTGGAGAAGTTTGGGACCAAGGAAAAGAGATTTGGTCCAAGAATCATCCAACTTGACCAAGTTCGTCCATTTTGGTCTTTCTTAGTTCCGACGAGCTCCAAAGCTGAACGAACCCAAATGTCAAGCATAGATTGATGTAATATGACACATTAAACCAATTGGAGAAGTTTGGGACCAAGGAAAAGAGATTTGGTCCAAGAATCATCCAACTTGACCAAGTTCGTCCATTTTGGTCTTTCTTAGTTCCGACGAGCTCCAAAGCTGAACGAACCCAAATGTCAAGCATAGATTGATGTAATATGACACATTAAACCAATTGGAGAAGTTTGGGACCAAGGAAAAGAGATTTGGTCCAAGAATCATCCAACTTGACCAAGTTCGTCCATTTTGGTCTTTCTTAGTTCCGACGAGCTCCAAAGCTGAACGAACCCAAATGTCAAGCATAGATTGATGTAATATGACACATTAAACCAATTGGAGAAGTTTGGGACCAAGGAAAAGAGATTTGGTCCAAGAATCATCCAACTTGACCAAGTTCGTCCATTTTGGTCTTTCTTAGTTCCGAATAGCTCCAAAGCTGAACGAACCCAAATGTCAAGCATAGATTGATGTAATATGACACATTAAACCAATTGGAGAAGTTTGGGACCAAGGAAAAGAGATTTGGTCCAAGAATCATCCAACTTGACCAAGTTCGTCCATTTTGGTCTTTCTTAGTTCCGACGAGCTCCAAAGCTGAACGAACCCAAATGTCAAGCATAGATTGATGTAATATGACACATTAAACCAATTGGAGAAGTTTGGGACCAAGGAAAAGAGATTTGGTCCAAGAATCATCCAACTTGACCAAGTTCGTCCATTTTGGTCTTTCTTAGTTCCGAATAGCTCCAAAGCTGAACGAACCCAAATGTCAAGCATAGATTGATGTAATATGACACATTAAACCAATTGGAGAAGTTTGGGACCAAGGAAAAGAGATTTGGTCCAAGAATCATCCAACTTGACCAAGTTCGTCCATTTTGGTCTTTCTTAGTTCCGACGAGCTCCAAAGCTGAACGAACCCAAATGTCAAGCATAGATTGATGTAATATGACACATTAAACCAATTGGAGAAGTTTGGGACCAAGGAAAAGAGATTTGGTCCAAGAATCATCCAACTTGACCAAGTTCGTCCATTTTGGTCTTTCTTAGTTCCGAATAGCTCCAAAGCTGAACGAACCCAAATGTCAAGCATAGATTGATGTAATATGACACATTAAACCAATTGGAGAAGTTTGGGACCAAGGAAAAGAGATTTGGTCCAAGAATCATCCAACTTGACCAAGTTCGTCCATTTTGGTCTTTCTTAGTTCCGACGAGCTCCAAAGCTGAACGAACCCAAATGTCAAGCATAGATTGATGTAATATGACACATTAAACCAATTGGAGAAGTTTGGGACCAAGGAAAAGAGATTTGGTCCAAGAATCATCCAACTTGACCAAGTTCGTCCATTTTGGTCTTTCTTAGTTCCGACGAGCTCCAAAGCTGAACGAACCCAAATGTCAAGCATAGATTGATGTAATATGACACATTAAACCAATTGGAGAAGTTTGGGACCAAGGAAAAGAGATTTGGTCCAAGAATCATCCAACTTGACCAAGTTCGTCCATTTTGGTCTTTCTTAGTTCCGACGAGCTCCAAAGCTGAACGAACCCAAATGTCAAGCATAGATTGATGTAATATGACACATTAAACCAATTGGAGAAGTTTGGGACCAAGGAAAAGAGATTTGGTCCAAGAATCATCCAACTTGACCAAGTTCGTCCATTTTGGTCTTTCTTAGTTCCGACGAGCTCCAAAGCTGAACGAACCCAAATGTCAAGCATAGATTGATGTAATATGACACATTAAACCAATTGGAGAAGTTTGGGACCAAGGAAAAGAGATTTGGTCCAAGAATCATCCAACTTGACCAAGTTCGTCCATTTTGGTCTTTCTTAGTTCCGAATAGCTCCAAAGCTGAACGAACCCAAATGTCAAGCATAGATTGATGTAATATGACACATTAAACCAATTGGAGAAGTTTGGGACCAAGGAAAAGAGATTTGGTCCAAGAATCATCCAACTTGACCAAGTTCGTCCATTTTGGTCTTTCTTAGTTCCGACGAGCTCCAAAGCTGAACGAACCCAAATGTCAAGCATAGATTGATGTAATATGACACATTAAACCAATTGGAGAAGTTTGGGACCAAGGAAAAGAGATTTGGTCCAAGAATCATCCAACTTGACCAAGTTCGTCCATTTTGGTCTTTCTTAGTTCCGACGAGCTCCAAAGCTGAACGAACCCAAATGTCAAGCATAGATTGATGTAATATGACACATTAAACCAATTGGAGAAGTTTGGGACCAAGGAAAAGAGATTTGGTCCAAGAATCATCCAACTTAACCAAGTTCGTCCATTTTGGTCTTTCTTAGTTCCGACGAGCTCCAAAGCTGAACGAACCCAAATGTCAAGCATAGATTGATGTAATATGACACATTAAACCAATTGGAGAAGTTTGGGACCAAGGAAAAGAGATTTGGTCCAAGAATCATCCAACTTGACCAAGTTCGTCCATTTTGGTCTTTCTTAGTTCCGACGAGCTCCAAAGCTGAACGAACCCAAATGTCAAGCATAGATTGATGTAATATGACACATTAAACCAATTGGAGAAGTTTGGGACCAAGGAAAAGAGATTTGGTCCAAGAATCATCCAACTTGACCAAGTTCGTCCATTTTGGTCTTTCTTAGTTCCGACGAGCTCCAAAGCTGAACGAACCCAAATGTCAAGCATAGATTGATGTAATATGACACATTAAACCAATTGGAGAAGTTTGGGACCAAGGAAAAGAGATTTGGTCCAAGAATCATCCAACTTGACCAAGTTCGTCCATTTTGGTCTTTCTTAGTTCCGACGAGCTCCAAAGCTGAACGAACCCAAATGTCAAGCATAGATTGATGTAATATGACACATTAAACCAATTGGAGAAGTTTGGGACCAAGGAAAAGAGATTTGGTCCAAGAATCATCCAACTTGACCAAGTTCGTCCATTTTGGTCTTTCTTAGTTCCGACGAGCTCCAAAGCTGAACGAACCCAAATGTCAAGCATAGATTGATGTAATATGACACATTAAACCAATTGGAGAAGTTTGGGACCAAGGAAAAGAGATTTGGTCCAAGAATCATCCAACTTGACCAAGTTCGTCCATTTTGGTCTTTCTTAGTTCCGACGAGCTCCAAAGCTGAACGAACCCAAATGTCAAGCATAGATTGATGTAATATGACACATTAAACCAATTGGAGAAGTTTGGGACCAAGGAAAAGAGATTTGGTCCAAGAATCATCCAACTTGACCAAGTTCGTCCATTTTGGTCTTTCTTAGTTCCGAATAGCTCCAAAGCTGAACGAACCCAAATGTCAAGCATAGATTGATGTAATATGACACATTAAACCAATTGGAGAAGTTTGGGACCAAGGAAAAGAGATTTGGTCCAAGAATCATCCAACTTGACCAAGTTCGTCCATTTTGGTCTTTCTTAGTTCCGACGAGCTCCAAAGCTGAACGAACCCAAATGTCAAGCATAGATTGATGTAATATGACACATTAAACCAATTGGAGAAGTTTGGGACCAAGGAAAAGAGATTTGGTCCAAGAATCATCCAACTTGACCAAGTTCGTCCATTTTGGTCTTTCTTAGTTCCGACGAGCTCCAAAGCTGAACGAACCCAAATGTCAAGCATAGATTGATGTAATATGACACATTAAACCAATTGGAGAAGTTTGGGACCAAGGAAAAGAGATTTGGTCCAAGAATCATCCAACTTGACCAAGTTCGTCCATTTTGGTCTTTCTTAGTTCCGAATAGCTCCAAAGCTGAACGAACCCAAATGTCAAGCATAGATTGATGTAATATGACACATTAAACCAATTGGAGAAGTTTGGGACCAAGGAAAAGAGATTTGGTCCAAGAATCATCCAACTTGACCAAGTTCGTCCATTTTGGTCTTTCTTAGTTCCGACGAGCTCCAAAGCTGAACGAACCCAAATGTCAAGCATAGATTGATGTAATATGACACATTAAACCAATTGGAGAAGTTTGGGACCAAGGAAAAGAGATTTGGTCCAAGAATCATCCAACTTGACCAAGTTCGTCCATTTTGGTCTTTCTTAGTTCCGAATAGCTCCAAAGCTGAACGAACCCAAATGTCAAGCATAGATTGATGTAATATGACACATTAAACCAATTGGAGAAGTTTGGGACCAAGGAAAAGAGATTTGGTCCAAGAATCATCCAACTTGACCAAGTTCGTCCATTTTGGTCTTTCTTAGTTCCGACGAGCTCCAAAGCTGAACGAACCCAAATGTCAAGCATAGATTGATGTAATATGACACATTAAACCAATTGGAGAAGTTTGGGACCAAGGAAAAGAGATTTGGTCCAAGAATCATCCAACTTGACCAAGTTCGTCCATTTTGGTCTTTCTTAGTTCCGAATAGCTCCAAAGCTGAACGAACCCAAATGTCAAGCATAGATTGATGTAATATGACACATTAAACCAATTGGAGAAGTTTGGGACCAAGGAAAGAGATTTGGTCCAAGAATCATCCAACTTGACCAAGTTCGTCCATTTTGGTCTTTCTTAGTTCCGACGAGCTCCAAAGCTGAACGAACCCAAATGTCAAGCATAGATTGATGTAATATGACACATTAAACCAATTGGAGAAGTTTGGGACCAAGGAAAAGAGATTTGGTCCAAGAATCATCCAACTTGACCAAGTTCGTCCATTTTGGTCTTTCTTAGTTCCGAATAGCTCCAAAGCTGAACGAACCCAAATGTCAAGCATAGATTGATGTAATATGACACATTAAACCAATTGGAGAAGTTTGGGACCAAGGAAAAGAGATTTGGTCCAAGAATCATCCAACTTGACCAAGTTCGTCCATTTTGGTCTTTCTTAGTTCCGACGAGCTCCAAAGCTGAACGAACCCAAATGTCAAGCATAGATTGATGTAATATGACACATTAAACCAATTGGAGAAGTTTGGGACCAAGGAAAAGAGATTTGGTCCAAGAATCATCCAACTTAACCAAGTTCGTCCATTTTGGTCTTTCTTAGTTCCGACGAGCTCCAAAGCTGAACGAACCCAAATGTCAAGCATAGATTGATGTAATATGACACATTAAACCAATTGGAGAAGTTTGGGACCAAGGAAAAGAGATTTGGTCCAAGAATCATCCAACTTGACCAAGTTCGTCCATTTTGGTCTTTCTTAGTTCCGACGAGCTCCAAAGCTGAACGAACCCAAATGTCAAGCATAGATTGATGTAATATGACACATTAAACCAATTGGAGAAGTTTGGGACCAAGGAAAAGAGATTTGGTCCAAGAATCATCCAACTTGACCAAGTTCGTCCATTTTGGTCTTTCTTAGTTCCGACGAGCTCCAAAGCTGAACGAACCCAAATGTCAAGCATAGATTGATGTAATATGACACATTAAACCAATTGGAGAAGTTTGGGACCAAGGAAAAGAGATTTGGTCCAAGAATCATCCAACTTGACCAAGTTCGTCCATTTTGGTCTTTCTTAGTTCCGAATAGATCCAAAGCTGAACGAACCCAAATGTCAAGCATAGATTGATGTAATATGACACATTAAACCAATTGGAGAAGTTTGGGACCAAGGAAAAGAGATTTGGTCCAAGAATCATCCAACTTAACCAAGTTCGTCCATTTTGGTCTTTCTTAGTTCCGACGAGCTCCAAAGCTGAACGAACCCAAATGTCAAGCATAGATTGATGTAATATGACACATTAAACCAATTGGAGAAGTTTGGGACCAAGGAAAAGAGATTTGGTCCAAGAATCATCCAACTTGACCAAGTTCGTCCATTTTGGTCTTTCTTAGTTCCAACGAGCTCCAAAGCTGAACGAACCCAAATGTCAAGCATAGATTGATGTAATATGACACATTAAACCAATTGGAGAAGTTTGGGACCAAGGAAAAGAGATTTGGTCCAAGAATCATCCAACTTAACCAAGTTCGTCCATTTTGGTCTTTCTTAGTTCCGACGAGCTCCAAAGCTGAACGAACCCAAATGTCAAGCATAGATTGATGTAATATGACACATTAAACCAATTGGAGAAGTTTGGGACCAAGGAAAAGAGATTTGGTCCAAGAATCATCCAACTTAACCAAGTTCGTCCATTTTGGTCTTTCTTAGTTCCGACGAGCTCCAAAGCTGAACGAACCCAAATGTCAAGCATAGATTGATGTAATATGACACATTAAACCAATTGGAGAAGTTTGGGACCAAGGAAAAGAGATTTGGTCCAAGAATCATCCAACTTGACCAAGTTCGTCCATTTTGGTCTTTCTTAGTTCCGACGAGCTCCAAAGCTGAACGAACCCAAATGTCAAGCATAGATTGATGTAATATGACACATTAAACCAATTGGAGAAGTTTGGGACCAAGGAAAAGAGATTTGGTCCAAGAATCATCCAACTTGACCAAGTTCGTCCATTTTGGTCTTTCTTAGTTCCGACGAGCTCCAAAGCTGAACGAACCCAAATGTCAAGCATAGATTGATGTAATATGACACATTAAACCAATTGGAGAAGTTTGGGACCAAGGAAAAGAGATTTGGTCCAAGAATCATCCAACTTGACCAAGTTCGTCCATTTTGGTCTTTCTTAGTTCCGACGAGCTCCAAAGCTGAACGAACCCAAATGTCAAGCATAGATTGATGTAATATGACACATTAAACCAATTGGAGAAGTTTGGGACCAAGGAAAAGAGATTTGGTCCAAGAATCATCCAACTTGACCAAGTTCGTCCATTTTGGTCTTTCTTAGTTCCGACGAGCTCCAAAGCTGAACGAACCCAAATGTCAAGCATAGATTGATGTAATATGACACATTAAACCAATTGGAGAAGTTTGGGACCAAGGAAAAGAGATTTGGTCCAAGAATCATCCAACTTGACCAAGTTCGTCCATTTTGGTCTTTCTTAGTTCCGAATAGATCCAAAGCTGAACGAACCCAAATGTCAAGCATAGATTGATGTAATATGACACATTAAACCAATTGGAGAAGTTTGGGACCAAGGAAAAGAGATTTGGTCCAAGAATCATCCAACTTAACCAAGTTCGTCCATTTTGGTCTTTCTTAGTTCCGACGAGCTCCAAAGCTGAACGAACCCAAATGTCAAGCATAGATTGATGTAATATGACACATTAAACCAATTGGAGAAGTTTGGGACCAAGGAAAAGAGATTTGGTCCAAGAATCATCCAACTTGACCAAGTTCGTCCATTTTGGTCTTTCTTAGTTCCAACGAGCTCCAAAGCTGAACGAACCCAAATGTCAAGCATAGATTGATGTAATATGACACATTAAACCAATTGGAGAAGTTTGGGACCAAGGAAAAGAGATTTGGTCCAAGAATCATCCAACTTGACCAAGTTCGTCCATTTTGGTCTTTCTTAGTTCCAACGAGCTCCAAAGCTGAACGAACCCAAATGTCAAGCATAGATTGATGTAATATGACACATTAAACCAATTGGAGAAGTTTGGGACCAAGGAAAAGAGATTTGGTCCAAGAATCATCCAACTTGACCAAGTTCGTCCATTTTGGTCTTTCTTAGTTCCGACGAGCTCCAAAGCTGAACGAACCCAAATGTCAAGCATAGATTGATGTAATATGACACATTAAACCAATTGGAGAAGTTTGGGACCAAGGAAAAGAGATTTGGTCCAAGAATCATCCAACTTGACCAAGTTCGTCCATTTTGGTCTTTCTTAGTTCCGAATAGATCCAAAGCTGAACGAACCCAAATGTCAAGCATAGATTGATGTAATATGACACATTAAACCAATTGGAGAAGTTTGGGACCAAGGAAAAGAGATTTGGTCCAAGAATCATCCAACTTAACCAAGTTCGTCCATTTTGGTCTTTCTTAGTTCCAACGAGCTCCAAAGCTGAACGAACCCAAATGTCAAGCATAGATTGATGTAATATGACACATTAAACCAATTGGAGAAGTTTGGGACCAAGGAAAAGAGATTTGGTCCAAGAATCATCCAACTTGACCAAGTTCGTCCATTTTGGTCTTTCTTAGTTCCGACGAGCTCCAAAGCTGAACGAACCCAAATGTCAAGCATAGATTGATGTAATATGACACATTAAACCAATTGGAGAAGTTTGGGACCAAGGAAAAGAGATTTGGTCCAAGAATCATCCAACTTGACCAAGTTCGTCCATTTTGGTCTTTCTTAGTTCCGAATAGATCCAAAGCTGAACGAACCCAAATGTCAAGCATAGATTGATGTAATATGACACATTAAACCAATTGGAGAAGTTTGGGACCAAGGAAAAGAGATTTGGTCCAAGAATCATCCAACTTAACCAAGTTCGTCCATTTTGGTCTTTCTTAGTTCCGACGAGCTCCAAAGCTGAACGAACCCAAATGTCAAGCATAGATTGATGTAATATGACACATTAAACCAATTGGAGAAGTTTGGGACCAAGGAAAAGAGATTTGGTCCAAGAATCATCCAACTTGACCAAGTTCGTCCATTTTGGTCTTTCTTAGTTCCGACGAGCTCCAAAGCTGAACGAACCCAAATGTCAAGCATAGATTGATGTAATATGACACATTAAACCAATTGGAGAAGTTTGGGACCAAGGAAAAGAGATTTGGTCCAAGAATCATCCAACTTAACCAAGTTCGTCCATTTTGGTCTTTCTTAGTTCCGAATAGATCCAAAGCTGAACGAACCCAAATGTCAAGCATAGATTGATGTAATATGACACATTAAACCAATTGGAGAAGTTTGGGACCAAGGAAAAGAGATTTGGTCCAAGAATCATCCAACTTAACCAAGTTCGTCCATTTTGGTCTTTCTTAGTTCCGAATACTCCAAAGCTGAACGAACCCAAATGTCAAGCATAGATTGATGTAATATGACACATTAAACCAATTGGAGAAGTTTGGGACCAAGGAAAAGAGATTTGGTCCAAGAATCATCCAACTTAACCAAGTTCGTCCATTTTGGTCTTTCTTAGTTCCACGAGCTCCAAAGCTGAACGAACCCAAATGTCAAGCATAGATTGATGTAATATGACACATTAAACCAATTGGAGAAGTTTGGGACCAAGGAAAAGAGATTTGGTCCAAGAATCATCCAACTTGACCAAGTTCGTCCATTTTGGTCTTTCTTAGTTCCGACGAGCTCCAAAGCTGAACGAACCCAAATGTCAAGCATAGATTGATGTAATATGACACATTAAACCAATTGGAGAAGTTTGGGACCAAGGAAAAGAGATTTGGTCCAAGAATCATCCAACTTAACCAAGTTCGTCCATTTTGGTCTTTCTTAGTTCCGAATAGATCCAAAGCTGAACGAACCCAAATGTCAAGCATAGATTGATGTAATATGACACATTAAACCAATTGGAGAAGTTTGGGACCAAGGAAAAGAGATTTGGTCCAAGAATCATCCAACTTAACCATCTTCGTCCATTTTGGTCTTTCTTAGTTCCACGAGCTCCAAAGCTGAACGAACCCAAATGTCAAGCATAGATTGATGTAATATGACACATTAAACCAATTGGAGAAGTTTGGGACCAAGGAAAAGAGATTTGGTCCAAGAATCATCCAACTTGACCAAGTTCGTCCATTTTGGTCTTTCTTAGTTCCGACGAGCTCCAAAGCTGAACGAACCCAAATGTCAAGCATAGATTGATGTAATATGACACATTAAACCAATTGGAGAAGTTTGGGACCAAGGAAAAGAGATTTGGTCCAAGAATCATCCAACTTGACCAAGTTCGTCCATTTTGGTCTTTCTTAGTTCCGATTAGATCCAAAGCTGAACGAACCCAAATGTCAAGCATAGATTGATGTAATATGACACATTAAACCAATTGGAGAAGTTTGGGACCAAGGAAAAGAGATTTGGTCCAAGAATCATCCAACTTAACCATGTTCGTCCATTTTGGTCTTTCTTAGTTCCAACGAGCTCCAAAGCTGAACGAACCCAAATGTCAAGCATAGATTGATGTAATATGACACATTAAACCAATTGGAGAAGTTTGGGACCAAGGAAAAGAGATTTGGTCCAAGAATCATCCAACTTAACCAAGTTCGTCCATTTTGGTCTTTCTTAGTTCCGACGAGCTCCAAAGCTGAACGAACCCAAATGTCAAGCATAGATTGATGTAATATGACACATTAAACCAATTGGAGAAGTTTGGGACCAAGGAAAAGAGATTTGGTCCAAGAATCATCCAACTTGACCAAGTTCGTCCATTTTGGTCTTTCTTAGTTCCGACGAGCTCCAAAGCTGAACGAACCCAAATGTCAAGCATAGATTGATGTAATATGACACATTAAACCAATTGGAGAAGTTTGGGACCAAGGAAAAGAGATTTGGTCCAAGAATCATCCAACTTAACCATGTTCGTCCATTTTGGTCTTTCTTAGTTCCGAATAGATCCAAAGCTGAACGAACCCAAATGTCAAGCATAGATTGATGTAATATGACACATTAAACCAATTGGAGAAGTTTGGGACCAAGGAAAAGAGATTTGGTCCAAGAATCATCCAACTTGACCAAGTTCGTCCATTTTGGTCTTTCTTAGTTCCGACGAGCTCCAAAGCTGAACGAACCCAAATGTGAAGCATAGATTGATGTAATATGACACATTAAACCAATTGGAGAAGTTTGGGACCAAGGAAAAGAGATTTGATCCAAGAATCATCCAACTTGACCAAGTTCGTCCATTTTGGTCTTTTTTAGTTCCGATTAGATCAAAAGCTGAACGAACCCAAATGTCAAGCATAGATTGATGTAATATGACACATTAAACCAATTGGAGAAGTTTGGGACCAAGGAAAAGAGATTTGGTCCAAGAATCATCCAACTTAACCATGTTCGTCCATTTTGGTCTTTCTTAGTTCCAACGAGCTCCAAAGCTGAACGAACCCAAATGCCAAGCATAGATTGATGTAATATGACACATTAAACCAATTGGAGAAGTTTGGAACTAAGGAAAAGAGATTTGGTCCAAGAATCATCCAACTTGACCAAGTTCGTCCATTTTGGTCTTTCTTAGTTCCGACGAGCTCCAAAGCTGAACAAACCCAAATGTGAAGCATAGATTGATGTAATATGACACATTAAACCAATTGGAGAAGTTTGGGACCAAGGAAAAGAGATTTGGTCCAAGAATCATCCAACTTGACCAAGTTCGTCCATTTTGGTCTTTTTTAGTTCCGATTAGATCAAAAGCTGAACGAACCCAAATGTCAAACATAGATTGATGTAATATGACACATTAAACCAATTGGAGAAGTTTGGGACCAAGGAAAAGAGATTTGGTCAAAGAATCATCCAACTTAACCATGTTCGTCCATTTTGGTCTTTCTTAGTTCCAACGAGCTCCAAAGCTGAACGAACCTAAATGTCAAGCATAGATTGATGTAATATGACACATTAAACCAATTGGAGAAGTTTGGGACCAAGGAAAAGAGATTTGGTCCAAGAATCATCCAACTTAACCATGTTCGTCCATTTTGGTCTCTCTTAGTTCCAACGAGCTCCAAAGCTTAACGAACCCAAATGTGAAGCATAGATTGATGTAATATGACACATTAAACCAATTGGAGAAGTTTGGGACCAAGGAAAAGAGATTTGGTCCAAGAATCATCCAACTTAACCATGTTCATCCATTTTGGTCTTTCTTAGTTCCAACAAGCTCCAAAGCTGAACGAACCCAAATGTGAAGCATAGATTGATGTAATATGACACATTAAACCAATTGGAGAAGTTTGGGACTAAGGAAAAGAGATTTGATCCTAGAATCATCCAACTTGACCAAGTTCGTCCATTTTGGTCTTTCTTAGTTCCGATTAGATCAAAAGCTGAACGAACCCAAATGTGAAGCATAGATTGATGTAATATGACACATTAAACCAATTGGAGAAGTTTGGGACCAAGGAAAAGAGATTTGGTCCAAGAATCATCCAACTTAACCATGTTCGTCCATTTTAGTCTTTCTTAGTTCCAACGAGCTCCAAAGCTGAACGAACCCAAATGTGAAGCCTAGATTGATGTAATATGACACATTAAACCAATTGGAGAAGTTTGGGACCAAGGAAAAGAGATTTGGTCCAAGAATCATCCAACTTAACCATCTTCGTCCATTTTGGTCTTTCTTAGTTCCGACGAGCTCCAAAGCCGAACGAACCCAAATGTGAAGCATAGATTGATGTAATATGACACATTAAACCAATTGGAGAAGTTTGGGACCAAGGAAAAGAGATTTGGTCCAAGAATCATCCAACTTGACCAAGTTCGTCCATTTTGGTCTCTCTTAGTTCCAACGAGCTCCAAAGCTTAACGAACCCAAATGTGAAGCATAGATTGATGTAATATGACACATTAAACCAATTGGAGAAGTTTGGGACCAAGGAAAAGAGATTTGGTCCAAGAATCATCCAACTTAACCATGTTCATCCATTTTGGTCTTTCTTAGTTCCAACGAGCTCCAAAGCTGAACGAACCCAAATGTGAAGCATAGATTGATGTAATATGACACATTAAACCAATTGGAGAAGTTTGGGACCAAGGAAAACAGATTTGGTCCAAGAATCATCCAACTTAACCATGTTCTTCCATTTTGGTCTTTCTTAGTTCCGACGAGCTCCAAAGCTGAACGAACCCAAATGTGAAGCATAGATTGATGTAATATGACACATTAAACCAATTGGAGAAGTTTGGGACCAAGGAAAAGAGATTTGGTCCAAGAATCAGCCAACTTGACCAAGTTCGTTCATTTTAGTCTTTCTTAGTTCCGACGAGTTCCAAAGCTAAACGAACCCAAATGTCAAGCATAGATTGATGTAATATGATACATTAAACCAATTGGAGAAGTTTGGGACCAAGGAAAGGAGATTTGGTCCAAGAATCATCTAACTTGACGAATTTCGTCCATTTTGGTCTTTCTTAGTTCCGAATAGATCCAAAGCTGAACGAACCCAAATGTCAAGCATAGATTGATGTAATATGACACATTAAACCAATTGGAGAAGTTTGGAACCAAGGAAAGGAGATTTGGGCCAAGAATCATCCAACCTGACCCAGTTCGTCTATTTTGGTCTCTCTTAGTTCCGACGAGCTCTAAAGCTGAACGAACCCAAATGCCAAGCATAGATTGATGTAATATGACACATTAAACCAATTGGAGAAGTTTCGGACCAAGGAAAAGAGATTTGGTCCAAGAATCATCTAACTTAACCATGTTCGTCCATTTTGGTCTATCTTAGTTCCGACGAGCTCTAAAGCTGAACGAACCCAAATGCCAAGCATAGATTGATGTAATATGACACATTAAACCAATTGGAGAAGTTTAGGACCAAGGAAAAGAGATTTGGTCCAAGAATCATCTAACTTAACCATGTTCGTCCATTTTGGTCTTTCTTAGTTCCGAATAGATCCAAAGCTGAACGAACCCAAATGTGAAGCATAGATTGATGTAATATGACACATTAAACCAATTGGAGAAGTTTGGGACCAAGGAAAGGAGATTTGGTCCAAGAATCATCCAACTTGACCAAGTTCGTCCATTTTGCTCTCTCTTAGTTCCAACAAGTTCCAAAGCTAAACGAACCCAAATGTCAAGCATAGATTGATGTAATAAGATACATTAAACCAATTGGAGAAGTTTGGTACTAAGGAAAGGAGATTTGGTCCAAGAATCATCCAACTTGACCAAGTTCGTCCATTTTGGTCTTTCTTAGTTCCGAATAGATCCAAAGCTGAACGAACCCAAATGTCAAGCATAGATTGATGTAATATGACACATTAAACCAATTGGAGAAGTTTGGGACCAAGGAAAAGATATTTAGTCCAAGAATCATCCAACTTAACCATGTATGTCCATTTTGGTCTTTCTTAGTTCCGAATAGATCCAAAGCTGAACGAACCCAAATGTCAAGCATAGATTGATGTAATATGACACATTAAATCAATTGGAGAAGTTTAGGACCAAGGAAAAGAGATTTGGTCCAAGAATCATCTAACTTAACCATGTTCGTCCATTTTGGTCTTTCTTAGTTCCGACGAGCTCCAAAGCTGAACGAACCCAAATGCCAAGTGTAACATCCCCTAATTGGATTACCTAATTGATTGCCTAATTGAACCATATGTATGATTTTATGTGCATCATCCATATGCATCTGCATGTTCAAAGCACTTCCTAATTGAATCTTTTGAATTGAATAGCTTATATGCATGTTTAAGGTATTCACTAATTGAACCTCTTGAATTGAATGGCTCATATGCATGTGATTATATTAGTTATGTTTACAACTTCATGGGAACAAGCATGTGTGCATGTTTATGGCAAGTAGGAATTGAATACCTTACATGAACATGTGTAATTAGAATTATGTTATTTCATTCATAAGGATCAAATTGAATAAGATTTTTATAAGTGGTGGCACATCCATAAATAACCAAAAGTGGGAAACAACTAGTTGGAATGGAATGAGGAAACTAGACTAAGCTAGTTGGATTGAAAGGATCTAGTCTCAATGGAGCCAAGAAGGCAGCAGCCTTTTGCCCTCTCATCCACGCCACTTGCCATGCATCAAGCCCCCAAACCTTTGTCTTGAACTTGGTCAAAGTGTCAACCAATGAAATAGTGACATTAGGCATGACTTGTGTGCATATTCCATGATATTTATGCATGTAATAAATGAAGGAAAATGGGAGAGAATTCTAGACCAAGTGAGAGGCGGCAAGCAGGGCTGCAAGGGGGAAAGAAAAGAAATAAAAAGGGGGAGAAGAGAGCTAGGCGTGCAAGAGAAAAGAAGGAGAAGAAAGAAGAAAAACAAGAGAGGAAAGCAAGCTTGTGTGAACCCTAGTGTTCTTGCCTTTTCAACCACTTGAAGTAACCATCTAACTAGCCTCAAAAGAGAAAGGAAAGCTGCCATAGAGACCCTAGAAGAGAAACCCTAGGGCTGACAAGGAAGAAATTGAAGACAAAAGGTAGTTAGTTTAATTCAAGCATGGGTAGTTAGTTTAATTCAAGCACGTGTAGTTAGTTTAATTCAAGCATGGGTAGTTGGTTTAATTCAAGCATAGGTTATGTGTGCGTGTATGCTGAAATTCTGCACTCTTGCTATTGCTAATTCTTATCACTTATGTACTATGATTTAATGTCAGTTTTGTGTGTGTGAATGGATGCTGGATTGCTGTTCTTATGATGGTTTAGTGCTGTATATGTTTTGCCCTAAAAGAGAAGCATACAAACTCACAAAGTGGTATGAGAAGAGTATGAAGAAAGTTGTATAACCATGGGGTATGGGGTATGCCAAAATGGTACCAAAAGTGGCATCTATGGACTGAATGATGTATGAATACCTCATAGGGGTAAGTAGTGCCCAAAAGATAGCACTAAACAGCCCTCACCCTATGAGCAAGTAATGGTGAAAGAAAAGAGCACCAAATCCATGTATGCTGTCCATAAAGACCCCTATACTTGGTTATACCTCTTTCTTTGTAATTTCTTCTAATTACCTTCCATTATTTCATCCTTAACCCTTGTTTGAATGAGCTAACTACTGAGAAATCATTGGTTTCTCATATTATTAGTGTTGATGATTTTAATACAGGTGACAAGCCAAAAGAGGTAACTCAAGATTGAATATGGATGCTGGCTGTTTTCTGTTGTGATTAGGGATGATCCTTATGTAATGAATTTTGAGGATTTGGTGATGTAAATTTGAACTATATTTAGAGTTCTTTAAAGTAGATACTTGTCTCTTGTATGTTACATACTCATGTGAATTCCAAAGATGACAGATTTGACTAGTATACATTGTGGTGAAAATCTGCTCTTCCGGCCAGCTTGAAACCACGAATTTTTAGCATCTTCAAACCACGAGATAATTACATGAAATTAATTCTACAAGCTCCTGAAACACTCTAATTCACGTATACCAATTTTCAGAATTTTTTGTCCTAGCCAATTAATACAGAAAATTCTTCAAAGTTACACCTCAGAATTTTACCGGTAAACAGGACAGTTTCCATACTTTGCTTAATTGACCTAGCAAACAAACGAAATTTTGTACAAAATTTTTTCCACACATTCTGGACACATCAAAATTGATTTCTGGAGCTTTACATAATTTTTAGACATTTATACACCATGTTTCCATATTTTGTAAAAACGGGGCAGTAAGCAGTCAAAGCCTGAAATCAGTCCACTTGAACCAAAACTTTTTATTTTCAATTTCCTTAGTGAATTGATATTAATGGAAAGTGTTTTCAAAAAAATTTGAGAGTTAAAATGGGATGTTACATTTTTGGTATCAGAGCACAAGGTTTAGGGACCATTACTTGGAAAAAAAAAAAAAAAAAAAAAAAAAAAAAAAACTTGAAAGAGTTGTTGTGTATGCTTGGTTATTCTTTCCTTGATGCTTGTAATGCAACTTGGGATGTTATGGTATGTATTGTTGTGTATATGTTTATGTGATTTCCTCTGATTAAGAGATTTGTGATGTTGATTATGAGTTGTTTACTGAATCCTTGAGATGGATGAATTTATAGGCTAGGGTATTTAGGAAATGACATGGACATAGGCGGATTTAGTGAGATGAAATTTTCCTTGTGGCATAAGTAGTGAATTGGATTCCTTTTGTGCCCAGGGATAAGATGCCTGTTTCTAAAAAGAGTACATCCTCTGATCCTGTAAGAGAACTTGCCAGAGTAGTTGAGGGATTGGCTTCAAATCAAGCTGCCACTGCTCAATTACTTCAGCAGCTCTTGCAAGGAAATCATCAAACTAATGTGGGTGAAAGTGTCAATCAGCAAGGGAATCAACTTAACAGGTTGATGACCCAATTTAGAAAGGCAAATCCCCCATCCTTCCTTGGTGGAGCTGACCCGGATAGAGCTGAAAGGTGGTTAACTCAAATTCAGAAAATATTGAGCATCTTTGAATGCACCAGTGAACAGAAGGTGATAATGGCTACATACATGCTCGAAGGGGAAGCAGAATACTGGTGGAGAGGAACTAAGATGCTATTGGAGAGCAAGGGAGAAGTTATAGATTGGGAAAGATTTGAAGAAGCTTATATGGAAAAGTATTTTCCGGAGAACATTAGAATTCAGAAAGAGACCGAATTTCTCACCTTGCAACAGGGAGATATGACCGTGGCACAATACATAGCTAACTTTGAGGAGTTAGCTAAATTCTCCAAGTATGCCAAAGAAAATATGAATGAGGAATGGAAATGCATTCACTTGCAAAGGGGATTGAAGCCGGAACTTAAGGACAGGGTGGCTGTCCTAGAGATGAGGGAATATCCCAAGTTAGTTAATATGCTTGGGATAGTTGAGGAAAACTATAATGCCTGTCGAATGGAGATGAGAAAGAGAGCTGAAAAGAGGAGCCAACCTCCCTTTGACAGGAGCAAAGCTGAAGGAAAAAGGCCAAAGCTTCCCAAGGCTCCACAACCTTCCATCACTTCCAAGGGTAACCAACCCTTGGTGGAGCCGGGAAATTGTCCAACATGTGGCAAGAACCATGGGAGCAGACCTTGTAGAGCTGGGACCGGATTATGCTATACTTGTGACAAGCCGGGTCATATAGCTAAGTACTGCCCCTACAAGAAAAATAATGAAAAGACTTCAAAGCCCCAGCGCCAAGGGAGGGTATTTGCTCTCACCCGAAAGGAAGCATCTAAATCCCCTAATCTGATTACAGGTATGATTACCCTGAATGATTCTACTGTAAATGCAATGTTTGATTCTGGTGCATCTCATTCTTTTGTTTCTTATGCATGTGCAAGACGTCTGGGTATGAATATATTTGAGTTATCATATGACCTATGTGTTTCCACCCCGACTGGTAATTATGTGAATGCCACCAAAGTTTGTTTAAATTGTAAAATCCAGCTTGGGAATACCTTTAGTACCTTAAATTTGGTATGTTTGCCTTTGGAAGGGATTGATGTAATTATTGGCATGGATTGGTTGTCCACCAATCATGCAATTCTAAATTGTTCCAATAAGACCATATCCTTACCCTTGAACCTACCTTCTTCCAAGTCAAATGAAGAGATCTCCCATTTGAATGCTATGCATCTTGAGGTGCGTGAATGTAAGGGATATATGATCCTCTTTTCCATTCAAGTGGGAATTGAAGAAGATTTGGAAAGGATTCCAGTGGTTAAGGAATTTCCTAAAGTTTTTCCTAAGGATTTCAAAGGGCTGCCCCCAGATAGAGAAGTAGAGTTTGCCATAGATTTAGTACCTGGAGCTACACCAGTATCTAAGACTCCTTATAGGATGCCTCCAGTAGAATTAATGGAACTAAAGAAACAAATAGAGGAACTACTGGATAAGGGATTTATAAGACCAAGTGTTTCTCCTTGGGGAGCTCCAGTTTTATTTGTTAAGAAAAAGGATGGTAGCCTTAGGTTATGTATAGACTATAGGCAATTAAATAAGATGACCATTAAGAATAAGTATCCCTTGCCAAGAGTAGATGATCTTTTAGATCAATTAGAGGGAGCCTCAATATTTTCTAAGATTGATCTTAGGTCAGGATATCATCAATTAAAGGTTAGGGATATTGATGTACCTAAAACTGCTTTTAGGACTAGATATGGACACTATGAATTCCTTGTTATGCCTTTTGGATTGACTAATGCTCCCGCTGTATTTATGGATTATATGAATAGAATTTTTCGGCCATTTCTGGATAAATTTGTTGTAGTATTTATAGATGATATATTAGTATATTCTAAATCTCCTCAAGAGCATGAACAACATTTACGTATTATACTCCAAATTCTTAAGGAAAAAGAATTATATGCTAAGCTTAGTAAGTGTGAGTTTTGGTTAACTGAAGTTACCTTTTTAGGTCATGTAGTGTCTAAAGAAGGTATATCAGTAGATCCCCATAAGGTTGAAGCCGTTTTAAGTTGGAAAAGGCCTACAACCATCACGGAAATTCGGAGTTTTCTAGGTTTGGCAGGTTATTACAGGAAGTTTATTCAAGGATTTTCACAAATTGCCCTACCCCTAACAAGATTAACTAGGAAAGATCATCCTTTTGAATGGACTGAAGCTTGTGAAAAGAGCTTCCAAGAATTAAAGAATAAATTGACTTCTGCTCCAATACTAGTCATACCAAACCCTCACCAACCATTTACTGTATATAGTGATGCTTCAAAGAAGGGGCTAGGATGTGTGCTTATGCAGCAAGGAAAAGTAGTAGCCTACGCCTCAAGACAACTTAGACCACACGAGGAAAATTATCCCACACATGATTTAGAATTAGCAGCTGTGGTCTTTGCCCTTAAGATTTGGAGACATTACTTATATGGGGCAAAATTTGAGGTATATACAGATCATAAGAGTTTGAAGTACTTGTTTGATCAAAAAGAATTAAACATGAGGCAAAGAAGATGGATTGAACTCCTTAAAGATTTTGACGTAACTTTGAAGTATCAACCAGGGAAAGCAAATGTAGTGGCGGATGCCCTTAGTAGGAAATCCTCCCATATTGCCTATCTGATGCTTAAGGAGCACAAGTTATTAGAGGAAATAAGGGATTTAAACCTAGCTACTACGACATTTAACCCTGGATGCTTAATGATGAGTGAGATTAGGGTACATCAAAACTTGAAAGAAAAATTAGTAGAAGTTCAACAATCTGACCCTTATGCTCAAAGGATTAAAGACCAATTAAAAGTAGGCAATTTTAAGGAATTTACATTGAGTAATGAAGGGATATTGAAATTTAGAGATAGGACATATGTTCCCCCAAATGAGGACCTAAGGAAACAAATTCTTGAAGAAGCACATAAGAGTAAATATACAATTCATCCAGGAATTGTTAAGATGTATAAAGAATTAAAGAATGATTTTTGGTGGCCAAAAATGAAAAAGGACATAACGGAATTTGTAAATATATGTCTAGTGTGTCAACAAGTAAAAGCAGAACACCAAAAGCCAGCGGGGCTGTTACAACCCTTGGAAGTACCTTTATGGAAATGGGACAGTATATCTATGGATTTTATACAAGGGTTGCCTCGAACTCCCCCTGGATATGATAGTATTTGGGTGGTAGTAGACAGATTAACTAAATCTGCACACTTTTTGGCTGTAAAGACTAATTGGACAGTAGAAAGATTAGCAAAAGAATATATTAAAGAGATTGTAAGACTACATGGGATCCCAAATAGCATAGTCTCTGATAGAGATCCTAGATTTACATCTAGATTTTGGAAATCTCTACAGAACGCATTGGGAACCAAATTAAATTTTAGTACAGCCTATCACCCGCAAACAGATGGACAAACTGAAAGAACAATTCAGATTTTAGAAGATATGCTTAGGGCCTGTGTATTAGATTTTAAAGGAAACTGGAATGATTACCTTCCCTTAGCAGAATTTGCTTACAATAATAGTTATCATTCTAGTATTCAAATGGCACCTTTTGAGGCTCTGTATGGAAGGAAATGTAGGTCCCCAATTTCTTGGACAGAATTAAAAGAAAGAAGCATTTTGGGACCGCATCTTGTTGATGAGACTACAGAGCAAATTAAATTAATTAGAAGTAGATTGCAAACAGCCCAAAGCAGACAAAAGAGCTATGCGGATAAACGCAGAAAACCACTAGAATTTGAGGAAGGGGATCATGTATTTCTTAAAGTTACACCCACCACAGGAGTGGGAAGATCTCTAAAGACCAAGAAACTACATCCCAGATACATTGGCCCCTTTCAAATTCTTAATAGAATTGGTCCTGTAGCTTACCAAGTAGCACTTCCTCCAAACCTATCCAATCTCCATAATGTTTTCCATGTTTCTCAACTTAAAAAGTATTACCCAGACCCTTCACATGTAATAAGTCATGAAAGAATAGTTTTGCAAGACAACTTGCATTATACAGTAGAACCTGAAGGGATTCTGGACAGAAAATCTAAAAAGCTGAGGAACAAGGAAATCCAATTAGTTAAAGTGCTATGGAAAGGTGCCACGGAAGAGGAAGCTACATGGGAAGTAGAAGATCAAATGAAAATGGATTATCCTTACCTCTTTGCTTAAGGTAAGCTAAATTTTGAGGACAAAATTTCTTTTAAGGGGGGGAGAATTGTAACATCCCCTAATTGGATTACCTAATTGATTGCCTAATTGAACCATATGTATGATTTTATGTGCATCATCCATATGCATCTGCATGTTCAAAGCACTTCCTAATTGAATCTTTTGAATTGAATAGCTTATATGCATGTTTAAGGTATTCACTAATTGAACCTCTTGAATTGAATGGCTCATATGCATGTGATTATATTAGTTATGTTTACAACTTCATGGGAACAAGCATGTGTGCATGTTTATGGCAAGTAGGAATTGAATACCTTACATGAACATGTGTAATTAGAATTATGTTATTTCATTCATAAGGATCAAATTGAATAAGATTTTTATAAGTGGTGGCACATCCATAAATAACCAAAAGTGGGAAACAACTAGTTGGAATGGAATGAGGAAACTAGACTAAGCTAGTTGGATTGAAAGGATCTAGTCTCAATGGAGCCAAGAAGGCAGCAGCCTTTTGCCCTCTCATCCACGCCACTTGCCATGCATCAAGCCCCCAAACCTTTGTCTTGAACTTGGTCAAAGTGTCAACCAATGAAATAGTGACATTAGGCATGACTTGTGTGCATATTCCATGATATTTATGCATGTAATAAATGAAGGAAAATGGGAGAGAATTCTAGACCAAGTGAGAGGCGGCAAGCAGGGCTGCAAGGGGGAAAGAAAAGAAATAAAAAGGGGGAGAAGAGAGCTAGGCGTGCAAGAGAAAAGAAGGAGAAGAAAGAAGAAAAACAAGAGAGGAAAGCAAGCTTGTGTGAACCCTAGTGTTCTTGCCTTTTCAACCACTTGAAGTAACCATCTAACTAGCCTCAAAAGAGAAAGGAAAGCTGCCATAGAGACCCTAGAAGAGAAACCCTAGGGCTGACAAGGAAGAAATTGAAGACAAAAGGTAGTTAGTTTAATTCAAGCATGGGTAGTTAGTTTAATTCAAGCACGTGTAGTTAGTTTAATTCAAGCATGGGTAGTTGGTTTAATTCAAGCATAGGTTATGTGTGCGTGTATGCTGAAATTCTGCACTCTTGCTATTGCTAATTCTTATCACTTATGTACTATGATTTAATGTCAGTTTTGTGTGTGTGAATGGATGCTGGATTGCTGTTCTTATGATGGTTTAGTGCTGTATATGTTTTGCCCTAAAAGAGAAGCATACAAACTCACAAAGTGGTATGAGAAGAGTATGAAGAAAGTTGTATAACCATGGGGTATGGGGTATGCCAAAATGGTACCAAAAGTGGCATCTATGGACTGAATGATGTATGAATACCTCATAGGGGTAAGTAGTGCCCAAAAGATAGCACTAAACAGCCCTCACCCTATGAGCAAGTAATGGTGAAAGAAAAGAGCACCAAATCCATGTATGCTGTCCATAAAGACCCCTATACTTGGTTATACCTCTTTCTTTGTAATTTCTTCTAATTACCTTCCATTATTTCATCCTTAACCCTTGTTTGAATGAGCTAACTACTGAGAAATCATTGGTTTCTCATATTATTAGTGTTGATGATTTTAATACAGGTGACAAGCCAAAAGAGGTAACTCAAGATTGAATATGGATGCTGGCTGTTTTCTGTTGTGATTAGGGATGATCCTTATGTAATGAATTTTGAGGATTTGGTGATGTAAATTTGAACTATATTTAGAGTTCTTTAAAGTAGATACTTGTCTCTTGTATGTTACATACTCATGTGAATTCCAAAGATGACAGATTTGACTAGTATACATTGTGGTGAAAATCTGCTCTTCCGGCCAGCTTGAAACCACGAATTTTTAGCATCTTCAAACCACGAGATAATTACATGAAATTAATTCTACAAGCTCCTGAAACACTCTAATTCACGTATACCAATTTTCAGAATTTTTTGTCCTAGCCAATTAATACAGAAAATTCTTCAAAGTTACACCTCAGAATTTTACCGGTAAACAGGACAGTTTCCATACTTTGCTTAATTGACCTAGCAAACAAACGAAATTTTGTACAAAATTTTTTCCACACATTCTGGACACATCAAAATTGATTTCTGGAGCTTTACATAATTTTTAGACATTTATACACCATGTTTCCATATTTTGTAAAAACGGGGCAGTAAGCAGTCAAAGCCTGAAATCAGTCCACTTGAACCAAAACTTTTTATTTTCAATTTCCTTAGTGAATTGATATTAATGGAAAGTGTTTTCAAAAAAATTTGAGAGTTAAAATGGGATGTTACACCAAGCATAGATTGATGTAATATCACACATTAAACCAATTGGAGAAGTTTGGGACCACGGAAAGGAGATTTGGTCCAAGAATCATCTAACTTGACCTAGTTCGTCTATTTTGGTCTCTCTTAGTTCCGACGAGCTCCAAAGCTGAACGAACCCAAATGTGAAGCATAGATTGATGTAATATGCCACATTAAACCAATTGGAGAAGTTTGGGACCAAGGAAAAGAGATTTGGTCCAAGAATCATCCAACTTAACCATCTTCGTCCATTTTGGTCTTTCTTAGTTCCGAATACATCCAAAGCTGAACGAACCTAAATGTCAAGCATAGATTGATGTAATATGACACATTAAACCAGTTGGAGAAGTTTGGGACCAAGGAAAAGAGATTTGGTCCAAGAATCATCCAACTTAACCATGTTCGTCCATTTTGGTCTTTCTTAGTTCCAACGAGCTCCAAAGCTGAACGAACCCAAATGCCAAGCATAGATTGATGTAATATGACACATTAAACCAATTGGAGAAGTTTGGGACTAAGGAAAAGAGATTTGGTCCAAGAATCATCCAACTTGACCAAGTTCGTCCATTTTGGTCTTTCTTAGTTCCGACGAGCTCCAAAGCTGAACAAACCCAAATGTGAAGCGTAGATTGATGTAATATGACACATTAAACCAATTGGAGAAGTTTGGGACTAAGGAAAAGAGATTTGATCCTAGAATCATCCAACTTGACCAAGTTCGTCCATTTTGGTCTTTTTTAGTTCCGATTAGATCAAAAGCTGAACGAACCCAAATGTCAAGCATAGATTGATGTAATATGACACATTAAACCAATTGGAGAAGTTTGGGACCAAGGAAAAGAGATTTGGTCCAAGAATCATCCAACTTAACCATGTTCGTCCATTTTGGTCTTTCTTAGTTCCAACGAGCTCCAAAGCTGAACGAACCCAAATGCCAAGCATAGATTGATGTAATATGACACATTAAACCAATTGGAGAAGTTTGGGACCAAGGAAAAGAGATTTGGTCCAAGAATCATCCAACTTGACCAAGTTCGTCCATTTTAGTCTTTCTTAGTTCCGACGAGTTCCAAAGCTAAACGAACCCAAATGTCAAGCATAGATTGATGTAATATGATACATTAAACCAATTGGAGAAGTTTGGGACCAAGGAAAGGAGATTTGGTCCAAGAATCATCCAACTTGACCAAGTTCGTCCATTTTGGTCTTTTTTAGTTCCGAATAGATCAAAAGCTGAACGAACCCAAATGTCAAGCATAGATTGATGTAATATGACACATTAAACCAATTGGAGAAGTTTGGGACCAAGGAAAAGAGATTTGGTCCAAGAATCATCCAACTTAACCATGTTCGTCCATTTTGGTCTTTCTTAGTTTCAACGAGCTCCAAAGCTGAACGAACCCAAATGTCAAGCGTAGATTGATGTAATATGACACATTAAACCAATTGGAGAAGTTTGGGACCAAGGAAAAGAGATTTGGTCCAAGAATCATCCAACTTAACCATGTTCGTCCATTTTGGTCTCTCTTAGTTCCAACGAGCTCCAAAGCTTAACGAACCCAAATGTGAAGCATAGATTGATGTAATATGACACATTAAACCAATTGGAGAAGTTTGGGACCAAGGAAAAGAGATTTGGTCCAAGAATCATCCAAATTAACCATGTTCGTCCATTTTGGTCTTTCTTAGTTCCAACAAGCTCCAAAGCTGAACGAACCCAAATGTGAAGCATAGATTGATGTAATATGACACATTAAACGAATTGGAGAAGTTTGGGACCAAGGAAAAGAGATTTGGACCAAGAATCATCCAACTTAACCATGTTCGTCCATTTTGGTCTTTCTTAGTTCCAACGAGCTCCAAAGCTGAACGAACCCAAATGTGAAGCATAGATTGATGTAATATGACACATTAAACCAATTGGAGAAGTTTGGGACCAAGGAAAAGAGATTTGGTCCAAGAATCAGCCAACTTGACCAAGTTCGTCCATTTTAGTCTTTCTTAGTTCCGACGAGTTCCAAAGCTAAACGAACCCAAATGTCAAGCATAGATTGATGTAATATGATACATTAAACCAATTGGAGAAGTTTGGGACCAACGAAACGAGATTTGGTCCAAGAATCATCCAACTTGACCAAGTTCGTCCATTTTGGTCTTTCTTAGTTCCGAATAGATCCAAAGATGAACGAACCCAAATGTGAAGCATAGATTGATGTAATATGACACATTAAACCAATTGGAGAAGTTTGGGACCAAGGAAAAGAGATTTGGACCAAGAATCATCCAACTTAACCATGTTCGTCCATTTTGGTCTTTTAGTTCCGACGAGCTCCAAAGCTGAACGAACCCAAATGTGAAGCATAGATTGATGTAATATGACACATTAAACCAATTGGAGAAGTTTGGGACCAAGGAAAAGAGATTTGGTCCAAGAATCATCCAACTTGACCAAGTTCGTCCATTTTGGTCTTTCTTAGTTCCGACGAGTTCCAAAGCTAAACGAACCCAAATGTCAAGCATAGATTGATGTAATATGATACATTAAACCAATTGGAGAAGTTTGGGACCAAGGAAGGGAGATTTGGTCCAAGAATCATCTAACTTGACGAATTTCGTCCATTTTGGTGTTTCTTAGTTCCGAATAGATCCAAAGCTGAACGAACCCAAATGTCAAGCATAGATTGATGTAATATGACACATTAAACCAATTGGAGAAGTTTGGGACCAAGGAAAGGAGATTTGGCCAAGAATCATCCAACTTCACCCAGTTCGTCTATTTTGGTCTCTCTTAGTTCCGACGAGCTCCAAAGTTGAACGAACCCAAATGCCAAGCATAGATTGATGTAATATGACACATTAAACCAATTGGAGAAGTTTCGGACCAAGGAAAGGAGATTTGGTCCAAGAATCATCCAACTTGACCAAGTTCGTCCATTTTGGTCTTTCTTAGTTCCGAATAGATCCAAAGATGAACGAACCCAAATGTCAAGCATAGATTGATGTAATATGACACATTAAACCAATTGGAGAAGTTTGGGACCAAGGAAAAGATATTTGGTCCAAGAATTATCCAACTTAACCATGTTGTCCATTTTGGTCTTTCTTAGTTCCGAATAGATCCAAAGCTGAACAAACCCAAATGTGAAGCATAGATTGATGTAATATGACACATTAAACCAATTGGAGAAGTTTGGGACTAAGGAAAAGAGATTTGATCCAAGAATCATCCAACTTGACCAAGTTCGTCCATTTTGGTCTTTCTTAGTTCCGACGAGCTCCAAAGCTGAACAAACCCAAATGTGAAGCATAGATTGATGTAATATGACACATTAAACCAATTGGAGAAGTTTGGGACTAAGGAAAAGAGATTTGATCCAAGAATCATCCAACTTGACCAAGTTCGTCCATTTTGGTTTTTTTTAGTTCCGAATAGATCAAAAGCTGAACGAACCCAAATGTGAAGCATAGATTGATGTAATATGACACATTAAACCAATTGGAGAAGTTTGGGACCAAGGAAAAGAGATTTGGTCCAAGAATCATCCAACTTAACCATGTTCGTCCATTTTGGTCTTTCTTAGTTCCAACGAGCTCCAAAGCTGAACGAACCCAAATGTCAAGCATAGATTGATGTAATATGACACATTAAACCAATTGGAGAAGTTTGGGACCAAGGAAAAGATATTTGGTCCAAGAATCATCTAACTTAACCATGTTGTCCATTTTGGTCTTTCTTAGTTCCGACGAGTTCCAAAGCTGAACGAACCCAAATGTGAAGCATAGATTGATGTAATATGACACATTAAACCAATTGGAGAAGTTTGGGACCAAGGAAAAGAGATTTGGTCCAAGAATCATCCAACTTGACCAAGTTCGTCCATTTTAGTCTTTCTTAGTTCCGACGAGTTCCAAAGCTAAACGAACCCAAATGTCAAGCATAGATTGATGTAATATGATACATTAAACCAATTGGAGAAGTTTGGGACCAAGGAAAGGAGATTTGGTCCAAGAATCATCTAACTTGACGAATTTCGTTCATTTTGGTCTTTCTTAGTTCCGAATAGATCCAAAGCTGAACGAACCCAAATGTCAAGCATAGATTGATGTAATATGACACATTAAACCAATTGGAGAAGTTTGGGACCAATGAAAGGAGATTTGGGCCAAGAATCATCCAACTTGACCCAGTTCGTCCATTTTGGTCTCTCTTAGTTCCGACGAGCTCCAAAGCTGAACGAACCCAAATGCCAAGCATAGATTGATGTAATATGACACATTAAACCAATTGGAGAAGTTTGGGACCAAGGAAAAGAGATTTGGTCCAAGAATCATCAACTTAACCATGTTCGTCCATTTTGGTCTTTCTTAGTTCCGACGAGCTCCAAAGCTGAACGAACCCAAATGTCAAGCATAGATTGATGTAATATGACACATTAAACCAATTGGAGAAGTTTGGGACCAAGGAAAAGAGATTTGGTCCAAGAATCATCTAACTTAACCATGTTCGTCCATTTTGGTCTTTCTTAGTTCCGAATAGATCCAAAGCTGAACGAACCCAAATGTCAAGCATAGATTGATGTAATATGACACATTAAACCAATTGGAGAAGTTTGGGACCAAGGAAAGGAGATTTGGTCCAAGAATCATCCAACTTGACCAAGTTCGTCCATTTTGGTCTCTCTTAGTTCCAACAAGTTCCAAAGCTAAACGAACCCAAATGTCAAGCATAGATTGATGTAATATGACACATTAAACCAATTGGAGAAGTTTGGGACCAAGGAAAGGAGATTTGGTCCAAGAATCATCCAACTTGACCAAGTTCGTCCATTTTGGTCTTTCTTAGTTCCGAATAGATCCAAAGCTGAACGAACCCAAATGTCAAGCATAGATTGATGTAATATGACACATTAAACCAATTGGAGAAGTTTGGGACCAAGGAAAAGATATTTGGTCCAAGAATCATCCAACTTAACCATGTTCGTCCATTTTGGTCTTTCTTAGTTCCAACGAGCTCCAAAGCTGAACGAACCCAAATGTGAAGCATAGATTGATGTAATATGACACATTAAACCAATTGGAGAAGTTTGGGACCAAGGAAAGGAGATTTGGTCCAAGAATCATCCAACTTGACCAAGTTCGTCCATTTTGGTCTTTCTTAGTTCCAACAAGTTCCAAAGCTGAACGAACCCAAATGTCAAGCATAGATTGATGTAATATGACACATTAAACCAATTGGAGAAGTTTGGGACCAAGGAAAGGAGATTTGGTCCAAGAATCATCCAACTTGACCAAGTTCGTCCATTTTGGTCTTTCTTAGTTCCGAATAGATCCAAAGCTGAACGAACCCAAATGTCAAGCATAGATTGATGTAATATGACACATTAAACCAATTGGAGAAGTTTGGGACCAAGGAAAAGAGATTTGGTCCAAGAATCATCCAACTGAACCAATGTTCGTCCATTTTGGTCTTTCTTAGTTCCGAATAGATCCAAAGCTGAACGAACCCAAATGTCAAGCATAGATTGATGTAATATGACACATTAAACCAATTGGAGAAGTTTGGGACCAAGGAAAAGAGATTTGATCCAAGAATCATCCAACTTGACCAAGTTCGTCCATTTTGGTCTTTCTTAGTTCCGACGAGCTCCAAAGCTGAACGAACCCAAATGTCAAGCATAGATTGATGTAATATGACACATTAAACCAATTGGAGAAGTTTGGGACTAAGGAAAAGAGATTTGGTCCAAGAATCATCCAACTTGACCAAGTTCGTCCATTTTGGTCTTTTTTAGTTCCGAATAGATCAAAGCTGAACGAACCCAAATGTCAAGCATAGATTGATGTAATATGACACATTAAACCAATTGGAGAAGTTTGGGACCAAGGAAAAGAGATTTGGTCCAAGAATCATCCAACTTAACCATGTTCGTCCATTTTGGTCTTTCTTAGTTCCGACGAGTTCCAAAGCTGAACGAACCCAAATGTCAAGCATAGATTGATGTAATATGACACATTAAACCAATTGGAGAAGTTTGGGACCAAGGAAAAGAGATTTGGTCCAAGAATCATCCAACTTGACCAAGTTCGTCCATTTTGGTCTTTCTTAGTTCCGACGAGTTCCAAAGCTGAACGAACCCAAATGTCAAGCATAGATTGATGTAATATGACACATTAAACCAATTGGAGAAGTTTGGGACCAAGGAAAGGAGATTTGGTCCAAGAATCATCCAACTTGACCAATTTCGTCCATTTTGGTCTTTCTTAGTTCCGAATAGATCCAAAGCTGAACGAACCCAAATGTCAAGCATAGATTGATGTAATATGACACATTAAACCAATTGGAGAAGTTTGGGACCAAGGAAAGGAGATTTGGTCCAAGAATCATCCAACTTGACCAAGTTCGTCCATTTTGGTCTTTCTTAGTTCCGACGAGCTCCAAAGCTGAACGAACCCAAATGTCAAGCATAGATTGATGTAATATGACACATTAAACCAATTGGAGAAGTTTGGGACCAAGGAAAAGAGATTTGGTCCAAGAATCATCCAACTTAACCATGTTCGTCCATTTTGGTCTTTCTTAGTTCCGACGAGCTCCAAAGCTGAACGAACCCAAATGTCAAGCATAGATTGATGTAATATGACACATTAAACCAATTGGAGAAGTTTGGGACCAAGGAAAAGAGATTTGGTCCAAGAATCATCCAACTTAACCAAGTTCGTCCATTTTGGTCTTTCTTAGTTCCGAATAGATCCAAAGCTGAACGAACCCAAATGTCAAGCATAGATTGATGTAATATGACACATTAAACCAATTGGAGAAGTTTGGGACCAAGGAAAAGAGATTTGGTCCAAGAATCATCCAACTTGACCAAGTTCGTCCATTTTGGTCTTTCTTAGTTCCAACAAGCTCCAAAGCTGAACGAACCCAAATGTCAAGCATAGATTGATGTAATATGACACATTAAACCAATTGGAGAAGTTTGGGACCAAGGAAAAGAGATTTGGTCCAAGAATCATCCAACTTGACCAAGTTCGTCCATTTTGGTCTTTCTTAGTTCCGAATAGATCCAAAGCTGAACGAACCCAAATGTCAAGCATAGATTGATGTAATATGACACATTAAACCAATTGGAGAAGTTTGGGACCAAGGAAAAGAGATTTGGTCCAAGAATCATCCAACTTAACCATGTTCGTCCATTTTGGTCTTTCTTAGTTCCAACGAGCTCCAAAGCTGAACGAACCCAAATGTCAAGCATAGATTGATGTAATATGACACATTAAACCAATTGGAGAAGTTTGGGACCAAGGAAAGGAGATTTGGTCCAAGAATCATCCAACTTGACCAAGTTCGTCCATTTTGGTCTTTCTTAGTTCCAACAAGCTCCAAAGCTGAACGAACCCAAATGTCAAGCATAGATTGATGTAATATGACACATTAAACCAATTGGAGAAGTTTGGGACCAAGGAAAGGAGATTTGGTCCAAGAATCATCCAACTTGACCAAGTTCGTCCATTTTGGTCTTTCTTAGTTCCAACGAGCTCCAAAGCTGAACGAACCCAAATGTCAAGCATAGATTGATGTAATATGACACATTAAACCAATTGGAGAAGTTTGGGACCAAGGAAAGGAGATTTGGTCCAAGAATCATCCAACTTGACCAAGTTCGTCCATTTTGGTCTTTCTTAGTTCCAACAAGTTCCAAAGCTGAACGAACCCAAATGTCAAGCATAGATTGATGTAATATGACACATTAAACCAATTGGAGAAGTTTGGGACCAAGGAAAAGAGATTTGGTCCAAGAATCATCCAACTGAACCATGTTCGTCCATTTTGGTCTTTCTTAGTTCCGAATAGATCCAAAGCTGAACGAACCCAAATGTCAAGCATAGATTGATGTAATATGACACATTAAACCAATTGGAGAAGTTTGGGACCAAGGAAAAGAGATTTGGTCCAAGAATCATCCAACTTGACCAAGTTCGTCCATTTTGGTCTTTCTTAGTTCCGACGAGCTCCAAAGCTGAACGAACCCAAATGTCAAGCATAGATTGATGTAATATGACACATTAAACCAATTGGAGAAGTTTGGGACCAAGGAAAAGAGATTTGGTCCAAGAATCATCCAACTTGACCAAGTTCGTCCATTTTGGTCTTTTTTAGTTCCGAATAGATCCAAAGCTGAACGAACCCAAATGTCAAGCATAGATTGATGTAATATGACACATTAAACCAATTGGAGAAGTTTGGGACCAAGGAAAAGAGATTTGGTCCAAGAATCATCCAACTTGACCATGTTCGTCCATTTTGGTCTTTCTTAGTTCCAACGAGCTCCAAAGCTGAACGAACCCAAATGTCAAGCATAGATTGATGTAATATGACACATTAAACCAATTGGAGAAGTTTGGGACCAAGGAAAAGAGATTTGGTCCAAGAATCATCCAACTTAACCAAGTTCGTCCATTTTGGTCTTTCTTAGTTCCAACGAGCTCCAAAGCTGAACGAACCCAAATGTCAAGCATAGATTGATGTAATATGACACATTAAACCAATTGGAGAAGTTTGGGACCAAGGAAAAGAGATTTGGTCCAAGAATCATCCAACTTAACCATGTTCGTCCATTTTGGTCTTTCTTAGTTCCAACGAGCTCCAAAGCTGAACGAACCCAAATGTCAAGCATAGATTGATGTAATATGACACATTAAACCAATTGGAGAAGTTTGGGACCAAGGAAAAGAGATTTGGTCCAAGAATCATCCAACTTGACCAAGTTCGTCCATTTTGGTCTTTCTTAGTTCCAACGAGCTCCAAAGCTGAACGAACCCAAATGTCAAGCATAGATTGATGTAATATGACACATTAAACCAATTGGAGAAGTTTGGGACCAAGGAAAAGAGATTTGGTCCAAGAATCATCCAACTTGACCAAGTTCGTCCATTTTGGTCTTTCTTAGTTCCGACGAGCTCCAAAGCTGAACGAACCCAAATGTCAAGCATAGATTGATGTAATATGACACATTAAACCAATTGGAGAAGTTTGGGACAAGGAAAAGAGATTTGGTCCAAGAATCATCCAACTTGACCAAGTTCGTCCATTTTGGTCTTTTTTAGTTCCGAATAGATCCAAAGCTGAACGAACCCAAATGTCAAGCATAGATTGATGTAATATGACACATTAAACCAATTGGAGAAGTTTGGGACCAAGGAAAAGAGATTTGGTCCAAGAATCATCCAACTTAACCAAGTTCGTCCATTTTGGTCTTTCTTAGTTCCAACAAGATCCAAAGCTGAACGAACCCAAATGTCAAGCATAGATTGATGTAATATGACACATTAAACCAATTGGAGAAGTTTGGGACCAAGGAAAAGAGATTTGGTCCAAGAATCATCCAACTTGACCAAGTTCGTCCATTTTGGTCTTTCTTAGTTCCGAATAGATCCAAAGCTGAACGAACCCAAATGTCAAGCATAGATTGATGTAATATGACACATTAAACCAATTGGAGAAGTTTGGGACCAAGGAAAAGAGATTTGGTCCAAGAATCATCCAACTTGACCAAGTTCGTCCATTTTGGTCTTTCTTAGTTCCAACGAGCTCCAAAGCTGAACGAACCCAAATGTCAAGCATAGATTGATGTAATATGACACATTAAACCAATTGGAGAAGTTTGGGACCAAGGAAAAGAGATTTGGTCCAAGAATCATCCAACTTGACCAAGTTCGTCCATTTTGGTCTTTCTTAGTTCCGAATAGATCCAAAGCTGAACGAACCCAAATGTCAAGCATAGATTGATGTAATATGACACATTAAACCAATTGGAGAAGTTTGGGACCAAGGAAAAGAGATTTGGTCCAAGAATCATCCAACTTAACCAAGTTCGTCCATTTTGGTCTTTCTTAGTTCCAACGAGCTCCAAAGCTGAACGAACCCAAATGTCAAGCATAGATTGATGTAATATGACACATTAAACCAATTGGAGAAGTTTGGGACCAAGGAAAAGAGATTTGGTCCAAGAATCATCCAACTTGACCAAGTTCGTCCATTTTGGTCTTTCTTAGTTCCAACAAGTTCCAAAGCTGAACGAACCCAAATGTCAAGCATAGATTGATGTAATATGACACATTAAACCAATTGGAGAAGTTTGGGACCAAGGAAAGGAGATTTGGTCCAAGAATCATCCAACTTGACCAAGTTCGTCCATTTTGGTCTTTCTTAGTTCCGACGAGCTCCAAAGCTGAACGAACCCAAATGTCAAGCATAGATTGATGTAATATGACACATTAAACCAATTGGAGAAGTTTGGGACCAAGGAAAAGAGATTTGGTCCAAGAATCATCCAACTTGACCAAGTTCGTCCATTTTGGTCTTTCTTAGTTCCGAATAGATCCAAAGCTGAACGAACCCAAATGTCAAGCATAGATTGATGTAATATGACACATTAAACCAATTGGAGAAGTTTGGGACCAAGGAAAAGAGATTTGGTCCAAGAATCATCCAACTTAACCATGTTCGTCCATTTTGGTCTTTCTTAGTTCCAACAAGATCCAAAGCTGAACGAACCCAAATGTCAAGCATAGATTGATGTAATATGACACATTAAACCAATTGGAGAAGTTTGGGACCAAGGAAAAGAGATTTGGTCCAAGAATCATCCAACTTAACCATGTTCGTCCATTTTGGTCTTTCTTAGTTCCGAATAGATCCAAAGCTGAACAAACCCAAATGTCAAGCATAGATTGATGTAATATGACACATTAAACCAATTGGAGAAGTTTGGGACCAAGGAAAAGAGATTTGGTCCAAGAATCATCCAACTTGACCAAGTTCGTCCATTTTGGTCTTTCTTAGTTCCGACGAGCTCCAAAGCTGAACAAACCCAAATGTCAAGCATAGATTGATGTAATATGACACATTAAACCAATTGGAGAAGTTTGGGACCAAGGAAAAGAGATTTGGTCCAAGAATCATCCAACTTGACCAAGTTCGTCCATTTTGGTCTTTTTTAGTTCCGAATAGATCCAAAGCTGAACGAACCCAAATGTCAAGCATAGATTGATGTAATATGACACATTAAACCAATTGGAGAAGTTTGGGACCAAGGAAAAGAGATTTGGTCCAAGAATCATCCAACTTAACCATGTTCGTCCATTTTGGTCTTTCTTAGTTCCAACGAGCTCCAAAGCTGAACGAACCCAAATGTCAAGCATAGATTGATGTAATATGACACATTAAACCAATTGGAGAAGTTTGGGACCAAGGAAAAGAGATTTGGTCCAAGAATCATCCAACTTAACCATGTTCGTCCATTTTGGTCTTTCTTAGTTCCAACGAGCTCCAAAGCTGAACGAACCCAAATGTCAAGCATAGATTGATGTAATATGACACATTAAACCAATTGGAGAAGTTTGGGACCAAGGAAAAGAGATTTGGTCCAAGAATCATCCAACTTAACCATGTTCGTCCATTTTGGTCTTTCTTAGTTCCAACGAGCTCCAAAGCTGAACGAACCCAAATGTCAAGCATAGATTGATGTAATATGACACATTAAACCAATTGGAGAAGTTTGGGACCAAGGAAAAGAGATTTGGTCCAAGAATCATCCAACTTAACCAAGTTCGTCCATTTTGGTCTTTCTTAGTTCCGACGAGCTCCAAAGCTGAACGAACCCAAATGTCAAGCATAGATTGATGTAATATGACACATTAAACCAATTGGAGAAGTTTGGGACCAAGGAAAAGAGATTTGGTCCAAGAATCATCCAACTTGACCAAGTTCGTCCATTTTGGTCTTTCTTAGTTCCGACGAGCTCCAAAGCTGAACGAACCCAAATGTCAAGCATAGATTGATGTAATATGACACATTAAACCAATTGGAGAAGTTTGGGACCAAGGAAAAGAGATTTGGTCCAAGAATCATCCAACTTACCATGTTCGTCCATTTTGGTCTTTCTTAGTTCCGACGAGCTCCAAAGCTGAACGAACCCAAATGTCAAGCATAGATTGATGTAATATGACACATTAAACCAATTGGAGAAGTTTGGGACCAAGGAAAAGAGATTTGGTCCAAGAATCATCCAACTTAACCATGTTCGTCCATTTTGGTCTTTCTTAGTTCCAACGAGCTCCAAAGCTGAACGAACCCAAATGTCAAGCATAGATTGATGTAATATGACACATTAAACCAATTGGAGAAGTTTGGGACCAAGGAAAGGAGATTTGGTCCAAGAATCATCCAACTTGACCAAGTTCGTCCATTTTGGTCTTTCTTAGTTCCGAATAGATCCAAAGCTGAACGAACCCAAATGTCAAGCATAGATTGATGTAATATGACACATTAAACCAATTGGAGAAGTTTGGGACCAAGGAAAAGAGATTTGGTCCAAGAATCATCCAACTTGACCATGTTCGTCCATTTTGGTCTTTCTTAGTTCCGAATATATCCAAAGCTGAACGAACCCAAATGTCAAGCATAGATTGATGTAATATGACACATTAAACCAATTGGAGAAGTTTGGGACCAAGGAAAAGAGATTTGGTCCAAGAATCATCCAACTTAACCAAGTTCGTCCATTTTGGTCTTTCTTAGTTCCAACGAGCTCCAAAGCTGAACGAACCCAAATGTCAAGCATAGATTGATGTAATATGACACATTAAACCAATTGGAGAAGTTTGGGACCAAGGAAAGGAGATTTGGTCCAAGAATCATCCAACTTGACCAAGTTCGTCCATTTTGGTCTTTCTTAGTTCCAACAGTTCCAAAGCTGAACGAACCCAAATGTCAAGCATAGATTGATGTAATATGACACATTAAACCAATTGGAGAAGTTTGGGACCAAGGAAAAGAGATTTGGTCCAAGAATCATCCAACTTGACCAAGTTCGTCCATTTTGGTCTTTCTTAGTTCCGACGAGCTCCAAAGCTGAACAAACCCAAATGTGAAGCATAGATTGATGTAATATGACACATTAAACCAATTGGAGAAGTTTGGGACCAAGGAAAAGAGATTTGGTCCAAGAATCATCCAACTTGACCAAGTTCGTCCATTTTGGTCTTTTTTAGTTCCGAATAGATCAAAGCTGAACGAACCCAAATGTCAAGCATAGATTGATGTAATATGACACATTAAACCAATTGGAGAAGTTTGGGACCAAGGAAAGGAGATTTGGTCCAAGAATCATCCAACTTAACCAAGTTCGTCCATTTTGGTCTTTCTTAGTTCCAACAAGATCCAAAGCTGAACGAACCCAAATGTCAAGCATAGATTGATGTAATATGACACATTAAACCAATTGGAGAAGTTTGGGACCAAGGAAAAGAGATTTGGTCCAAGAATCATCCAACTTAACCATGTTGTCCATTTTGGTCTTTCTTAGTTCCGAATAGATCCAAAGCTGAACAAACCCAAATGTGAAGCATAGATTGATGTAATATGACACATTAAACCAATTGGAGAAGTTTGGGACCAAGGAAAAGAGATTTGGTCCAAGAATCATCCAACTTAACCATGTTCGTCCATTTTGGTCTTTCTTAGTTCCAACGAGCTCCAAAGCTGAACGAACCCAAATGTCAAGCATAGATTGATGTAATATGACACATTAAACCAATTGGAGAAGTTTGGGACCAAGGAAAGGAGATTTGGTCCAAGAATCATCCAACTTCACCAATCTTCGTCCATTTTGGTCTTTCTTAGTTCCGAATAGATCCAAAGCTGAACGAACCCAAATGTCAAGCATAGATTGATGTAATATGACACATTAAACCAATTGGAGAAGTTTGGGACCAAGGAAAGGAGATTTGGTCCAAGAATCATCCAACTTCACCAAGTTCGTCCATTTTGGTCTTTCTTAGTTCCGAATAGATCCAAAGCTGAACGAACAAATGTCAAGCATAGATTGATGTAATATGACACATTAAACCAATTGGAGAAGTTTGGGACCAAGGAAAAGAGATTTGGTCCAAGAATCATCCAACTTGACCAAGTTCGTCCATTTTGGTCTTTCTTAGTTCCGAATATATCCAAAGCTGAACGAACCCAAATGTCAAGCATAGATTGATGTAATATGACACATTAAACCAATTGGAGAAGTTTGGGACCAAGGAAAAGAGATTTGGTCCAAGAATCATCCAACTTAACCATGTTCGTCCATTTTGGTCTTTCTTAGTTCCAACGAGCTCCAAAGCTGAACGAACCCAAATGTCAAGCATAGATTGATGTAATATGACACATTAAACCAATTGGAGAAGTTTGGGACCAAGGAAAGGAGATTTGGTCCAAGAATCATCCAACTGGACCAAGTTCGTCCATTTTGGTCTTTCTTAGTTCCAACAAGTTCCAAAGCTGAACGAACCCAAATGTCAAGCATAGATTGATGTAATATGACACATTAAACCAATTGGAGAAGTTTGGGACCAAGGAAAGGAGATTTGGTCCAAGAATCATCCAACTTGACCAAGTTCGTCCATTTTGGTCTTTCTTAGTTCCGACGAGCTCCAAAGCTGAACAAACCCAAATGTGAAGCATAGATTGATGTAATATGACACATTAAACCAATTGGAGAAGTTTGGGACTAAGGAAAAGAGATTTGATCCAAGAATCATCCAACTTGACCAAGTTCGTCCATTTTGGTCTTTTTAGTTCCGAATAGATCAAAAGCTGAACGAACCCAAATGTCAAGCATAGATTGATGTAATATGACACATTAAACCAATTGGAGAAGTTTGGGACCAAGGAAAGGAGATTTGGTCCAAGAATCATCCAACTTAACCATGTTCGTCCATTTTGGTCTTTCTTAGTTCCAACAAGATCCAAAGCTGAACGAACATAAATGTCAAGCATAGATTGATGTAATATGACACATTAAACCAATTGGAGAAGTTTGGGACCAAGGAAAAGAGATTTGGTCCAAGAATCATCCAACTTAACCATGTTCGTCCATTTTGGTCTTTCTTAGTTCCGAATAGATCCAAAGCTGAACGAACCCAAATGTCAAGCATAGATTGATGTAATATGACACATTAAACCAATTGGAGAAGTTTGGGACCAAGGAAAAGAGATTTGGTCCAAGAATCATCCAACTTGACCAAGTTCGTCCATTTTGGTCTTTCTTAGTTCCAACGAGCTCCAAAGCTGAACAAACCCAAATGTGAAGCATAGATTGATGTAATATGACACATTAAACCCATTGGAGAAGTTTGGGACCAAGGAAAAGAGATTTGGTCCAAGAATCATCCAACTTGACCAAGTTCGTCCATTTTGGTCTTTTTTAGTTCCGAATAGATCAAAAGCTGAACGAACCCAAATGTCAAGCATAGATTGATGTAATATGACACATTAAACCAATTGGAGAAGTTTGGGACCAAGGAAAGGAGATTTGGTCCAAGAATCATCCAACTTGACCAAGTTCGTCCATTTTGGTCTTTCTTAGTTCCGACGAGCTCCAAAGCTGAACGAACCCAAATGTCAAGCATAGATTGATGTAATATGACACATTAAACCAATTGGAGAAGTTTGGGACCAAGGAAAAGAGATTTGGTCCAAGAATCATCCAACTTGACCAAGTTCGTCCATTTTGGTCTTTCTTAGTTCCGAATAGATCAAAGCTGAACGAACCCAAATGTCAAGCATAGATTGATGTAATATGACACATTAAACCAATTGGAGAAGTTTGGGACCAAGGAAAGGAGATTTGGTCCAAGAATCATCCAACTTAACCATGTTCGTCCATTTTGGTCTTTCTTAGTTCCAACAAGATCCAAAGCTGAACGAACCCAAATGTCAAGCATAGATTGATGTAATATGACACATTAAACCAATTGGAGAAGTTTGGGACCAAGGAAAAGAGATTTGGTCCAAGAATCATCCAACTTAACCATGTTGTCCATTTTGGTCTTTCTTAGTTCCGAATAGATCCAAAGCTGAACAAACCCAAATGTGAAGCATAGATTGATGTAATATGACACATTAAACCAATTGGAGAAGTTTGGGACCAAGGAAAAGAGATTTGGTCCAAGAATCATCCAACTTGACCAAGTTCGTCCATTTTGGTCTTTCTTAGTTCCAACGAGCTCCAAAGCTGAACGAACCCAAATGTGAAGCATAGATTGATGTAATATGACACATTAAACCAATTGGAGAAGTTTGGGACCAAGGAAAAGAGATTTGGTCCAAGAATCATCCAACTTGACCAAGTTCGTCCATTTTGGTCTTTTTTAGTTCCGAATAGATCAAAAGCTGAACGAACCCAAATGTCAAGCATAGATTGATGTAATATGACACATTAAACCAATTGGAGAAGTTTGGGACCAAGGAAAAGAGATTTGGTCCAAGAATCATCCAACTTAACCATGTTCGTCCATTTTGGTCTTTCTTAGTTCCAACGAGATCCAAAGCTGAACGAACAAAATGTCAAGCATAGATTGATGTAATATGACACATTAAACCAATTGGAGAAGTTTGGGACCAAGGAAAAGAGATTTGGTCCAAGAATCATCCAACTTAACCATGTTCGTCCATTTTGGTCTTTCTTAGTTCCGAATAGATCCAAAGCTGAACGAACCCAAATGTGAAGCATAGATTGATGTAATATGACACATTAAACCAATTGGAGAAGTTTGGGACCAAGGAAAAGAGATTTGGTCCAAGAATCATCCAACTTGACCAAGTTCGTCCATTTTGGTCTTTCTTAGTTCCGAATAGATCCAAAGCTGAACGAACCCAAATGTCAAGCATAGATTGATGTAATATGACACATTAAACCAATTGGAGAAGTTTGGGACCAAGGAAAAGAGATTTGGTCCAAGAATCATCCAACTTAACCATGTTCGTCCATTTTGGTCTTTCTTAGTTCCAACAAGATCCAAAGCTGAACGAACCCAAATGTCAAGCATAGATTGATGTAATATGACACATTAAACCAATTGGAGAAGTTTGGGACCAAGGAAAAGAGATTTGGTCCAAGAATCATCCAACTTAACCATGTTCGTCCATTTTGGTCTTTCTTAGTTCCGAATAGATCCAAAGCTGAACGAACCCAAATGTCAAGCATAGATTGATGTAATATGACACATTAAACCAATTGGAGAAGTTTGGGACCAAGGAAAAGAGATTTGGTCCAAGAATCATCCAACTTAACCATGTTCGTCCATTTTGGTCTTTCTTAGTTCCAACGAGCTCCAAAGCTGAACGAACCCAAATGTCAAGCATAGATTGATGTAATATGACACATTAAACCAATTGGAGAAGTTTGGGACCAAGGAAAGGAGATTTGGTCCAAGAATCATCCAACTTGACCAAGTTCGTCCATTTTGGTCTTTCTTAGTTCCGAATAGATCCAAAGCTGAACGAACCCAAATGTCAAGCATAGATTGATGTAATATGACACATTAAACCAATTGGAGAAGTTTGGGACCAAGGAAAAGAGATTTGGTCCAAGAATCATCCAACTTGACCAAGTTCGTCCATTTTGGTCTTTCTTAGTTCCGAATAGATCCAAAGCTGAACGAACCCAAATGTCAAGCATAGATTGATGTAATATGACACATTAAACCAATTGGAGAAGTTTGGGACCAAGGAAAAGAGATTTGGTCCAAGAATCATCCAACTTCACCAAGTTCGTCCATTTTGGTCTTTCTTAGTTCCGAATATATCCAAAGCTGAACGAACCCAAATGTCAAGCATAGATTGATGTAATATGACACATTAAACCAATTGGAGAAGTTTGGGACCAAGGAAAAGAGATTTGGTCCAAGAATCATCCAACTTAACCATGTTCGTCCATTTTGGTCTTTCTTAGTTCCAACGAGCTCCAAAGCTGAACGAACCCAAATGTGAAGCATAGATTGATGTAATATGACACATTAAACCAATTGGAGAAGTTTGGGACCAAGGAAAGGAGATTTGGTCCAAGAATCATCCAACTTGACCAAGTTCGTCCATTTTGGTCTTTCTTAGTTCCAACAAGTTCCAAAGCTAAACGAACCCAAATGTCAAGCATAGATTGATGTAATATGACACATTAAACCAATTGGAGAAGTTTGGGACCAAGGAAAAGGAGATTTGGTCCAAGAATCATCCAACTTGACCAAGTTCGTCCATTTTGGTCTTTCTTAGTTCCGACGAGCTCCAAAGCTGAACGAACCCAAATGTGAAGCATAGATTGATGTAATATGACACATTAAACCAATTGGAGAAGTTTGGGACCAAGGAAAAGAGATTTGGTCCAAGAATCATCCAACTTGACCAAGTTCGTCCATTTTGGTCTTTTTTAGTTCCGAATAGATCAAAAGCTGAACGAACCCAAATGTCAAGCATAGATTGATGTAATATGACACATTAAACCAATTGGAGAAGTTTGGGACCAAGGAAAGGAGATTTGGTCCAAGAATCATCCAACTTAACCATGTTCGTCCATTTTGGTCTTTCTTAGTTCCAACAAGATCCAAAGCTGAACGAACCCAAATGTCAAGCATAGATTGATGTAATATGACACATTAAACCAATTGGAGAAGTTTGGGACCAAGGAAAAGAGATTTGGTCCAAGAATCATCCAACTTAACCATGTTCGTCCATTTTGGTCTTTCTTAGTTCCGAATAGATCCAAAGCTGAACAAACCAAATGTCAAGCATAGATTGATGTAATATGACACATTAAACCAATTGGAGAAGTTTGGGACCAAGGAAAAGAGATTTGGTCCAAGAATCATCCAACTTGACCAAGTTCGTCCATTTTGGTCTTTCTTAGTTCCAACGAGCTCCAAAGCTGAACGAACCCAAATGTCAAGCATAGATTGATGTAATATGACACATTAAACCAATTGGAGAAGTTTGGGACCAAGGAAAAGAGATTTGGTCCAAGAATCATCCAACTTGACCAAGTTCGTCCATTTTGGTCTTTTTTAGTTCCGAATAGATCAAAGCTGAACGAACCCAAATGTCAAGCATAGATTGATGTAATATGACACATTAAACCAATTGGAGAAGTTTGGGACCAAGGAAAGGAGATTTGGTCCAAGAATCATCCAACTTGACCAAGTTCGTCCATTTTGGTCTTTCTTAGTTCCGACGAGCTCCAAAGCTGAACAAACCCAAATGTGAAGCATAGATTGATGTAATATGACACATTAAACCAATTGGAGAAGTTTGGGACAAGGAAAAGAGATTTGGTCCAAGAATCATCCAACTTGACCAAGTTCGTCCATTTTGGTCTTTCTTAGTTCCGAATAGATCAAAAGCTGAACGAACCCAAATGTCAAGCATAGATTGATGTAATATGACACATTAAACCAATTGGAGAAGTTTGGGACCAAGGAAAAGAGATTTGGTCCAAGAATCATCCAACTTAACCATGTTCGTCCATTTTGGTCTTTCTTAGTTCCAACGAGATCCAAAGCTGAACGAACCCAAATGTCAAGCATAGATTGATGTAATATGACACATTAAACCAATTGGAGAAGTTTGGGACCAAGGAAAAGAGATTTGGTCCAAGAATCATCCAACTTAACCATGTTCGTCCATTTTGGTCTTTCTTAGTTCCGAATAGATCCAAAGCTGAACAAACCCAAATGTCAAGCATAGATTGATGTAATATGACACATTAAACCAATTGGAGAAGTTTGGGACCAAGGAAAAGAGATTTGGTCCAAGAATCATCCAACTTGACCAAGTTCGTCCATTTTGGTCTTTCTTAGTTCCGACGAGCTCCAAAGCTGAACGAACCCAAATGTCAAGCATAGATTGATGTAATATGACACATTAAACCAATTGGAGAAGTTTGGGACCAAGGAAAAGAGATTTGGTCCAAGAATCATCCAACTTGACCAAGTTCGTCCATTTTGGTCTTTTTAGTTCCGAATAGATCAAAGCTGAACGAACCCAAATGTCAAGCATAGATTGATGTAATATGACACATTAAACCAATTGGAGAAGTTTGGGACCAAGGAAAGAGATTTGGTCCAAGAATCATCCAACTTAACCATGTTCGTCCATTTTGGTCTTTCTTAGTTCCAACGAGATCCAAAGCTGAACGAACCCAAATGTCAAGCATAGATTGATGTAATATGACACATTAAACCAATTGGAGAAGTTTGGGACCAAGGAAAAGAGATTTGGTCCAAGAATCATCCAACTTAACCATGTTCGTCCATTTTGGTCTTTCTTAGTTCCGAATAGATCCAAAGCTGAACGAACCCAAATGTGAAGCATAGATTGATGTAATATGACACATTAAACCAATTGGAGAAGTTTGGGACCAAGGAAAAGAGATTTGGTCCAAGAATCATCCAACTTGACCAAGTTCGTCCATTTTGGTCTTTCTTAGTTCCGACGAGCTCCAAAGCTGAACAACCCAAATGTCAAGCATAGATTGATGTAATATGACACATTAAACCAATTGGAGAAGTTTGGGACCAAGGAAAAGAGATTTGGTCCAAGAATCATCCAACTTGACCAAGTTCGTCCATTTTGGTCTTTCTTAGTTCCGAATAGATCAAAAGCTGAACGAACCCAAATGTCAAGCATAGATTGATGTAATATGACACATTAAACCAATTGGAGAAGTTTGGGACCAAGGAAAAGAGATTTGGTCCAAGAATCATCCAACTTGACCAGTTCGTCCATTTTGGTCTTTCTTAGTTCCAACAAGCTCCAAAGCTGAACGAACCCAAATGTCAAGCATAGATTGATGTAATATGACACATTAAACCAATTGGAGAAGTTTGGGACCAAGGAAAAGAGATTTGGTCCAAGAATCATCCAACTTGACCATGTTGTCCATTTTGGTCTTTCTTAGTTCCGAATAGATCCAAAGCTGAACAACCCAAATGTCAAGCATAGATTGATGTAATATGACACATTAAACCAATTGGAGAAGTTTGGGACCAAGGAAAAGAGATTTGGTCCAAGAATCATCCAACTTGACCAAGTTCGTCCATTTTGGTCTTTCTTAGTTCCGACGAGCTCCAAAGCTGAACAACCCAAATGTGAAGCATAGATTGATGTAATATGACACATTAAACCAATTGGAGAAGTTTGGGACTAAGGAAAAGAGATTTGGTCCAAGAATCATCCAACTTGACCAAGTTCGTCCATTTTGGTCTTTTTAGTTCCGAATAGATCAAAGCTGAACGAACCCAAATGTCAAGCATAGATTGATGTAATATGACACATTAAACCAATTGGAGAAGTTTGGGACCAAGGAAAAGAGATTTGGTCCAAGAATCATCCAACTTAACCATGTTCGTCCATTTTGGTCTTTCTTAGTTCCAACGAGCTCCAAAGCTGAACGAACCCAAATGTCAAGCATAGATTGATGTAATATGACACATTAAACCAATTGGAGAAGTTTGGGACCAAGGAAAAGAGATTTGGTCCAAGAATCATCCAACTTAACCAAGTTCGTCCATTTTGGTCTTTCTTAGTTCCGAATAGCTCCAAAGCTGAACGAACCCAAATGTCAAGCATAGATTGATGTAATATGACACATTAAACCAATTGGAGAAGTTTGGGACCAAGGAAAAGAGATTTGGTCCAAGAATCATCCAACTTGACCAAGTTCGTCCATTTTGGTCTTTCTTAGTTCCGACGAGCTCCAAAGCTGAACGAACCCAAATGTCAAGCATAGATTGATGTAATATGACACATTAAACCAATTGGAGAAGTTTGGGACCAAGGAAAAGAGATTTGGTCCAAGAATCATCCAACTTGACCAAGTTCGTCCATTTTGGTCTTTCTTAGTTCCGACGAGCTCCAAAGCTGAACGAACCCAAATGTCAAGCATAGATTGATGTAATATGACACATTAAACCAATTGGAGAAGTTTGGGACCAAGGAAAAGAGATTTGGTCCAAGAATCATCCAACTTGACCAAGTTCGTCCATTTTGGTCTTTCTTAGTTCCAACGAGCTCCAAAGCTGAACGAACCCAAATGTCAAGCATAGATTGATGTAATATGACACATTAAACCAATTGGAGAAGTTTGGGACCAAGGAAAAGAGATTTGGTCCAAGAATCATCCAACTTAACCATGTTCGTCCATTTTGGTCTTTCTTAGTTCCAACGAGCTCCAAAGCTGAACGAACCCAAATGTCAAGCATAGATTGATGTAATATGACACATTAAACCAATTGGAGAAGTTTGGGACCAAGGAAAAGAGATTTGGTCCAAGAATCATCCAACTTGACCAAGTTCGTCCATTTTGGTCTTTCTTAGTTCCGACGAGCTCCAAAGCTGAACGAACCCAAATGTCAAGCATAGATTGATGTAATATGACACATTAAACCAATTGGAGAAGTTTGGGACCAAGGAAAAGAGATTTGGTCAAGAATCATCCAACTTGACCAAGTTCGTCCATTTTGGTCTTTCTTAGTTCCGAATAGATCAAAGCTGAACGAACCCAAATGTCAAGCATAGATTGATGTAATATGACACATTAAACCAATTGGAGAAGTTTGGGACCAAGGAAAAGAGATTTGGTCCAAGAATCATCCAACTTAACCATGTTCGTCCATTTTGGTCTTTCTTAGTTCCGAATAGCTCCAAAGCTGAACGAACCCAAATGTCAAGCATAGATTGATGTAATATGACACATTAAACCAATTGGAGAAGTTTGGGACCAAGGAAAAGAGATTTGGTCCAAGAATCATCCAACTTGACCAAGTTCGTCCATTTTGGTCTTTCTTAGTTCCGACGAGCTCCAAAGCTGAACGAACCCAAATGTGAAGCATAGATTGATGTAATATGACACATTAAACCAATTGGAGAAGTTTGGGACCAGGAAAAGAGATTTGGTCCAAGAATCATCCAACTTGACCAAGTTCGTCCATTTTGGTCTTTCTTAGTTCCGAATAGATCCAAAGCTGAACGAACCCAAATGTCAAGCATAGATTGATGTAATATGACACATTAAACCAATTGGAGAAGTTTGGGACCAAGGAAAAGAGATTTGGTCCAAGAATCATCCAACTTAACCATGTTCGTCCATTTTGGTCTTTCTTAGTTCCGACGAGCTCCAAAGCTGAACGAACCCAAATGTCAAGCATAGATTGATGTAATATGACACATTAAACCAATTGGAGAAGTTTGGGACCAAGGGAAAGAGATTTGGTCCAAGAATCATCCAACTTGAACCAAGTTCGTCCATTTTGGTCTTTCTTAGTTCCAACGAGCTCCAAAGCTGAACGAACCCAAATGTCAAGCATAGATTGATGTAATATGACACATTAAACCAATTGGAGAAGTTTGGGACAAGGAAAAGGAGATTTGGTCCAAGAATCATCCAACTTGACCATGTTCGTCCATTTTGGTCTTTCTTAGTTCCGAACGAATCCAAAGCTGAACGAACCCAAATGTGAAGCATAGATTGATGTAATATGACACATTAAACCAATTGGAGAAGTTTGGGACCAAGGAAAGGAGATTTGGTCCAAGAATCATCCAACTTGACCAAGTTCGTCCATTTTGGTCTTTCTTAGTTCGACGAGCTCCAAAGCTGAACGAACCCAAATGTCAAGCATAGATTGATGTAATATGACACATTAAACCAATTGGAGAAGTTTGGGACCAAGAAAAGAAGAGATTTTGGTCCAAGAATCATCCAACTTGACCAAGTTCGTCCATTTTGGTCTTTTTAGTTCCGAATAGATCCAAAGCTGAACGAACCCAAATGTCAAGCATAGATTGATGTAATATGACACATTAAAACCAATTGGAGAAGTTTGGGACCAAGGAAAAGAGATTGATTTGGTCCAAGAATCATCCAACTTAACCATGTTCGTCCATTTTGGTCTTTCTTAGTTCCAACGAGCTCCAAAGCTGAACGAACCCAAATGTGTCAAGCATAGATTGATGTGTAATATGACACATTAAACCAATTGGAGAGAAGTTTGGGACAAGGAAAAGAGATTTGGTCCAAGAATCATCTCCAACTTAACCATGTTCGTCCATTTTGGTCTTTCTTAGTTCAACGAGCTCCAAAGCTAAACGAACCCAAATGTGAAGCATTAGATTGATGTAATATGACACATTAAAACCAATTGGAGAAGTTTGGGCCAAGGAAAAGAGATTTGGTCCAAGAATCATCCAACTTGAACCCTGTTCGTCCATTTTGGTCTCTTTTTAGTTCCGACGAGATCCAAAGCTGAACGAACCCAAATGTAGAAGCATAGATTGATGTAATATGACACATTAAACCAATTGGAGAAGTTTGGGGGACTAAGGAAAGGAGAGTTTCGTCCAAGAATCATTCCAACTTGACCAAGTTCGTCCATTTTGGTCTCTCTTAGTTCCACAAATGTTCAAGCTAAAACGAACCCAAATGTGTCAAGCATTAGATTGATTGTATATAAGACACATTAAACCAATTGGAGAAGTTTGGGACCAAGGAAAAGAGATTTGGTCCAAGAATCATCCAACTTGACCAATGTTCGTCCATTTTGGTCTTTCTTAGTTCCGACGAGCTCCAAAGCTGAACGAACCCAAATGTCAAGCATAGATTGATGTAATATGACACATTAAACCAATTGGAGAAGTTGGGACTAAGAAAAAGAGATTTGATCCATAGAATCATCCAACTTGACCAAGTTCGTCCATTTTGGTCTTTTTAGTTCCGAAACGATCAAAAGCTGAACGAACCCAAATGTCAAGCATAGATTGATGTAATATGACACATTAAAACCAATTGGGGAGAAGTTTGGGACCAGGAAAAGAGATTTGGTCCAAGAATCATCCAACTTAACCATGTTCGTCCATTTTGGTCTTTCTTAGTTCCAACGAGCTCCAAAGCTGAACGAAACCAAATATGTCAAGCATAGATTGATGTAATATGACACATTAAACAATTGGAGAAGTTTGGGACCAAGGAAAAGAGATTTGGTCCAAGAATCATCCAACCTTGACCATGTTGTCCATTTTGGTCTTTTCTTAGTTCCGAATAGATCCAAAAGCTGAACGAACCAAATGTCAAGCATAGATTGATGTAATATGACAACATTAAACCAATTGGAGAAGTTTGGGACCAAGGAAAAAGAGATTTGGTCCAGAAATCATCCAACTTGAACCACTTCGTCCATTTTGGTCTTTCTTAGTTCCAATAGA